>OZ007593.1:231250498-231850498 GCA_963931845.1 Maratus michaelseni
GTGAATTTTTAGGAAGTCTTTGAAAAATTGCAGACTATAGAAGATATGCCAAAAACTTTATTTTTTTTACTAGTTCACTATATTTTGTAACTTTCCAATTGACTGTTTAATTTTATAGAAAAAAAATATGAAAATGCATTGTAGCAGTAGCAATTGACTATTCTTGAAGACATGCATTTTGTCATAACAATTTTCAATTCTATGCTGACTGGTAAGATTACTGAAAATTCCCCAGCCCTGTTAATAAAGTAACATACATATCAAAACAGTGATTTGTAGTCAGAGTTGAAAAATAGTCATTAGATTTAAACAACATACAAGTCTTATTTAAATTGACTTTTGACATTTATTTTTTAACTTAAATAGTGAAATATTTTTAATTTGAAAAGCACTCACTTAATGAAATAATATATTTATTATAACTGATTTAAAGAACTTTATTGGATGTGTAACAGTCTTGTTTACTTCCTTAAAAATTAGTCATTTAATAAAAACACCATTTTTTACTATTGAAAACAGCTTTAGGAATAATAGATGAAGAATATTATTTATTTTTACTCTTATTTTTTTAATGATATTTTTATGTAGGGGAGACTAGTACACAGTGGACTACTTTTTCAGTTAATTTTTTTTTTTCTCTTAACAGACAAACCGATCTGCATGAAAATATTTTTGAATATTCCTTAAACCTTTATACATTCATCATAATTTTCTCAGAACACAGTTTTTAATACATTTTTCAAGAAAATATTTTTTATATGCACCCGTAAAGTGGACCAGTGTGCCCCAGAAGTGGGGCACACTGGTCCACCCACCGGGACACAGTGGACCGCTATTAGGTATTATCTGAAATACAATATAAATCTATTTTTTATTAATCTAATTCTTTTTTATTTCCCTTTTATCCACAAAATAATATAGTAATATAAATTTACAAGTAACATTTTGAAACAAAAACAAAACAAAAAAATTAATTATATTTTGGAAAATAATAACAGATTAATACAGGAACAATTACAATTTAATTGAAGTTATTACTTAAGTACAAAAAATCAGCGCACATTAAAATTTGCAAATGAAATTCCAAAATACTTATGAGTAAGATTGAGCCTGGAATTTTCCTGAAATACTTTTGGGTCTGGGAGCAACATTATGAAATCATTGACATCAACAACAGATTCATCTACAGTTTCAGGAAATATAAACTGATTTCCATTCAATTTGCATCTCATGAATCTTACTTGAATAGAATCATCGCCAATTAGACTACAGTTATATTTATCAAAGGCAGTAAATACAAAACAAAATATTTCTTACTATGTTAAATAAATTGTTATTTTTCTTTGTTTACTTTATTTTACAGTTAAATAATTACTTTAAAACAATATTTCTTTATAGAAAATAAGCAATTAAATATTTTGAACATTCTGCATTACAGGATCAGAGTGGATTGTGGACCACTGTGCCCCATGTTGAAGTTCAATAAATAATCATATTAATATTGTTTATTATAGCTTTCTTTTAAACATATTAACTTTAAAGTTAAATAAAAACAAGTTATCTCAGCTTTGCAAAAAAGCTGTTTTATCTTATTTATCTACAACCTTTAATTACTAAAAAAATAAAAATATGATGATGAAAAATTTTACTTTTTGAAGCTCAAAACAACCAATCAGGATAAAATAGTTCAATCTGAGCTAAACATATTTTCTGAAGGCTATAAATAATCTGTGCAGTGCTGTTGACTATTAGGATAGAAGAGAAGCTTTAAAAAAAAGTAAATAAATAAAATATTAGGGGGTGGTCCACTGTGCCCATAGGTCCAGTGTATACCGGTTTCCCCTAGATGTAATATTGTGTAAATATATTTTTTGAGAATTTTTTATAGATATTTTCCTTTTTGCGTTTATTTTTAAATATAATTCCAGTTGTGAATGCTTAAAAAAGGAAATTCTAAAACTACTTGGTATTGACTGAGTACTCGGCTAAAATTTGAATAAGTACCAAGTACTCGGCAAATTGGCTGAGTACTCTGTACAGCTATAGTATTTTCATTATCTGTTAAAACATTGAAAATGCTGATAAATATTTTTGTTTTAACATTGTACTAACTTTTTACGATTGTGCAAAAACACGGTTTAATGAACGTATGTTTATAAATATTTAGTTTTTCCGCCATCTTAACAAATTTGATACAATACTAAAATGCCAATCCAAAGATAGTTTATTTTAAGAAAGAGTTGATTCAAAAAGAAAAAAAAAAGGGGGGCTATTAAAAATTATACTACAAGATATGCATTCATATGGTGTTCCTGTGTACTAGCTATAAAATAGCAGTTTGTATGAGATGACCTTGCTGCTAATTTAAATATTTATGGATTACATATCATCAGTGCAGTAGTACTTAAAATTAAGATTTTTATGTGCATTAAGAGGTTTTTTTTATCATATTTCAGTATTGAAATATAACAATGAGAAATAATTCTTTGTTCAAAATTGAAATGTACTAAAACCTCTCCAATTCAAACAAATTGGGACCAAAGTCTATTTGAATTTGCTGATTTTTTGGATTATCTGAATGATAAATTATTACAGTAACATATATTAAAAATTATTATTATTATTAAACTACATAATGCATAATAATTTAATTAAAATTACATATCAGGATTCAGGACTCTAATTTCAGGATGGATTCACATCGAAATTTTTGAAATCCCTTTTGGGCAAGAGACTCCTGACCAAAATATTTTATCACTTTCAGGAGAATTTTTCTTTTTTAAACGACGATCAACTTCTGTGACCGACTGAGGAATTTTGCTATATTTTCCCGCTACCAAACAACGCATTTAATTTTTTTTTTTTTTTTTTTTTTTTTTTTTTTAACCACAACAAAACGACAAATTTTATGATTATTAATTTTTTTCTACCACAACAGAACGACAAATTTCGTAATTTTTTTTCAAGCAACTGATTGCAGAATTTCACAGCTTCTTGTGACAGATTGACAAGATTCATGATTTTTTTTTTTCCTTCATCAGACTAAAAAAAATTTTTTTTTTTCTACAACTGACAGACAAATTTTGAAATATTTTCCATGACTGATTGATGAATTTCTTGATATTTTTCACCGACTTATTAACAAATTTTGCAATATTTTCCTGTGACCAATGGATGATTTTCTTCCTTGAAACTGACACATTTCTCTATTTTTTTCTGCAGCTGATTGACGAATTTCTTCTTACGATAGTTTGACAAAATTCACGATTTTTTTCCTCTGGTCCAACTGAAAAAATTTTCCCAATTTCTCTTTAGCCTTGACTGACTGACAAAATTCACAATATTTTTTCTATCACCGATGGACGTACATCATGATTTTTTTCCCATTGACTGCAGAAAAGATAAAAAAGGGCAGTAAGGGCCACCGGTCGCTGCATCCTCCCAAATTGTTTTAAAGTCTGCAGTAAACAAAAATAAGATTAGAAGAACTGGAAAGATCTTGTAGTGCACTTGAAAAGAATAAAATAAAATCCGAATTACAAGGAAACACATATAGAAACACAAAATTAGTTGATCTGTTCAATTCACAGAAATTAGGACTTGACAATTACTATTTATAGTTAAACTACAATTCCCATGTGATATAGGTGAAAATTGGCAGTCGCCACTTGCCATGTGGTGATTAAAGTTGTAAAAGTGGCAATTAAAAAATTGTCATTGATCGCCACGCCTGCACAGTCACTTTCCAGTTACACATTCCATTGTAATCCTTGAACGACTGGCGAATTTTGTGATTTTTTTCCTAAGAACGTGTTAAGAATTTTGCGATCCCCCCCCCCCCCCCCCCTGATTGATTGACAAATAGTGCAGTTTTTTTTCGGCCCTGACTAGCAAATTTCGTGATAATTTCATGTGACCGACTGGCGAATTTCACAGGTTTGTTCCATGATCGATTGACGAATTGCACGATTTTTTTCCATGATGAACTCACAAGTTTCAGCTCGTGAACGACTGAAGAATTTTGTGATTTTTTTTCTTACGATCGACTGACAAATTTCTCAAATTTTCCCTGCTAGCCAATTCAAGAATATCGCAATTTTTTTCCTGCTACCAATTGGCTAATTGTGCAGTTTTTTCTTGCGACCAATCGGCAAATTTACATATTTTTTCCCTGCAGCTTACTAGCGAAATTCGCGGGGTTTTTTTTTCATGCGACCGACTAAAGAATTTCCCGATTTTTTTCACACGATTAACAAATTTAGTCATGAAAATAAATTTAGGAACTTCAGTGTGGAATATCACACTCTCATTATGTTTTGTAGTTTTGTATATATATTATATAACATTTATTTATTACATAAATTAGTTGAAAGTTTTTAAAGAGTATACAAACTGAAAATATTCTTTCATTTTACATTACTAGGAACGTGGATTAAAAAAAGACTTGCTAGAACAACATTCTCCAGTATGAAGCCCAACTGAAAGAAAAAAAATAAAGAAAAAGTTTCATTCCTTACTTGTAAGTTGCAATTTTCCCCCTTCTTCCCTTATCTCATTTTCATTATACTGATAGAAAGAGTTATATATATATATCAATTTTATAGAAATTCTAAAAATTACACATACACATATATACAGTGACCTCTCACTTATACGCGATGTTCATTAATTACTTTCTTGTAGCACTATTTTAAAATAGTAAAATTCGATTTATAATTTCTGCAATTTAATAAGGCTAAAATTCTATTTAAAAAAAAAAAAATAAAAATACTGAAAAGTAATTTTTGTGTACCACATATAAGTGAGAGATCACTATATATATATATATATATATAGGGATGCAACGGATAGAATTTTTGCCGGATACCAGGTATCAAATATCTGGCACAAAATTTTACCCAATATTTGGTATCCGGCCGAATACTTTCTTGTTTTTAATTTCAATAGTAATATTTCTATTTTATGCTTGCTTAAAGAAGAAAAACTTTAATTTATTATAATTTTATTTATGTCATTCAAATGTTAAATAATAGATTTAAATTCATTTTTTAAGTTAAGTTACTTAAAAACAAATGCATTGTAGTAATTAAATATTGATATTTAATCATGTTTTGCCTTTGCCTATTCTAATACACATATTAGTAGTTTTTTCATTTATTCAGTGTCATTGAACATAAAAAGATAAACAATTAAGTAATTTCTCTGTTTTTCATACTTATAAATCTTTGTTATTTATAAATATTAAACATCCTATTGAAGTGGCTTTTTCTTTTCCAACATACTCGTACATATTAGTACTTACCTTACTCATGACAAATGTTTTCTAACAGAATTTAAATAGAGAAACTCCTCATTGTAAGTATCTTGTTTTGTAGTACAAAAGGGACAGTTAACTATTGAAGAAAATGACACAATTCTTTTCATGTCAGTATTACTTTACCACAGCTAGTTTTTCATCCATAGACAAAAAAAAAAGAATAAAATCATTTTTATTTTAGGATTGTTGAAAACACAAGAAAAGGAGACCATCTGAGATTGAACACTTATTCTCAGATACAGGAAATATTTGTGATAAAAAAATATAACAGATTACAGGCTGAAAATGCTAAGCACCTAATGTTCCTACATAATATATATATTTTTTTTTGTCATTGTTTATTTATAAATATTATATTTTCATGTTCAAAATATTATAGTTTCATATATAAATCCTATAATTTCATTTTTGTGACAATGAGAATATCTTTCTATTAACATTGTTTTAATAGGATAGCACATTAATTTCGCACTAGCTTTTTCTGACAATGTTAAAAATATAATTAAAAAATTTTTGCTATTCGGCAACCAGATATTGAAGTATTCGTCCGGACAGAATATCTGTTTTGAGTGCTGAGTAAGCAGGATATCTGACAGGAGCTTGATATCCGGTGCATTCCTAATATATATATATATATATATAAATATATATTCCTAAATGCCACAATAGCACCAAAATTTTGGTTTAAAATTTTACATTCATTATATATGTGCTTTTTCTTATTTCAAAATTAATTTGCTTGTAATTCCAGTTTCATTCACTCATTTCACATTTTAGCAGTAGAAGTGGTTTGCTCCTGAAAGGGTTAAACATTCAACATTAACAATACTTTTATTTATATAACATCATTAATTGTATAGTGGAACCAGTGGTGTAGTCGAGGGGGGACGCGGGGGGACGGCGTCCCCTCACTTTTTTATTTTATGTCGAGCGTCCCCTTACTTTTTATTTTCAAGGGGGACGCTAGAGACGCGAGAGGACGCCATCTTTTCAAACTTACCAATTTTTTTTAAATTATGAGCACACCAATAAATCAACAATTTTAAGAAATAAGGCATTGATTTTTAATACTTTTCAACAACATGGAAAGTGTTTACGGTGTCAGATCGCTTGTCTGTCTCCATCTGTTCGCATTCTACTTGTAACTTCCAAAAGTTTGCTTGAATTTCGAGAAAATTTTATGTATATTTTTTCAATGTAGCCTTATCACTATTGTGAATTATGTGTATAGCATCAGTATTTCGTTTACGAGTGATCAAAAAAGAGTTCTTTCATATTACTGTTTACTGGGCGGAGATTGTTTGAAATACACATAAATGAAGTAATGTCATATGGTATTGAAATTCGTTACAACATATTTCCTATAAAAAATAGCATTTATCGTTCGTTTACAGGGACGTTAAAAAATATTTCGAAACACCAAAACACCATGCATGAGCTATAAACAGTAATTGTTTGCAATGCATGGAAAACGGTGCACGAAACATTTATAGTTATTTTACAAGGCCAAAGAATCCGGACACATTTTTCAGACGTGGGTTCAGTTGCTCGAAACGTGTTTTCGATTATATTTTGTATTTTTCAGCTGAAGAAAATATCCATTTGCTAAGTGATACGTAAATGATATTCGTATACAGGGCCACACAAAAACAATCCAAATACACAACCGTCATGGCCGGATATTTCTTGAAATGCGTTTTGCAGCTGGTTTTAAATTTTAGTGTGCTATGTGATGAGCATATGATCATTAATTTATATGACCACTCAAAATAATTCGAATGAATACGTTACCATTTATAGATAATTATTGCTTGGTATGTGTTTAAACTGAACGAAATAATATTTTCGATAAAAAAAAACACTATACATGCTTTTCCTTCACACATTGTTGCACCAAATTAATTTTACAAACATTTGTGTGTAATGAATATAATATATATTGGCCGGTATACAGTGTGTCTGTGTATTATAAAAGTTGACACGCACTTTAATTTGTTACCTGCTGGAGATAAGTAGATAACGCAAATTATTAAAAAGTTTAAAATAAAGTAAAAAAAATAATATTGAAATAATATTGTCAATGAAATAATTATCTTGTTAATTTTCAAACATTTATACAATAACTCTTTATGCGACTCTTATATTCAAAATTTGTCAGTCAGAAAAATTTTCTTTTTTGCTGCAATAAAATCATTAAAAATATGCATATCTATATATTTAAAATTAAATTTAAAAAATGAAGGAAGAAAGCTGCCTTATAAAACCTTTTCGAACCATTTAAATATTACTTTATCAGTGAAAATGGTCTTGTGCACATATTGGCAATAGCATTTTTAGAACAAAATTAAATATTAATAAGTGTAAAAAGGAAAAAAAATGCATCGCAAGTGTATCTAAATAAAAAGCTGCACGGGCAGAAATCATGTAAAGAGACAGTGTAGTTTTAAAACTTACAAATAAAAAAAAAATAAGAAGAAGAATTGGCTAAGCATGCTCTATGTATTTTCCGTCAGCTGCAGTACATAACTGGGGGTCAAACGCACATGTTAATTATCATCCATGTTACTGTTAACTTCTTGTAATACCTCATAGCTTTTCTAATTTGATATACAGTCGTTGTCCCCTTCCTCCACCCTGCATATTTCCTACCTTATTTTAAACTTTTTTGCACCTTACATTGATTACTTATCTTCAAGTTTAAATTTTTTCGGACGCCCTGTAAAAGTCGAACTTAGCTCAAACTTGAAGATGTCAAAAAATGCAATACTTTGATAGCAACGTGGTTCAAAGTGGTTTTTAGTGACAAAACTTGATGCTTTTAATTTATAATAGTAATTTAACTTTAATGAATAATAATCTGTTTAATCTTCTAATTCTAATCTTTAACGATTCCTCCTTATCTAAGTGAAAACCACAGCCTTACTCAAAATTTGGAAAGCGGTAAATCATAGAATGGTAACTGATACAAAATCTAGAAAATATAAAGAGGTGAAATTTTTTTTGAAAATAAGTATTTCTGTAAAGTTCATTGAAAGAGGAAAAATAATACATATTATTAAACTGTGAGAGAATTAAATATATTGCTGTTGTTTTCAACCCATTTTCCCCCTTTTATTTAAATATTTAATAAATAAAAGAAATTAATTTGAGCCACTTTTTTACCCGCTTTCTGTTATCTTACATTTCTGTATGTATGTGACAGTCGAATCTTGTGATTCATTTTTCACCCACTTTCTGTTGATGTAGAGCTTTGAAATTTGGAATATATATATATATATATATATATATATATATATATATATGTGTGTGTGTGTGTGTGTGTGTGTGTGTGTGTGTGTGTGTGTGTGTGTGTGTGTGTATTCCTTGCAATGCAATACTTTACACATGAATTGGACATTCATTTTCAGAAGAATAACAACCTTAAAAAGTTTTCGGCTTATTTCAGCACTTAAAATTTCGAATATTTTAAAAGCCATTCTTCGTGAGCATCTGCATGTTAATAGCTACCAGATAAATCGTGATGAAACGAGTTTAGAAGATTTACTTAACAATCAGGTCTCCCAAATGGTCCGCTTTTTAAATACCAGTATTTTCTTAGAAAAATTTTATTTTTAGATTTTTCTTGTAAATTTTGCAGAAACAACCTTCGGAAGTAAATTTTTGCAGAAAAGTTTTAGAAACCTACTAAGAAATTTTCTGTTAAAAAATATTGATATTCAGTTGACGAACTATTTGGGAGCCCTGGACAATTCATCCTTTTAAAATGTAAATAAAAAATAATAATAAATAAGATTTTACGAGCATGTAAGTCCTGAAAGTATATGTGTGCCAAGTTTTAAGTCAGTTGCTCTTGCTCGAATATTTCCACACAAATCATGATGAAACCAATATTTTCTCCATTTCATCCCATAAAAATTCAATACTTACAGATTAGAAGTAACCTAGTTACTGATTTAAAGAGTTACTAATTCTACAAAAATCTTGATGAAACGCGATTTTCAGAAATTTTCTTTATAAGGATACTGGTCTGTTTCACCCTTTTCAAATTCATATTGGGATGTTCGGAAAGTTCCTTCCATTTGGAAAAACTAATTCGTACCGGAAAATTCTACCCGTCAAATGACATTAGATATTAAAATTAATGTCTAATAATTAAATGATAGAATTTTCCGGTACGAATTAGTTTTCCCAAACGGAAGAAACTTTCCGAACAACCCAATATTTTTACACGTTGTTCAAAATTTTGTACAGAGTTTGGGCAGTGGCATATATAATCCAGAATGTTAAATAATCTTTTCTTCATATATAACATACCTGCAAAACTTAATCTCAGCCGAAAACACCGTTTAAATGCTACCCTGCTCAGATACATGTACATATTGACTCAATGCAAAATCACCAAACACAGACTTTGGGAATCTTAAAGAAAGTACCGACTCGCACACATGCATACACAGATACATAGAGAATTGTTACAGAAATAGGAAAAACGGACTCAGGGAACCTATAAAAGTAAAGATATAAATTTCATAGTCTTTTTTTCTTGTCATGATTACAATATTTTCCTTACACTATACGTATTCGTAATGTAAAAATGCAATAATTTTCAATGCTCTTAGTATACAATAGTTATTCTAAGACTATCTCAAAAATAAACAATGTCCAACAAAAGTCTCGTTGCGTGGATTAGTTTTATTACATTACGAATTCTATTTCAAATACGTATTTTCACACATGAAATAAGGTTAACAATATTTTAATTTATGGGAAGCTATGAACGACCAACAGATAAAAAACTTAAATTAATTTAATTTAAATAAATTTTAATTTAAAATTTAAAATTTAATTTTTCAACTACTTTTCTCTGTAATTCAAAATGAAAAGCAAGATTCATAATCAAGTTTGCTCTATGGGTGATACAGATACAGACCCTAATGATCGAGACTATGAGCGTCCCCCCACTTTTTTCCCCAGGACTACACCACTGAGTGGAACCTTGCTAACTGGGACCCTTTTAACTCTGATCTCTGGATAACCCGGACTAAGTCTGCTTGAGTTTTGAATTTCCAAAACAGTATTTTTTTGCTCATTCACATTACATTTTGAAAATATATTTTCTATCCTAAAACTTTCTAATGGCTATGATTGCGAGTAAAAAGAAGGCGTTTCAGGTAGTAGGGCTTTGCCTAAAGGCTGGAACAGTGCATAGATCAGGGGTCGATGCAGGTTTTTTTCCTTGGGGCCCATTTTGTAAATAGTAAGTTATTTTGTGAAATTTATTTTTTATGAAAAATAACATTTTGCAACGAAAGATGAAATCCAACTACTGAAACTTAAACAGAGCATTTAATAATAACTTCTTTAAGTCCTGCTAAAGTTTTTCTTTCTGGTGAACTTGTTTTATTTACAAATTACACATTTTAAAACTTAACAAAATTAAAATAATTAATGAATGCAGGGTTCGCACAGACTCCTTAGACTCCTTGGAAACTCCTTAGAAATGAAAACATTCCCAAGTAGTACTTAGAACTACTTAGATAAGCAAACGACTCCTTAGAAACTCCTTAAATTGTATTGCGGCTTCGGACGCAAGCGATGTTGCTGCCGAGGGAAAAAAATCGTACTTGTAAAATGCACGGTAAATCCTTTATGCACGTCATTTATCTGAAGCACAGCATCATGCAAAAATGCGAATTTCCCCCCAGAAGATCACGAAAAAACACGAATTTCCCCCAGAAGATCACGAAAAAAACACGGTTTCCATCAAAAGAAGGCAAAAAAACGTCAGTTTCGTCAAACGATCGAAATAAAACGCGATTTCCATTAAAAGATCACGAAAAAATGCGAATGTCTCCCAGAAGATTGCGAAAAAACGTGAATTTACCCACAGA
This sequence comes from Maratus michaelseni, assembly GCA_963931845.1. NCBI lineage: Eukaryota > Metazoa > Arthropoda > Arachnida > Araneae > Salticidae > Maratus > Maratus michaelseni. Next base: position 231,261,707 of record OZ007593.1, read on the forward strand.
AGATAGTGAAAAAAAAAACCGCGAACTTATCCCCAGAAGATCGTTTAAAAAAAAAAAAAAAAAACGCGAATTTCTCCCAGAATATAGCGAAAAACACGCGAATTTCCTCAAAATATCACGAAAAATGCAAACTTCCTCAAAAGATCGCGAAATACACGCAAAAAACACGCGCATTTTCTAGAAAGATCGCAAAAAACATGTGAATTTCCTCAAATGATCGCAAAAAACACGGCAATTTCGTCAAAGGATCGCGAAAAACACGCAATTTCCATCAAAAGATTGTGAAAAAACGTCAGTTTCGTTAAACGATCGAAATAAAGCGTGAATTTCATTAAAAGATCACGAAAAAACGCGAATTTCCCCCCAGAAGATTGTGAAAAAAGACTCAAATTTCCCCCAGAAGATCGCGAATTTCCTGAAAATATGCGAATTTTCTCAAAAGATCGCGAAAAATATGCGAATTTTCTCAAAAGATCACAAAAAACGTGCGAATTTCGTCAAAAGATCACTAAAAACACGCAGTTTCCATCAAAAGATCGCGAAAAAAACATCAGTTTCGTCAAACGATTGAAATAAAACGTGAATTTTATTAAAAGATTGCAAAAAAACATGAATTTCTCCCAGAAGATTGCGAATTTCCCCCAGAAGGTCACAAAAAACACGTGAATTTCGTCAAAGTTTCACCATCAAAGAAATCTATTACAGCTGTTCTAAAAGTATAAATTCAAAACTTGTTATATTTTTTCTTGTATGTTGCGTTTAGCATTTTTTTAAAAATTTTCTTTAAAATGTATCATGTATGTGATATACATAATAAGTGTTTAGGGTTTGACTAATCTCTGTTTATATGACCATTGGTCGCTGCATAAAAAAGTTGATTGTCTATTTTGTATTTAAACTTACGAAATCAGTAAACAATATTTTGTGAATACTTTGCAATTCCAGCACTAACAATTAGATTCTAATAGAGTAAAATTTGTTTTTGTCTCCAAATTGGGCATTAAAAATTGGAGTGTGCATACCACATAACGATGCAGCACATAAAAGCAACAACAACAAAAAATAGCAAATCCTTAACCATTTTTTGGACTCCTTGGATTTTTTCTTCCCAACTCTGTATGAACCCTGAATGTTTTTATGGCATGGGATTTTGTGAAGGGGCTTGTTTTATTAAATGGATTTTTGTGAAGGGGTCCCAAATTTTTCCTGGATCAACCCCTGTAAACTTAACTAGCATGTTTTCGTTTGCAATTTTCAGAATCTTTGATGTTTTATGACTTTCACAGAATGTCTAAAATTCAGAGGTCAAAGCAATAGCAGTTAATAGGAGGGGACAGCTGTTTACACCACCCCTTTCTTTTGTACATGACCACAAATTGATTCGAGAAGAATGGGAAGGGAAAGGATTTATGCCAACTGAGGACAGCTTGCAAGTTTGCACACTAAACACAACCTTAGGGCTTTCCAAGTTTTATTCCTCGAAACAGCCACAGACTATTGTTACGTTTCTTATCACCAGTGACAATTGGTATTCAAAGCTTCTTAACAGGAAATGCTGCTTAACGAAGCTGCCCTGATCAGCAGAAATACCCACAGTGTTCAGAGAATAAATATAGATGATATGATTATGTTTGGTGTGACGTTGAAAATGCAACCCTACAGTCGGCCCAAACAGCTGGTGGCTTTCTTTGAAAACCTCTCCCCATCCAATGAATCCAGTCCTTGTTTCACGTGCAGCCTCTCTCCGACCAATGAAGTCAGCCCTTGGGCCACATAGAACATAGAGCTCGAAAGCCGCAAGGATCTTTTGATAGCTTCAGAGCCCCGAGCCCAACCCTTCCCGCAATTCGGTGTCTTTAATTTAATAAATTTCCCTTTTAAATTTGTCCGGTTTCAATTTTCACATTTTTTTCCCTTTCTACCTGGCTTCTGCAAGAGTCCCGGTATAAAAGGGACGTAGCAAAGGACCAACATGCTAAACATCGTGCTCCGGGAATTCTGCGGCGGATTTGAGCGATAACAGACTTCATATTGCAAGTCAATTTTACGATTCACTGCCTCTCTATTCTTTCTCTGAATTTTGTGAAAGATACCACATACAATCACTTTTCTCTCTAGACAAGGTCAAGCAACATCATAATTCTTTTTCTCTCCTTATCCATCTCAATTTGTGAAAGAGCCGAATTCTGTATGTGCATGCATGTGCCAAGATTTCGGTAGAGTTCTGCATGCGCATTAGAGATGTGTCATTTGTCAAGGAATGATTCCAAAGGAACGACTCCGGCAGTGAAATTGAAGGAACGATTCCAGTCTTTAAAAAGGAATCTGTCCTTTTTGGAACGATTCCTCAGATTTGGTCCAAAACATATCGAATCCAGAAAGGACTGATTCCTCGGAATTGGTCCAGAATGTACCGACTCCAAAAAGGACCAAGTCCTCGGAATCGACTCCGAAAATGACCGATTCCTCGGAATTAGTCCAAAATGTAGCGATTCCGAAAAGGAACGATTCTTAGGAATTGGTCCAAAATATACCGACTCTGAAAAGGACAGAGTCCTCGGAATCGACTCCGAAAAGGACCGATTCCTCGGAATTAGTCCAAAATGTAGCGATTCCGAAAAGGAACGATTCCTAGGAATCAATCGAAATTTTCTGATTCCAAAAAGGATAGATTCCTCGGAATCGGTCCTGAATGTAGACTCCGAAAAGATCGAGTCCTCGGAATCTGTCCTTGTTCTTGTAGACTGGCCAGTTTTAATAAATTAAAATACGCTATTTTATTTTAAAATAGCAGATTTTGATTCTATTAAAGCTGAGTTTCTGGCCAAAAAATCCTTCTAATGTGTATGTGATAAAAAAATAATAAAAGAGAGAGAGAAGTGCGGGGGGGGGGGGGGATTGATTAATAAACTACAACTGTGTATTACTTTCTCTTAAACTTATCTTAAGATAAATAGAAGTATATTATTGTACTTCAGTTAAAATATTGTCTATTATTTAGCTATGTACTTATCACCTGCGTTTGCTGGGAATTGCGGAAGAAATGACCTTTTTGCCATGATGCGGCTGTTGGAAGTGCCCACTTCGAAACCTAACTTGTTTGCTGGCGGAGCCGGCAGGGATTTTTTTTTGTTATTATTATTTGTTTTTTGCTATAAGTGTTGGTCCTATAAAAAACTTGTCAATATAAAAGTTTTAGTTAATATTAAGAGGATTTATAATAAATTTAAGCAGATTTGATATCTTGTGAATTGACGAAGTTAATTTTTTTTCTTCTGAAACCTCCCTTTTTTCCCCCTTTGGGGCCTTTTTTAATGATATCAAAAATCTGTCATACATAAATTTTTGGCCTTTACCTAGAATTAATAATAACTTTAAATGGATTCGATACGTATCATAATTAAGAAGTTATGGGTTTTTTTCTGTTTTCACAAAAAGCCTTCCCATTTCACCCCCCCTCCCCCCCACGATGTCTCAGCGAAGTCATTTGACAGATTCAGAAACTTGGAGAATTGTTGGTAGGTTAGAAGGAGGCCAAACTCAAGACGAAGTAGCGCAAGCCATTGGAGTGTCACAAAGTGTCATTTCCAGGATCTGGAACCGTTTTTTGGAGAGTGGATGTGCAGGCCAAAGACCAGGGAAAGGTCGTAGACGGGCAACAACGCCCAATGAAGATCGGTATTTAGCGTTAACAGCTCGGAGACACCGAAACATGAACGCTACTCTTCTCCAACAACACCTTCGCTCGGCTACAGGCACCACGATTTCAACTCAGACTGTCCGAAACCGGCTCTATGCTGTATGTCTGTATGCTCGCCGACCGATGGTATGGGTTAGATTAACATCAAGGCATTGTCGCGACCGCAAGGAGTGGGCAACCGAGCATGTCAACTGGAGGAGAAATGAATGGAGCAATATTCTGTTTTCTGACAAGTCCCGTTTTTCTGTGCATCCGGATAATAGGCGTATTTTCATCTGGAGGGACCGTGGCAGTAGGAATAATCCTGCGTTCGTGCACGAAAGTGTCAGATTTGGCGGTGGAGGAGTGTTGGTGTATGGTGGCATCTCCATTGACGGGCGCACTGACCTCTACATCATTCGAGATGGAGCTCTGACTGGTCGCCGATATAGGGATGAGATCCTCAGACCTATTGTAGTCCCTTACGCTGCAGCAATCGGAGATAACTTCATTTTAATGGACGATAACTGCAGGCCACATCGTGCAAACCTGGTGGAGGATTTCCTTTTCGAGGAAGGAACCGTTCGAATGGAATGGCCAGCGTGTTCTCCAGACATGAATCCAATCAAGCACGTTTGGGACGCTCTAGGAAGACGAGTTTCTGGCCGCCAACAACCCCCACAAACTCTCGAAGAACTGGAAAGAGCTCTTCTGGAAGAGTGGGGCAGAATACCCCAACTCGTCATTAATAGCCTCATTGAGTCCATGCCTCAAAGGTGTTCAACGTTGCTGGCCGCCCGTGGAAACCATACCCCCTACTGAAAATGATTTTCTTTGAAGAAAACACCTTTTCTGATTCTTTTTTTCTCATATGCACAAATTGTGTTTTTTTCCTTTTGTACACAAATGCGCAATAAAATGCATTTTTTTCTGCCAAACATGTGTAATTTATTCTCATATAACCTACTATGTCTGTCGACCATGTATCAATCAGCTAAAAAGTTTCCCAGATACAAAATCCACCTAAAACTGCAATATCCTTTAATTGTTTTGAGCAGTGTATTATAAATTTCATGTTCGTTCTAATACTTCCGGATTTGTTCCTTTTTTCTCAAAATTATCCCTTTTATCTTGAAATTGTTATTTTTATCTAAAAAATGTTTCTTTTTCTCGAAAACCTTTTTTTTTTTTTTTTTGGAATTGTTCCTTTTTCTCGGAATCGTTCCTTTTATTTCGGAATCGTTCTTTTTTTTTCGAAACGATTCCAAAAGGAATCACTCCAAAGAACTCGTTCCTTTCGGTGAACGATTCCCTAAAAGGAAAGACGTTGCCAATCTCTAATGCGCATGCATGTGTTGAGACTTTGGTAGAAAGAGCTCTCTTATTGCAAAATATCAGTGAACTGAGTTAGTAATGGTGACTAAATGAAAAAATATTGTTGTGACTATGCAAAAGAAATTGGAAGCGTTTGATAGAATTGATAAAGATGAATCATTAAAAAAAATTGCCTTTGATCTTGTAATAGGAACATGAACAGTGTCTGACTGAGAAAAAATAGTGAGGATTTTTGCTTTAAGTTGAATTTGAGTGACAGTTTGGATGATCAAAAAAAGCTAAAACGGGTAAACTTGAAATGCTGGACAAAGCTTTATTTCTTTGGTTTTGCGTTGAAAGAGAATATGGCCTACCATTTTCAGGACCAGTCATTCAATGAAAAGCCCTAAATTTAAACAAACAGTTACCTAAAGGCGATCCCAATTTTACTGCAAGCGAAGGATGGTTAAACAGATGAAAAAAAAAGGACATGGTGTGCATCAACTAACGGTAGCTGGAGAAAGCTTGTTTAATAAGCTTGGCAACAGACTAGGTAGCTAAGATGGGCAACATCATGAAAGTCTAAAATTTATCAGAATAATGGGTTCTGATACAGGTTCAGTATCTTAAATTTCAGTTTTTAAATATTTATTACATATCTTAATTCAAAGAGAATGATTATTCCAAAACACAGCTATTGTACAATCTATGAAAAATAGCATTATTGCAAAAGATTTTCTGCATTTATGGCTATTCTCAAAGAAAATATTTTTAACCGCTCAACAATTCGAAGCATTCTGACATATTTGCAGACTTTTTTAGACGTAAAAGTATTTGGTAAGGCATAACTACTGAAGTAATTTGGAAATGAACAGTATTTTTCCTTTTTTGATAAATTTATCTCACCTTGAGTTATAAGTGATTTTTGAATCATAAAAACCTTTCCAGGTCTGTAGCATTCCAAAATTAAGTTAAAAATGTCATCTCTGGTAATATTTTCTAAAATATCCTTTGTTTTTATGGAAAAATGGAAAACTCTATTTGATAAGTTTGTCCTGCTACAAAACTGTTAAACTGAGCTACAGAACTGCAATTTATCCTGCTACAAAAACAGATTTCTGGGGTTTCTTTGTTGTAATAGTATGTAAATATCTTTACAATTTCGACCCCCTTCCATGAGCCCACAAAGTTTGACATCTGTAACACTCAAAATTTAATCTTCACTTTATATTTTTGTAGTAAAGAAAAATTCTGCCTCATTTTTTGCTTTGTAGTAACAATAAATAATTGTATAAATTTCATTCATGAAATTTCTGCATCTCCTTTCCCAGCAGCAAAAGGATATTCATTAGGGAAGGGAAGGATAGGAAAAGCAAAAGAAATATTTTCTTCTTTTAAGCATTTTACCTATTCTCATGCCTGTTTTAAAAGACAGAGATGAGGCAGGCCTCAACCCCGTGTTGCATCAATTTGTCGTGGATAAATATTTCTAGGCCCCAAAAACTGCATATAAAAAAAAAATCCTCTCTATTTTAATGATTGGTATTTTAGTATAAAGCTGCTAAAGGACAAATATATCTAAAATGTTATTTAAAATTCTATATTTGAGAAAAAAAAAAATCCTTAAATAATTTAACTAAATTAACTTTACTTTTATCATCATCGCCTTCAAAAACATTTTAGCTATGATGAATTGACGCCAAGAAAAATTGTCCCAGAGCTGCTCAACCCGAGTTCAGGACTCATGTTCTCTTTCAAGGGGGAGGGGGGGGGGGATATGTTTGAAAACAAAAGTTTTGTTTAATTGCATTTCAGTTTTGTTTAATTGCAATTTAATTTTGTTTAATTATTTAATTTTATTTTTTCTAGGGGCTGCAACAAAGAAAAGTATAGTATTGACTTGCAAGAAAAAGACTTCTGTAATTTTTGTTATATAATATTAAAAATTGATTGTAAAATAAACTTTATTTACATGTTATTTGTGTCATTTCACTTGTGTTTGAATTTTATTTTCAGGTGATCCTTAAAAGAAATTTAAATCTTTAAATACAAGAGAAAAAAAAATTCTATTTTTAAATTTGATTTAATATGCAATATGTTAATTATTTTTTTTTTTCACTTAGCTGAAATAATTCTCATAGTATTTAATTTATATCTTAATTTAGAATCCATTATAAATTTACCTTTAAAAAATCCATTTTCTGATAATCAGTGGTTAATAATTTTTCTGATTTTTTTTTTCCCTTCTTAAAAGGAGTTTCTATTTTAAATTAAGATTGTAAATCCTGTTTTGATTTATAAGTTCACAGAGGAAAAGAAAAGAAAAACTTTAAAATATGCTACTTCTTATTTTATTTTTTGGAAAAAGGATTGAAATCCTCAAAAAAAAAAAAAAAAACTATTTTCTAAATGGAAAAAAAAAAAAAAAAAAATTAGAATGTCAAAAACAAATAGTATAAATTACATGAAAAAAAGATCGGTAAAGAACATGAAAAAAAAAAATATATATATATATATATATTGGCTTCCATGTACAAGTAAAATCGGCAAGTTTTCAACATTGTTGATTACAATTTGTAGTAAACCTATTTCATAGTGAAAATTTTCTCTTTAGAAAACCTAGTGTTTGTTAAATCATTTTAAGTTACCTCCCATATTTATTCATAATGGTTATATCACCTTGCAACTGTTATTTTTCCTATATGCAAAATATTTTAGACAAAAGTAACTTGTTTGTCAAATATTGAGATCAATATTATTAACTAATATTTTTTTTTCTTTTTTTTTTTTTTAATCCTTGTCTTCGCCAAGAAAAATGAAAGAAAGAAACATGTCCTTGAAATATGAATAGGGTGTACTGTACATATGCTTGTTTGTAAAGTTGTCTTTGAAAATGTATTTATAAAGTCTATAATTGGATATTTTTAATTCTATATTTTTATATTCTTAGAAAATTGGAGAAATTCATTTTTATTTTAGAAATTGTAGCTGAACTTTCAAGTGAAAACCAAGCATTGTTGAATACACGTATCTCCCTCTATCTCACTTTATGCATTTTTGTTATAACATGATTTAGGTTTTAAAAAAATGCCAAGAATAACTTTCAGTACAAAACGTTGCAAAATTAATAATATTAAAAAATAATTATAAATTCGCCTTATATTTAGAGAGCAATTGCCCTCTTTTTTGGCAAATATCTTTCATGTGTGCTGATTTAATACATTAAAAATTGTGTGGTAAGTATCACAAATGTGTACAAATATGAGTAAGAATTTTTATAATGCAAGAAGATTTATGGTTGGGCTACATCACTGTTCTAAATTCCACCTTAATACTTTCTTTTTCTTTAATGTACTATAATATTTGCACACAGAAATATTTTATTAAAAGAAAATGCCTGCTAAATATATTTTTTATTTAAAAAATATATAATTCAATTTTTTTGTAATGAGATATTTAGACATATTTCTTATTTTTATTACATTTTAATACAAGTTTGTTGACTTGATACCTCATTTGTTGTTGTGTGTTTTGTAAATTCATAGAAAAAGGGATGTTGACAACAGAAATAATATGTATGATTTTAGAATAATAGGACTTTGCAAAATAGTGCTAATTTACTGAAAAGTATGGTCAAAAGATAAGAGTTTATATTTAAAACAAAAATTAAAGTGAAATCACACATTGTTAGTCATGGAATATCCATCTATTAAATAGTTATAAATAAAACTTTTTTAAAAAACTAAAATGCAGTAAACAATAATGTTTGATTAGATTTAAATTCATTAGCAATTAATACAGAGATCTAAAGATTTAAAATTTGAATTACATATGAAAAAAAAAAAACCATAACGTACATCACAGGAATTATTACAATACTAAATACAACTTAATGGGTATTTGAAAAGCAAAAAAATAGTATTAACTGATTAAGATTTTGGTTAATTACTTGCCCTTATGGGCATTTTAAAACTATCATATCTTTATAAGGCATGCAATGAAAGCAAACACAATAGTGATAAGCTTGGAATAAAATATTTTAGTTTATTTCTGTCAGTAATCTAATTTAATTCATTATGTAACTCTAATTGAATTTTTCCTTAAGAGTTCAATTACTGTTACAAACTATGAATTAAATAAATATTGCCAATAAAGTATTTTATTCCAATCTTTACCACGTCTATTTTCATTGCATGCTCTAAAATATATGATTCTTTTAAAAGAAACATAAAAAATAATTCACTCCATAAAAAGTGAACATTTACTCCTATGAAAGAGTGGCTATTCACTCCTGTCAGGAGTGAGAAATCCACTCCTTTTGCAAGAGTGAATAGTCACTCCTATGAAAGAGTGGATAGCCACTCCTGTGAAAGAGTGACTATTCACTCCTATCAGGGTGAAAAAACCCACTCTTTTTGCAAGAGTGGATAGTCACTCCTCTGAAAGAGTGAGTATCCACCCCTGTTTAGAGTGAATATTCACTTCTCCGTAGTGAGTATTCACTCTTTCAGAGAGTGAACAATTTCACTTTTGCCTAGAGTGAATAGTCACTCTAAAGAGGTTGGGCAAATTTTGACTCTGCGATAGAGTGAATATCCACTCCTCCGGAGTGAATAGTCACTCTTTCTTATTTAGAGTGTACTTCAATAAAAGAAAATGTTTTTACATTATTTATTCACTGTTTGAAAAGTATCCCTTAAGAAAATTAACCATTCCCCTGATGACCTTCATAGGATTAATGATGCACAAATAAATGCAAGTTCCTGAATATTGCCTAGTAAATAGCCTGTTTCTTGCTTTTTCGCAAACATTGTTTCTAAACAAAATAAAAAAAAATTACACAAGTGATCCCAGAAGCAGAAAATTCTCCAAGTGTCTGCGACGGATATTTCAGCGGCAGAAAATAATCTGCAGGTAAACTTTGTTACAATTGAGGATTGGCAGGTCTTTGACATGTGTCCGTTTTTGAGAGTTTAAACTGCTATGTCCAAAACAAACTTATGTCAAATAACCTCAAATGCTACATTGATATGTAAAATTTTACATTAAACAGTACAACATTATATGTAATAAAGAAGTCTTTTACTGTAATCAATAATTAATATCTTGTAAAGTATTACTGTTACATGCAATTTTTTAACTTTGTTTCTCGATATTTACCAGCAACCTATTGGTGAATTGAGCAGTTTTTACCCTGCGACATATTGACTAATTTCACGTTTATTTTCTGTAACCAATCGACGAATTTCGCGATTGTTTTCCTGCGATTGGTTGAAGAAATTTGTGATGTTTTCCTGCTACCAATTGACAAATTTTGTTTTTTTTTTTTTTTTGCCAACCGATAAGCAAATTTCCGAATTTTTTTCCCGCGTCTTAAGGTGAAACTCGCATGTTTCTTTTTTTTTTTTTTAACATGTAATTGTGGACAAATTTCGCAATTGTTTTCACGACCGATCGGCGAATTTGGCTATTTATCTGCAATAGCTTGACAAAATTTACAATTTTTTCTCGTGACTGACTGACACATTTCGCAATATTTTCCTGCTATCTATAGACTATTTTTGCGATATTCTTCTGCAGCAAATGTTAGAATTTGAGTTTTTTTTTTTTTTTCTGTGACTAACTAAAGAGATTCACGATTTTTTTCCGTAACAGACAGATGAATTTCTAGATAGTTTTCCCACGATCGATTGACGAAACTAGTGATATTTTCCTGCGTCTTACTGGCAAAACCCGCAGGCTTTTTTTTTTTCACACGATCGTAGACGAATTTTGCTATTTCCCCCCTGCGATCAACTGGTGAATTTCGCAATTTTTGCCACAACCGACTGACAAATTTTGCGATTTTTTTTCTTCACACAATTAATTAACAAATTTCGCAATATTTTCACGTGACTGTTTAACGAACTTTGCGAAATTTTTCTGTGCCCAATTGACAAATTTTCCGTTTTTTTCCGCGACCTATTGATGAAATATGCAGACAGAAATTTTTTTGCAAACCCAAAACGCTATGCCGCTATTAAAAAAAAAAAAAAAGCAGAGCTCATTTGCATCTATAAAAGAAAAGACAAGGCCTGCTTTTCGCTGATTTCTTCAACCGCTTTTCACAGATTTTCTCCTTTGAACTTTCTGGCGAGATGCACTCACAGTATATGAGCAAACGCTGTTGGTCTATTGAGCAGGGATGTCGGAGAAATTTTTTTTTATGTAGCTTGCAAAGAATGAGGAGATGCGCAGAAGATCATAGCGCTTCTCCAGATGCGAAGCGAAAGTGTGGCTGCAGCACCGCGCCCACTGACGAAGTAAAAAAATCTGCAGAAAGAGGGAAAAAAATCTGTGAGCCGAAGAAAATTCCATAGAAAAAAATCTGCAGAAGAGGGGGAAAAATTTGCGACGTACGTCGCCTGTCTCGAACTTTCTGCTACCAGGCAAGTGATAACAGACATCAAGACAGACAATTTTTGTCCAGGAAACCAGGATCACAACACACTTATTCAATCAGAAATAAAGTGCATCTCACTCCAGGTCAAATTTGAATTTCTGTTTGTTACTTTAATAATATTGAAGATCTTGTGACTATATTTTCAACATAATTACTTTGATTTCTGTGAATACCGAGAAGTACTGGAAATTGCCACCATTCATATCTAAACAAAACTGAGCTAGATATTCCTTTATTCAGAGTGCAGCTGACAGTACTACTTATATCTGTGTCACTAGCCAAAATTCAGCCACTTCCAATAATATCATATTTGCAACAAGAAAAATTAATACGATGCAAATTTCTTTAAAATATCTTCATTGTTGTTAAAGATGTGACAGAAAATTCAGTTTCAGCTTGCAGTGACACACCCTGTATTTTTAATTGAATGTTTTGTATTTTTGATAGAATAAGTGACTTGAGATGTTTCTTGCTCAAAAAATGTTTGCCTTGACCAACACAACTTATCTGTAAACTTTATCTATGCAGAAAGTTTGTTCCAAGATGTATGAACACCCTGTATCTGTATGTTTACAACCTCTGAATATGATCGTTCATTCCAGACAACTGCTCCTGGTTTATTTTTGCCAAATCAAAAGGAGCAGGAAAGTTATTCTTGCTGGTTTTCCACCATTTTAATATATTGTATTGTTTTACTTTAGTCCCTTCCTGACAAATAAACACTATATCACTGTAAAATGTTTCATCTAATTCATTCAAAATTTTTCTTTGATTTTAAAGTATTTAAGGAATATAAGAAAATTTTACAAATTTATTTTAATTCACAGAAGAAGCTATGAAGTTTAAAGCTTTATTAAAAAAAAAAAAATTAAGACTATCCTCTTTAAGTTATAACTTAGCACACATTTAAGTTATAACAAAGCACACTTTTTTTTTCTTTTTTGGTATGTAAAGGTTTCTTGCAAAAAGGTCTAGTTCATAAAATGTTAGTATCTGTGTTAAATATTATCTAAAATTGTTTTATAATTTAACTTTTAATACTTTTAAACTCTGAAATATCGAATATTCAATATTTGGCTGAATAGTTATTCAGTTGACTGAATATTCGGTATTTGGCCTCACTGTTACTATTCGGCATTCAGTTTGCCTGTGGACTGAATATTCGGTATTCAGCCAAAATCACTATTCGGTGCATCCCTAATGTACTCCATGACAATTACCATAGTCAGCCTTTAAAGCATGTACCAACTGTAACTGGTATGAACGCATGTGTAAATATGCTCTTAAAATTTTCCACACTGTCGTCTGTGGCTACTGAAGTTCAAGACTTAGTTTCTGAACAGATTTCTTAGGACTAGGCTGGGAAGATAATCACAATCAACATCCGTTACATACACTTTTGATCGTCTCGTGTTTTTCCCTTTTCAACCACATCCGTTCATTTTGATTTGCCTATACCATCGGTGGATGTTTTTGCCACATGGTGATCACAATTCAACTTTAAGCAAAATGCAGGTTGAACTGAAATTACAGATTCACTCTTAACAAATTGCAGAACACAAAATGCTTTATGCTCAGCAGTTGCCATTTTGCATATGTGGTAAAAATATATGAGCACTATGTGGCACTGCAAGCGAGTAAATAACAAACCAGTACTTACGTATATACTTATCTTAAAATGTTTGAATTACTCTTTATTTGTATTAACTTTTTATATTCAAATACTTTTTGTGATTTTGTTTTTTCATTAATACCTCCAAGTCAACATTTTATTAGATTCCACAATGAAGAGAAGACAAACTGGTATTGAAATGCTATAACTGGCTCCAAATTTTTTAATCTTCACTTATTGAGCTTCATATAGTATATTTTCTTTTACAACTTGACCAAAATCTTAAAGATCGTGTTATTACTTGCAGAAAAAGATTTACATTTTTAAAAATGAAATATTTTATTCTAAATATTGAATATATATATTATAGGACAAAATTAGCACTTGTCAGTCTGCGAGTAATACTGAAAATTTGGCGATTGACTTAATTGCTACCACTGGCCGAACTTAATAGTCACACTTGCTAGTTGTGATGATTGAATGGAAAATATGTTTTTTTTTCCGCTGTAGCTCGACAAAATTTTAAACCATTTGCGAAGGTTTTCCTGAAACCATTTGGCAAATTTAGCGATTTTTTTTTTTTTTTTTTTCTACCAAAATCATTTGACGAATTTTGCAAAAAAAAAAAAATTCTCAAAACCATTTGACGATATTCGCAGTTTTTTTACTTGAAAACATTTGATGAATATTGTCATTATTTTTCCACTATCAATTGGGGAATTTTGTGATTTTTTTTTTTTCTTTTTTTCTGCGATTGTTTTACGAATTGCACACTTTTTTAGCTGTGGTTCAACGAATTACCCAATTCTGTTCCATGATTGTTAGACTAATTTCGTGATTTTTCCCCCAGATCATTTGACGATTTTTTGCAGTTTTTATCAGTGTATAAGCTTTTTCTTTCTTTCTTTCTTTTTCTTCCTTAAAAGCACCCTGAGAAAAAAAAAATCCTAAAATTCCTACATTTTTATTTTAAAAATTAAGTATCAACCTTTAAACTGTATAAATCTAACTTAAAAGAAAATAATACAAAAAAAAAAAAAAAAAAAAAAAAAAAACCATTGTGGCTGAAGCAAAAATTGATGCACAAGGAACATTTTTAATTAAATTTCATCTTATTTTCAATTTGGTATTATCCATCTATTAAACTCATGCAATGCTTCATCATAGCAATTGATTTATAAATGTAAAAGATTATTGTCCACTGTCGCCTTAATTTTCAAATTAAATTATGAAATTGAAAGGGGAATAATCAACAAAAAAAAAATTAAATATAACTCAAATGTGAAACTATTACTTGAAAATTGAAGTGTCTGAAAAGTGGTATCAAGTTGTAATAAATGATTTTTTTCTGTTTTAAGAGACTGCTAGTCAAATGACAACAATCCCAAGTTCATGTTAAGGGTACTCTTCACTCACGTATAAACACCCGCCGGCTAATGTTAAACCTATGGACCGGTTCTTTTCGAATTTCTTGTTTGAATTTTAGTATTTTCAAACAAAGTATTTTTTTTTTTTTTTTTGGCATAGGATAACTGAGATCAATCTTGAATATGGCTATTTTTGATTCGATTTTGGTTGCAGATTTTTTTTAATAAAGGTTCTTCCACTTTTGGAACTAGTTTCGAAAGTGAAAGAACATTTATTAAAAAAAAATATGCAACCAAAATCGAAAAAGTAAAAAAAAATAGTCCTATTGGAGATAGACTTCAGCTTTCCTGTTCAAAATAAAATCATTTAAAAATATTAAAATTCAAACAAGAAATTTGAAAAGAACCTCCCCATAGGTTTAACATTAACAAGCAGATTTCTGCATTCTTAATTATCTTATGTGTGTACAAGCCATTTTATATCTTAAAAATTTTACTCTTACTTTTTTAAAACAGGTGGTGAAATTTACCAGAAGCTTGGAGCTCATGTTACCAGACTCAGAATCTTAATTAAAATGATACCAAGACTTAGAACCCGGCATGTTTATTATAGATGATCTTCATTGTAAGCTCTTCTTTCGGTTTTTATACAAAAAGAAGTAAAGGCATAATTTTTGTACTTTATTTTTTAAACCAGCAGACATAGGGTATATCACCCTCATTAAATTGTTTGAGGGGAAACTGTAAGTAAAATAAGATTATATTGAAAAGTTATTAGTCTATTTTTTAAACTGTATAATTTGTACTTTCAATAAAAGGAGCGGCATACCGCAAACCAACTAAATTGTGTTCCTATTTTATTGTATAGGTGTCCATTTTTATTTCAGCTATTGCAAGACTGCCATTGGCAACTATTTTTTTCTATTTAAAAAAAAAAATATATATATATATATATATTGATATGTTATTATTGTTTAGAAATATTGAATAAGATGAGCACAAAAAAAAAAAAAAAAAAAAAAAAAAAAAATGTTACCAGTGGCAGCCCTGCTATTATTAAATTAAGGCTAGCAGAGTAAGTAAGTATGAAACTGTGAAAGAATAATATTTTTGAATGAGCTGCTTACCCGAGGAAATCACCAAAAAATTTTCTACTCGCAAATGTGTTAATCTTCTGTAATCAAGCTGCATGCAATGTGTTTTTTAAAAAGTTATGCTTAAATTATTTTAAAAATAAAAAAATCAATAAATTGAAATACCGTTTTTAAATTAATTGAATTTAAAATTAGATACTTTTTCTTCTATTTGACAGTGCAAAAATAATGTGAAGGTTAGAAGTATTTAAATTTGTGAAAAAAGGATTGCTTAAATTATTGTGAACTTACTGTCTAAAATTGTGCTGTTAAAATGCTTAAAACCTGAAATAGTGGTATGAAAAATCTCATGTAATCATTGTACTTTTGTTTATTAACAGTATGAAGAAATATCTAAATATTTTTTACTATTCAGTAAAATGATAGATTTTTAGTTATTTTTATTTTGAGAAAAAGTAAAACTTGCTGAATCACATGTACACACCTTCCCCAAGTCCATCGGACAAAAAATGCTTCTCAGGCTGCATGGTGCACTCATGATTTGCATTAAATAAATGTATTTAGCTGCATAAAGTTGATAAAAACTTATGGTTATTTTTTAAGAAGTTGGCTTGAATGTAATTTTTTTTTATTACAGTGGTCAATGTGTTAACTGCATAGTTTCTGGTAGCTGTGTCAGAATATAATCTTCAATTGAAATAGATTTCTGATTTTCTACATATCTTCAAAATTAAATGTATTTCATTGACATTTCTTACTTTACTTAATTCTTATATAATATCGTATATATTATTTCTCCTGTCAACATCCCTTTTTCTAAAGAAAATACGAAACATAGAACGACGAATGAGATACCATTTGAACAGACTTCTGGCATAGTACACTTACATTTTTCTAAGACATGTGTTTTGATAAAAATTTGCTGATAATTAAAAATTAAATCGGCATTGTTTTCATAAAAGAAATGAAAGCATTTCCTCAAATTACTGTTGCCACAAAATAAAATACCACATTATATGATGTTCAGCAACGATTAATATAAAACATTACATGGGTTTATTTTATATTTAGGATTAAAAAGCGAAATTGAAATTGAAATGTTTAGATTTATATTTCTATGTCCCATGTTTTTCCCGAAGTGGATGATGTCGTCCTCTAATGCAGTTAAAATATTATTGTTAAATTTTTTTTCTCGCACGTGCCTTTTGCAATCTTCGATCAGTTTTTACTCTAACTTTGATTGAATAAATTATATGATATTATGGCTTGACTAAAAACTAAATTTTGTTTGCAGATATTTTTATCCTTACTTTTTCTTTAGAAGTTTAAATCTGCATCTGTGAAGTATTACATATTGATAAAAAATATTAGATTGCAGTGTGAAATCTTCGCATGGGTCCACTGGTCTTGCTTTATTGTTTAAATATTACTTTCTATTTAGCCCAGTACTCAGTTTACAGCAGATCAACTTGTTGAGATTATTGAACAAAAAAGAAATAATTATAAATTCATTGCAAAAATAAATAATACAATTTATTAGGTGCAGAAAATCAGAGTAATGATTTGCAAATTAATTTGATCTGGATTGTTTCTGAGAATTTCTTTTGCTATAGTTCAAAGTCTTTAATTTAAAGATTTTTATTACAATTTCAACGATACAATGCATAGCATATATCATAAAACTATGCAATTATAATAAATTCTGTAAAATTTTTGGGATGGGTACGTTCTAGTGTGGTTTAAAAATAAATCTGTCATTAAAAAAAAAAAAAAAAAAAAATTGAATTTAAATATTTTTGAGAAAATTCCTGTTTTACAGTGTTAAAATTTACTGACTGTTTTATGAAACATTTTGAAAATGAGGAGTGTCAAACCATTCATGCTGCTCAGATACTAAATCTCATGTTTTGGTATTAAGAAATAGGATAATGGAAGTTGATTGAATTCATGGTTTTACACTTATTTTCTATATGGATAACAGAAATATTCAGTATTGGTCTAAAGTTTTTTATATTGTTAGGATACTATACTTTGACTATGTGCTTAGCCTGCAAAAATATTTTGAAAGCTAAACAAGTTTCGAATCGTTATAACTATTTCATTTATGATTATATTTTAATATATAAGTATGACATATAATCACATTAAATAGTTACAGCTGTTTTACAGCTTTTCAAAAACACTTTTACAGTTGCTAAAGTATAAATCTGCAACATGTAAATCCTTATACATCTGTGTAAATAGCTTTATAGATCCATATAGATATATAAATAACAAATATGGGCCCATATGGAAAAAAAAGGGGACATTCTACATGGGCCTATATAGGTAGCCCTTATAGATCCATGTAGATATCGCTATAAATCTACATAGTCATCCATATAGATACATATAAATAACACATATGGGCCCATATGGAAAAAAAAGTGGACATTCTACATGGGCCTATATAGGTAGCCCTTATAGATCCATATAGATACCGTTATAGATCTGTATAGGTAGCCCTTATAGATCCATATAGATATCGTTATAGATCTACATAGGCATCCATATAGATATATATAAATAACACATATGGGCCCATATGGAAAAAAAAGTGGACATTCTACGTGGGCCTATATAGGTGGCCCATATAGATCCATATAGAAATCGTTATAGATCTGTATAGGTAGCCCTTATAGATCCATATAGATATCATTATAGATCTACATAGGCATCCATATAGATATATATATAAATAACACATATGGGCCCATATGGGAAAAAAAGTGGACATTCTACGCGGGCCTATATAGGTTGCCCATATAGATCTATATCCCTGACCCACTTTTGCCCACATGGGCCCATAAGGATGTGCTGCCTGGGATGGTATATAATTTTTTTAGTTTTACTATGTTTTTACACTGTTATGTGTAAAATATTTATTTTAATGATTCCAAAATTAGGAAGAAAATTGATGAATGGGACTTCAAAATCAACCAGTTGATAAACGTTTACTATCATTCAGTGGCGGTCACTCGTCAAGGAGTTCACAATTACTTTACTACCAAAATTCTTTTATATTAAATTTTGCCTTATCATACCGTGGACTATTCTATGATTAAACAAGGAGAAATTTAGTTTGTTAAAGTATGGGTAGTAAAGTGATTGTGTACCCTCTGATGAGTCGCTACTGCTCGTTGAAAAATCATTTATATGACCCGATTAAAATATTGTACTAATATTTGACAATCAGACTATGCAGCGGCTAACAAATATACTACATTCTAGAATTACGTTCACCATCCGAAACCTTCATTAATCGAAACATGGCTTCTCGTCCAATTAATATACAACGCGTGGCTCCCTTTTTTCATCATGAGAAATCCAATAGAACATTTATTATCCGGATCAGAAGAATAGTGAAAAAAAATATTCGTTAGCATTAAATTGTTCTTTCTCGAGGCATTCATTAGCCAAGGTATTACAGTAAAAATAAACAATATTCTAAAATTAACTACGGCGTACGCCTCTCTTCTTACAATTTCTGTCACCGAGCATGCGTATGTGCGTGTGAACATATACATATATGTATGCCTACCGAATTGACAATCTCCACTTTACTCGATTCTATATATACAGTCGAACCTCGTTAACGCAAACACTCAAGGGAAAACTTTATTTGTTCGTGTTCTCCGAACTTAAATACATTACATACAACTGGACAGGGCAATCGGAAACACTTCGTGCTAAAAGTGATTCGCGTTAAGCGTGCGTACAAGTTAACGAGGCTTGACTTATATATATATATGTGTGTGTGTGTGTGTGTAAGAAACAAAATGGCCTTCACTGGCCTATTATAACTCCGTAACAAAGGCACTATAGTCTAATTAATATGACGTTTGCGGCTATAACTTCGATCCTCCCTAATGATGAGTTAATCGGAGTTCCTCATTATCAATGTCAGCACCTGATCCATAATTGATGAAATTGGTGTCTGATCCCACGTCGCACTAAACGACGATTCACTCGTGAGCCGGAAGAAATAGATACAGTAAGAAGGTAGTTTTCGAAAGTGGATTATAGTATTTTATAGTATATAAGATAGTTCTCAAATCTAAAACTGGCTACTTTCTAACAGTTTTTTATTCACTGTTATGCTTATACCTATGAACTTGTCAAAAGTGCTCTTATTAAGAAACTATGTAATCGAACTGTTTTTCTATTTTTCAGTAAAGGCAGTAGATTTTTTAGAAAATGCTGTCAAGGCGTTTTGAACAGAATTTCCGGACGCGACATCGCAGGAAAGATAAAAAACTGCCGTCCTGAGACTATAATCCTTATAACCCAGGATTCTTTTATCTGCAAATGAAGACAAAATGTTCGATTACAAATAATTTCAAGAGTTATGCCTGCAAGTATCGTGCTTTTATCTTTAAAAATTAATCAGAAAATTTGTGAGAAAGTTACAGGTTGTTAGGCGGAGAATTTTTCTTTTTCTTGAGAACTCGTTTTCCTTCACTTTGCAAAAAAGACGAAAATATCGTTTTCCTAATTTTCTGCTTAAATAATTTTCTGCAATTTAGAGATCCCTTAGTATATTCTGGCGAAGTTACGTAAAGATCCTATGAATATAAATATGTGAAAAAGGCTTTCTACTGCATCCATTTCCCTTTAAATGCGTATCACAATTTTAGTTGATTTTTGTGTGTGTGTGCGTGTGCGTGTGTTTATGATTAAAATGTATAAACTTCTCACATATACTTTCAATTGACGCATTATTATTATTATTATTATTATTATTATTATTATTATTACTGACGATCATTAAAGCGTATTTTATAAAATTATGGATGGAATTTTCAGTAATATAAATAGATTTTTTTTTTTTTTTTTTTTTTTTAGAAATAAAAATATGAAGCAAATAGTTATTTTTATTGTAGTTTTAGATATAATATTATGTAGTTTTTCATTTTATTTATTTTTTCTTAAATTACTAGTTAACTTTTGGAAATCTGATCCCAATCAATATAGAACACACTAATAAGAAAATAATGCAAAAAAAGAAAAGTTCGAAATTGTAAAAGAAGATAAATTTTAAATTTTTCAAAAAAGAAAAAAATATATGTATATAGTTGTAATACCTTTGAATATATATATATACTGTCGAACCTCGATTTAACGTACTTTGATTTAACGAATTCTCCGATTTGACGAATATGTTTTCTGTCCCGACAAAAAAGGTGCTAAAATGCTCTGATTTAACGAATTTTTAGCCTTGATTTAACGAACAACAATCGGTGAAAAAAAATTCGCATTCGCACATGAAACAGTCATTGATAATGATGGGCTGGAATGGGAAGATGTTCCTAGTAATGGAAATTTTACAGAACATGTGTCTTGCGATGTAGAGCTAAGTACCTGTGATAGTGAACAGAAAGAGAATGAAGATTCTGAAAGCAGTGAAGATGACGAAGAAACGGAAATTGAATTAAAAAAGGTGACATTCCAAGAAGCAGTTTGCAGCTTGAACACTTAAAATATATATATATATATATATATATATATATATATATATATATATTGTCTCACGGGGTTTATGATGTTGTTCTTGCGAAGTTAAAAATTAGCGACAAAGAACTTTGGAAAGTCAAAACAAAGAACCCAAAACAAAGCACTATCAAGGATTTCTTTCCAAAGTGCCAAAAAGTATGTATGTATTATGTATTAAGTTTTAAAATCAAGTAACATTAAAGAATTTAGATAATTTTAAAGGAATTTTTAAGTTGATCTCCTAACATATAACTTATAATATTTAAGCTCGTAGTAAACAATAATAATTCTTTTTTCATATCTGTATATCTAAGGGTATTTTGCATTGATATTTTTAAACCATACTCTTTACAAAAATTTATATTCGATTTAACGAATTGCTTCGATTTAACGAACGGATTTGTGGGTCCCAATCAATTCGTAAAATCGAGTCTCGACTGTATATATATATATATATATATATATATATATATATATATATATATATATATATATATATAACGTCTTTATTATATGCATTTTTTATTAATTATAAACTAACTTAAGATATGATGCAATGTATCACAGTAATATAAATCGTGATATGTCATCGCTTGGCACAAATATTTATGTGATACATTAATCAATAACCATAAGTTTCATTTATTTTTTATTTTATTTATTTATTTATTTATTTAATGCATCTTTTATTCATTATTCTAATAACAATAAATTTATTAACATAATTTTGTTCAATTATCTGTCTTAAGACAGTATTTGTTTTTAAAACATCATCCAATAATGTAATAAATTATTATATAATTGTATATATTTACCAATAGATGGCAGCACCTCATTGATTTATTATTTTGAATTTATGGTGGAGTTCAATTTTAATTTTTCTATAGAAGGTGCTGGTTTTATATATGTGCTTGGTTATGCATTACATGCTGTTTCTGGATCCATGGTCCATCAATTTTTAAATAACTTTTTGTTCCTTTTTTTTGGCAACATATGCTTAAAACTCCAATTCTTGTAATTTGTAATACAGTTGAACCTCGTTAAAGCGAACACTCAAGGGGAAACTTTTTTTGTTCGTGTTAAAATTAGTTCGTGTTATCCGAACTGAAATACATTGCATACAAGTAAACGGGGCAATTGGAAACTGTTCGTGCTAAAAGTAATTCGCGTTAAGAGTGTTCGTGTTAACGAGGTTTGACTGTATATGCTGACTGAAGTTCGGATTTTGCTTTCAAATGGGGTAATTTCATGTTTTTATTTATTTATTTATTAATTTTTCCCTCAATCCTTTTTAATCATGATTTATTTTGAACATAATTGTTGTTTCATTGTGTATTTCTCTACATTCTGAGTGTGGTTGTGCCAAATTCATATTCTTTAGCTATTTTATGGCTAATATGAAGATGAAACCACGCATATTATTTGTGGAAATTTAGGCATTTGGGACCTGAAGATTCTGTCTAAATTCCACAAATTTCTATTATTTAATTTCTGTTATTCAATTTCAGCTTTTTTTTTTTAATAATATGTTTTTGGTATCTATGTTCAGTTTGTTGGGGGGACCTGTTTTGTTGTCAATTAGTTATTTTCATTTTATTCATAATTTCACAGTTTTTGCTGGTGGCTGTAATGTTCATTTAATGGTAATATATATATATATATATATATATATATATATAATATATATATATATATAATATACACTGTAAAAAATATTTGGAACGTTTAGTATTCTAACAGGAATGTTTCTGATACCGTCGGATATCTGAGCGCTATTTTCACTTTCTGAAACCATCAGAAACCTTTCCGAATGTTTAGGTATAGTTTCCAGTGCGGATTGAAATCGACCCTCTTTTATACCAAACCAGTTTATGCGCATTCCAAGTATTTCTCTTTTCAACTATTTCAAGCAGTTTACCCCGGCAAAGCTAAAACTGCACGTTGTTGGCTGTGGAAGAGTTATTCGAGCGGTCCAAAAAAATACAATTTTAAAGAAGGAATATTTCGAAAGGTAAGAATTTCTGCTGTTTTAAATATTCTAATAATATTTTTTATAATGATTCTGTTTTACATTCATTATTATTTCAAACATGGCGTGATATTTTTCAGTTTATATCAATATTTTTAACAAATGTCTTAACCCTAACTTTTAGGACTATTTACATGAGCATTTAGATACTTTGAGTTGGGAGGATAGTTATTAAAATATACTCTAAAATATAAAAATACAAATTCTTTGTCTCTCATTTTAAGTTTTTTTAACGTTGCTTCAATAAATACGATTTATAAATAGCATTTAGTAGCAATTTAATCTCTTAAAGAATAATATCTGCCGGCGGTTCTGTGTGCTTGTTTATATATTTTTTTAACGATGTTCCAGAACTCTAACTTTTATAATACTATATATTGAAAATTGACTTGTCTGACTTTAAAAATATTGTTTTAAAGTAAACAGACTATATTTATTTATTTTATTCTAATTCTGAAAAAAAAATTCCTAGGTGTTTTTATTAATCTCAGGGTTATGTCCAGATTTTTCTCACGTTGTCCTGTTTCTGTGGAACTGTGAAGTTTTTTTAATATTTTTGAAAATTCCAGTCATAATTTTATGAATCTGAAATTATCGTTATATCAGGTTCCTTTGTATCTATCCTTTACACATAAAAAAGCTATGCACTTTGATAAGTTCAATTGTTTTGTGATAGGTCAGATTTTATTTTTAAATGATTAAATTTGTGAAAAGTTCAGTTTTTGAGGTGGCAAAGTTTTGTGAAAGGATTGTTTTTAAGACAAAGAATTTTGTGGAGGATCCTGTTTTAGAACGAAAAATTTTGTGAAGGGTCGTTTTAAAATGAGAATTTTTGTGAAGTGTCTTGTTTTAATATGAAAAATTACCTTTTAAGGACCGAAAAAAATTAACTGATAAACAGATCTCTGAAGCTGCATTGCTTTTGGAAAGCTCATACATGAGTTTTAATTATTTTATGTTGTTGGGAGTTAGATTATTTTAAATGTATCTAAAATCTATTAGTATAGCTTTCATGTTAATGAAAAGTTTTACAGATTATTTAAGTTTTCTTTCTAAGTATATATGCTATTTTTTTTATATTTTAAAATAAATACTTGATATGTGAAGCTGTATGAATCCCATATTTTTTTCACGATATGTTGTTAAAAAACAAGGTAAATATCTCCATTCTCCAATATTCACTGCGTGAATATTCTTAAATATTAGGGTTAAAACATATTTGATAAAATTTTGATATAAACTGAAAAATATCACGCAATATACCGAATAATTTCGCCTAGAAAAAAGAATCATTATAAAAAAAGTTTGATTACAGTATTTAAAAGAGCAGAAATTCTTATCTTTTCAAGTATTCTTTTCAAATTCAGATAATACATAATAAAAATAGATAAAATTATATTCAGAAACACTTCAGATATATTCAGACAGGTTTCAGATACATTCAGAAAAGTTTCCGATATATTATGAAAGATTTGCGATATATTCAGAAACTTTTCTGATTCGTAATGAAAGATTTCCGATATATTCAGAAAGGTTTCAGATATATTCAGGAAGCTTTCATTACGAATCGAAAAGGTTCCGTGTTTTAGCCGAAACATTTTTCTGATCGAATCGGAAACTTTTCTGTTAGTATCGTGCAGCACAGGTCTCCGTTACTTTCAGAAACGTTTCTGAAATTTTTTTACAGTGTACTCTCTTAAAACGAAAGAGCCAAAATAACTCAAGTTGAGCCGAAATCCACTAATCTCACGATTTGAAAGTGAGCTTCTCATGAAGAGTTGAAACAACTCGAGTGAAAGAGTTGTTTTTAAGCAACTCATGATTGAGTGATCTCTATTTTACTCATACTTGAGTGAAATCAAATCAATGAAGGTTAAATCCAGTAGCACTTGAGTGATTTATAATCAATTCAAACTTGAGTGAAATGAGGTCATTTCAGATATAATCCAGTAATTCTTGAGCGATTGGTAACCAATTCATACATGAATGAAATCAACTCATTTAAGAATTAATCCAAAACCCCTTGGGTGATTTCTAATAAACTCATTCTTGAGAAGAGTCAACTCACTTAAAAATTACAAAAAAAAAAAAAAAAAAAAAAAAAAACCTTGAAGGATTTCTAATCAACTGACTAAATAAAATCAAGCCATTTAAAATGAAATTCAGTAACCTTTGATTTATTTTTATCAACGAAATTCAAAATAACACAGAATTCTTGCCATGTTTTCAAATAAAAATAATGATAAATAGCTACCTTATTTTATACTCTATAAAAATTATATTTTATTATTTATACCTCTGATATATTTTATTATTTATAGCTTCCGAAATACAAGTTCTTTTCTAGAAAGGAGGAGAAGGGGAATTGAAATTCATGGTAAAGATGTAATATTTTATTGTAAAATAATAAATTTCATAAACAGATACAGATTTTTTTTTTTTTTTTTCAAAAAAAAAAAAAAAAAAAAAAAAAGTAAGTTGCATGTTGAATGTATACATATATGTGTACATTCAACAATTAAGTGAAAAGTGTCATTTTATATTTATTTATTTTGTTGTTGTTTTTGAGCGGCTTGAAATATATACCCCCTCCCTCCCTTGATCCAAAAAGAGAATTTTAAAGGAATACTTGAATAGATAAGAATTTATGCTGTTTTAAATACTTTAATCATGGGGGGTTTTATATAGTGATTATGTTTTCTATGCAATATTATTAGATATATTGCAGGATATTTTTCAGTTTATATCAATATTATCATTAAATGTTTTAATCCTAATACTATCTCTATAATAAAACCGTAAGTCATGTGACTGTCATCAACAATTCCGGAATGCCCGCTTCACGTTTTCATATGCCAGGCGGCCATTTTTATTCAAAATTATATTTTCGAATAAAACTTAATAAATGTTACATTTTTAGAAAGATCGTTCAAAATAAATTAATATTTGAGAGATGACTTACGTTCAATTATGTATATATTCTTCATAACTTCAGTTGAAATTAGCCTCGCAATTCAAATTCTCTATCCATGAAAGTAAACAACAAAAAAAAAAAAAGATTCATTCGTCGTGAAGGTTTAAAATATTAAACCATTAAACCACGGAGATAATCGTTCGTAAAGTAAGTTTTCCGTGAAAGATTTTTTGGAGCGCTGCCTGGTGTCAAAAACATAATTCGTACCAGTGACACAATCAAAGTTTACCATAATTATGTGCTATACAACTCACCTTCATTCTTTATCTTTTCTTAGCTGAATGTAAACAAAAACAACTCCTGTAATGATATTTAATGAATCAAATTTCGAAACAAATTGTCAGTTAATTTTTATTTATGTATTATACGTGCAAGGAAGAGAGACCACTGAAAATGATTGTTAATCACCAATCATATTTACCATTATTAATGACCAATCGCTTTCAAATCAGTAATTTAATATACATTTACAAAATACATAACATCATTAAGTACTTTTGTGTTATTTGGGCGCAAATCTCGCCAATAGCATATTTAAAATCGCCAATACCAGCTTTTATTTTTCGCGTGTGCTAATTAGAAACGATACTTTGATTTTGAAATCAAATGTCCTGATGGAACAGCTGTCGTAGACGCACCGGGGCACTATATTAACTATAGAGTTGCAATATAGAGAGAAAAAACGGATTGCTGTAATTAGAATTATAGGCGGTAATGTTGGCGTGGCGTATTTACAAGTTACGGATCTTAATAGTCAGTAGACATTAAGCAGAAATGCCAAAGTAAGGGAATTATGCAGTTATGAAAACTCCTGAACTATATCAAAATAGGAGAGCAGAGAAAAACAGAGATCGGCATCTAGAAGGAAGTTCGTGAATTTTAATGAGATTCTACGCCACGGGTCAAAAGTGCTGACAGCAAATATGGTTTAAAAGAAATGTGATTATCAAAACTGGCTTCCAAAAGTTCAATGTTTCACCAAACCATACTCGAAAATTACGTGTTATAATATGCACCCCGATTATGTCACATTATTCAAGACAGTAGAGAAGAAACAACGTTCCGACCCCAGGAGGTGGAGTGTGGAGGAGGAGGGAGGAGGGCTCCTCCTCCTGAAGTGCCCTCCTCCTCCTCCTCCTCACGAAGTGCTCTCCTCCTCACGAAGTGCCCTCCTCCTCCCGAAGTGCCCTTCTCCTCCCGAAGTGCCCACCTCCACCACCTAAGATAAGGGGATTAATTAAGGATTAGTGTTAATTAATTTTAATTAGGGAACTTAGAAATTTTTTGAAGCAAAATTTTTTTTTCGCGGAGAATTTCCTACTAGAGTACGAGGTGTGTTTCAAGGGATTTATTTTAGCGAATTAGAAATTTAATTAATTTTAATTTTAATTAATTTTAATTGGGGAACTTAGAAATTTTTCGTAGCAATTTTTTTTTTTTCAAAGAGAGTATGCAGTTTGATTATGAGTATATGCAGTAGAAGTGAATGATTAATTAATTAAAAATATTAATTAAACATAGTAATTAATTAATTTTAATTGCAGAACTTAAGAATTTTCGCGAGATTTTTTTTTTTTCAACGAGAGTAGGGTATTCGATATACACGTTAGTGGAGAATTTTAAAAGTCAATAATGGTTTAATTAAAAAGGGTCATTCATTAATTTTAATTAGGGAACTTAGAAATTTTTTTGCGATTTTTTTTCAACTAGAGTATGCTATTCAATATATATGTTAGAAATAATGATTCATGCATTAAAAAAGGTATTAAGATTTTTTTTTTCTTTTAAACCAAAAATAGAATTTAGAGTTAAAATAGAATTTTTAGTTTAAAAAATTCCCAAAAGTAGGATTTTCAACTGAAAGTAATCTAAGATATAAACTCTCAACTGAAATGAATTTTGCCTTAAGGTGTGAGCTTTTAGCTAGAAGTGACCTAGAGTCAAAACTTCCTGGTCCCAGGAATCACCACGGGAGGGTTATAGTAAAAAATACAGGGTCCCGTATGAATTATACTGCACTCAATTCTAATAGCTCGCCCCCTCCCTTTTTTTTTTTTTTACTCAGAGGGGTCCTTCGATGGACTAACAATACGCACTTCAAAAATACAGAGTGATATCAAAAGAAGAATTTTAACGTATACATAAAATAATAAATAAACAAGAATGAAAAATCATGCATAGCGTCATAATTCATGAATCACTTTCCACAAAAAATACAGATTGGTACCAAAAGAATTTTAACGTATATATAAAATAAACAAGAATGAAAAATCATGTGTAGCGGTTTAGTTTATGAATCACTTTCCAACATTATTGAAATGTTGTGTGAACAAAATATAATTTTACCATATAGTGCATAGTTAATTAAAATAGTGAACAGATCCCCTTTTTAATAAAAAGGCACCCTTCACAATAATCCATTTATGCATAAGGACCCTTCATAAAATCAGATAATTTACACTTTACCCTGTTTTTTTTTTTCAAATCAAGTTAGGGTAAAAGTACAGCTTACGCATCGATAGATTCAAAATACAGGGACCCTTCGAAGTGTGAACTCGCATTAGACTATAGGGCCCCTTCATAAAATAAATGAGATACATGCCCTATTCGAATAAAGAAAAAGCCCTTCACAAAAACTGTAGGGGTTCCCTTTTGAAATAAAAAGGGCCCTTCACAAAAATCCAATTATGCATAAGAACCCTTCCTAAAATCAGATAATTTACACTTTCGCCTTTTTTTTTCAATTCAAGTTAGGCTAAAAGTACAGCTTGCGCGTCGATATGTTCAAAACACATAGTTATAGATATTAGGCTACCTTCACAAAATAAATTCAATAGATTCATGTTATATTATGGCGACAGAAATACAAGGGATATTGACCTTTCATAAAAATGCAAGGTCCGCTGTTTGAATGAAAAGACCTCCCTTCACAATATACCCGGTAAAAATATTATGATTCCACAGATATTTTAAGAAATAGAGTACTAATCTCAAATGAATACGAATTCATGCAATGTAAAAAATAGGTTTTACACGAATACATTTTTAGTATAACGTTCAAAATATAGATTTTAGAAAAAAAAGTACATTTTTCACCAAATTTATCATACAAGTCTGTAAAATAGGGTAGATCGTTTCATGAAAAATAATTGAATTTTCGAATGATTATGCTTTAAAATACATATTTATAACTGCGACTAAGATTTGAGTGTTACCCCCTCAGCATACATATCGCTGAATTATAATGAGTCATATTATCAGATAAGCGAAGATCTTGCTTTGACACGGTGAATCACTCGCGATAAGAAATGCGGCTATTGGGCTTTTTCTCAAATTTAAACAGTTCTGACACATTTTTTGTAGGTAAATGAGCTATTTAAAACCGTCAATGTATACGAATTATTTCGTGTAGTCCTATATAATTATTAATCTGTTAAGTTTTAAAATGCTTCAATGAAAAATAAGAACTAGTCATTAAGCGATACCCTTAAGAATTTTGAGGCAAACAGATGTTTAAATGAATTTGAACCTGTTTAAATGTACCTGTGTTTAAATGAATTTGACGCATGTTATGGTAAAAAAAAATACAGGGTCCCCCTATAAGATATATGAATTAAACTTTAAATATTTTAAAATTACATTAGTCTATGCTTTTTTTGTATAGAAAAATTATACTAAATTGTGTTTTTAGTATTTTAACTTAAAAATTTCTTTTGAGGAATGAATATAATAACTAAGCTTTGTTTTTATAAAATATATATTGTACTAAATAGTTAGGGTATTATTTAAAAAAATTTTGTTTTTAATATTGAAAAAAAAGTTATCTTATATAAATATTTAAACCATAATTTACTGTGGACTTCATCCAAATTCGACTGCATGCATACCTTACAACAACTAAACGGTATAACGTGTTCGCTTATCTCTTAAAATTACGGGATATCGTGACGTCATGGATAAAGCATAGGGTAGAATACAGAATGAATAGGTATTATAAAACAGAATCATAAATTTTGCATACTTTACACTTGTAGTATGTGAAATGATTACTACTATTGACTATATGAGAAAATGAATCTTCAACGAATCTTATTAGTGTATGTTATATTTAACCAACAGGCTTGAAATGCGTGAATTTTGACTAGAATTAATCATTGAATGTAAAAATGATTTATTTTTAGATCTAATATGTATATCGTTTAACATTTAAAAATACATATATAAATTAATCTTACCTTATTCACAAACTTGCAATCCCGTCTTCAATATATGACTACAGCATGAAAAAACATGCGTGCTACTTGTATAGCAACTAGACCAGAAATGATTTCAGTACAAGTCCATTATCTTATTGTTAATCTATAGATTAGTAACATCACGTGACTGATTGCGATAACATTCTATGTAAGATTTACTGATAAGAATACATTTCAATTCATTTCTCCCAAAAGCAAGTGTATGAGTTGGTTGTAAGATCTAGGTAAGTATCCTTACTTTATATGTTTAAAGTTATAATATATGAATAGATATAATATTAATGTATTTTTTCAATATGTATGGTAGGCAAAAAGGAATAGGTAAGCAAAAAAGAATAGGTATTATTGCATGTTTCCTCTAATTTATTTTAAAAATAATTATTTTAAAAATACATACTAACAATTTATGCGATGAGTCACACAGCGTGATGGGACGATATATGAAATTTATTTTTATATTATACAAGCTCCTATATACAATTCATATGCGTGAGCAAGATTATTTTTAGACTAGAATTATTCACTGAATGTAAAAAAAAAAAGATTTATATTTAGATCTAATATTTATATCGTTTAACATTTTAAAATCCTATTAAAAGTATATACATTAGTATGCTTGTGAAAGGCCTATTGTTAATACGAAACGTTGTGTGAAGTGTCCTGTTTTAGGGTTAAAAGTTTCGTGAAGGGGTCTGTTTGAAGGAGCCTGTTTCGAAATGACTTAAGAACGCACAATTTATTCCTAAACATTCAACTCGATTCGTTATATATGCTTTATTAAGTATTCAATAAAAAATAATAACTAAGAAATAAAATTAAAAATAGTAATTAAGAGATACCCTTAAGAATTATTGCGATAGAAGATTGGTTTTAATTAAATAGGTTAATGAATCTAATTCGATACAAGTCTTGTTAAAACAGAGATTATAGTTAAAATACACATTAATTACACAGTATTACACTGTATTACACAATGCGCTACCTCACCTATATTATCACAGAAATACCTTCGATAAAATTTAGACTAATAATACACACCTAAAAAAATATATACAGAGTACCCAGAAAATGATAGGAATGAATAAAAAATTTTAAGGTAAATTATAAAATAGGATCTACAATAAGTGACAATAAATAAATATGAAGGAAAAATCATGAGTCATGGTATACTTTATGAAACACTTTCCAATGCTATGTGACTATCGTTAAGAATTTGAAATAAGTTAATTAGATTTAATAATTCATACTGGAAATGTACTTAAAAAAAATTAGTAGCTTCGCCTACTTTTAAATCATTCAAGACATATGATAAAGGCTTGGCTACTGTAGAAAAGCTTAATACTTGTATCTTATTGAATCGACCGATTTATGTTGGATTCACAATTTTAGAATTATCTAAATTAGTTATGTATGATTTTAATTACAATTTTGTAAAGAAAACATACAAAGATCGTGCAGTTATACTCTTTACGGATATAGATTCCTTAACTTATCATATTCAAACACATATTATTTATAAGGATATGGGGCACCATCATGATTTTTTCGACTTTTCTGAATACTCTAAATCCCATCGTCTAAACCGCACAAGTTTCGAACTCACAAACATATAATCAGACTTGTCATTTTATAACCAGGACGCTAACCACAGGGCTAAGTGAGCCCCCGCTTATTTTATATTCACCGCGCTGACTATTGGGCTTAGTAAGCCCCAGGCTAATTTATATCCACCACGCTAACTATTGGGCTTAGTGAGCCCCAGGCTAACTTATACCCACCACGCTAACTTTTGGGGCTAGTGAACCCCCGCTTATTTTATAGCCACCATACTAACCACAGGGCTAAGTGAGCCCCTGCTTATTTTATAGTCACCATGCTAAGTATTAGGCTGAGTGAGCCCCAAGCTATTTTATAGCTACTACGATAACCCCAGGGCTAGGTGAGCCTCCCGCTTATTTTATAGTCACCACGTTTACTACTGGGCTGAGTGAGCCCCAGGCTATTTTATACCCACTATGCTAACTAATGGGCTGAGTGAGCCCCAGGCTATTTTCTAACCACCACGTTTACTGGGCTTAGTGTGCCCCCGCTTATTTTATAGCTACCACGATAACCACAGGGATAAGTGAGCCCCCACTTATTATATAGTCAACACGCTAACTACTGGGCTGATTAAGCCCCAGGTATTTTATAACCATCACGCTAACTACTGGGCTGAGTGAGCCCCAGGTTATTTAGTCGCATGAATATGATTTCCAAGGTATATGTCCTAACTTGATTTAGACCATTGCCTATGGTAAGATAAAGCTAGGAAGTAAATTGGTAAACTATGTACCTCGAAAACTCACTTGTATTTTATTAAATATCTGCAGAAATTAGCATAGTTTATTAAAATTATATACATTCTCATTAGTTTATGAATCTACTAACTTATAATATCTATATGGTAACTTGGATTATTAGTATTCCCACTTAAAAATTTCTTTTGTAGATTTAATATGATAAACACTAACATGAGACTGACTAAACCTTTACCATTTTCATTTCAACTTAGTTTTAGGAAATTTATCTACACAGCTTTAAATGTTACTGTTTAGTAAGTCTATTATTTCAAAGTATTATTTTTTAGTTCTAATATTCAAAACATATTCATATCGTTTTACATAGTAGGTATCAAATTAATTTAAAGTCATATTAAAAATATATATATACAAATACTATTCTTACCTAACACGCCAGCTAGCTAAGCACCCAACCGTCTCACACCAAGGCTCTGAGAAAAGTGAATGCTTGTTCAGTGCCTTATCTGCTAATATAATCACTGATAAGACTTGATCACGTGACATGTGACGTCACTGTTTAAGTGATATCACGTGACCATGTGGTATCATTCAATACGTCACCAATGACGTCAGAGATCACGTGACTAGGTCATAAAAGAAACAATTGCTAATTGCAATTAACAATTTACCTTTAATTGATTTGTATAATATATATAGATAAATTAATACATGATTTTTCTATTATTTCGTAAAACAAGGTACATGTGCTATGTATTACGAAATAATACATAGAAAAATCATGTATTAAATTATCTTTATATATATTATACAAATCAATTAAAGGTAAATTGTTAATTGCAATTAGCAATTGTTTCTTTTATGACCTAGTCACGTGATCTCTGACGTCATTGGTGACGTATTGAATGATACCACATGGTCACGTGATATCACTTAAACAGTGACGTCACATGTCACGTGATCAAGTCTTATCAGTGATTATATTAGCAGATAAGGCCCTGAACAAGCATTCACTTTTCTCAGAGCCTTGGTGTGAGACGGTTGGGTGCTTAGCTAGCTGGCGTGTTAGGTAAGAATAGTATTTGTATATATATATATTTAATATGACTTTAAATTAATTTGATACCTACTATGTAAAACGATATGAATATGTTTTGAATATTAGAACTAAAAAATAATACTTTGAAATAATAGACTTACTAAACAGTAAAATTTAAAGCTGTGTAGATAAATTTCCTAAAACTAAGTTGAAATGAAAATGGTAAAGGTTTAGTCAGTCTCATGTTAGTGTTTATCATATTAAATCTACAAAAGAAATTTTTAAGTGGGAATACTAATAATCCAAGTTACCATATAGATATTATAAGTTAGTAGATTCATAAACTAATGAGAATGTATATAATTTTAATAAACTATGCTAATTTCTGCAGATATTTAATAAAATACAAGTGAGTTTTCGAGGTACATAGTTTACCAATTTACTTCCTAGCTTTATCTTACCATAGGCAATGGTCTAAATCAAGTTAGGACATATACCTTGGAAATCATATTCATGCGACTAAATAACCTGGGGCTCACTCAGCCCAGTAGTTAGCGTGATGGTTATAAAATACCTGGGGCTTAATCAGCCCAGTAGTTAGCGTGTTGACTATATAATAAGTGGGGGCTCACTTATCCCTGTGGTTATCGTGGTAGCTATAAAATAAGCGGGGGCACACTAAGCCCAGTAAACGTGGTGGTTAGAAAATAGCCTGGGGCTCACTCAGCCCATTAGTTAGCATAGTGGGTATAAAATAGCCTGGGGCTCACTCAGCCCAGTAGTAAACGTGGTGACTATAAAATAAGCGGGAGGCTCACCTAGCCCTGGGGTTATCGTAGTAGCTATAAAATAGCTTGGGGCTCACTCAGCCTAATACTTAGCATGGTGACTATAAAATAAGCAGGGGCTCACTTAGCCCTGTGGTTAGTATGGTGGCTATAAAATAAGCGGGGGTTCACTAGCCCCAAAAGTTAGCGTGGTGGGTATAAGTTAGCCTGGGGCTCACTAAGCCCAATAGTTAGCGTGGTGGATATAAATTAGCCTGGGGCTTACTAAGCCCAATAGTCAGCGCGGTGAATATAAAATAAGCGGGGGCTCACTTAGCCCTGTGGTTAGCGTCCTGGTTATAAAATGACAAGTCTGATTATATGTTTGTGAGTTCGAAACTTGTGCGGTTTAGACGATGGGATTTAGAGTATTCAGAAAAGTCGAAAAAATCATGATGGTGCCCCATATCCTTATAAATAATATGTGTTTGAATATGATAAGTTAAGGAATCTATATCCGTAAAGAGTATAACTGCACGATCTTTGTATGTTTTCTTTACAAAATTGTAATTAAAATCATACATAACTAATTTAGATAATTCTAAAATTGTGAATCCAACATAAATAGGTCGATTCATTAAGATACAAGTATTAAGCTTTTCTACAGTAGCCAAGCCTTTATCATATGTCTTGAATGATTTAAATGTAGGCGAAGCTACTAATTTTTTTTAAATACATTTCCAGTATGAATTATTAAATCTAATTAACTTATTTCAAATTCTTAACGATAGTCACATAGCATTGGAAAGTGTTTTATAAAGTATACCATGACTCATGATTTTTCCTTCATATTTATTTATTGTCACTTATTGTAGATCCTATTTTATAATTTACCTTAAAATTTTTTATTCATTCCTATCATTTTCTGGGTACTCTGTATATATTTTTTTTAGGTGTGTATTATTAGTCTAAATTTTATCGAAGGTATTTCTGTGATAATATAGGTGAGGTAGCGCATTGTGTAATACAGTGTAATACTGTGTAATTAATGTGTATTTTAACTATAATCTCTGTTTTAACAAGACTTGTATCGAATTAGATTCATTAACCTATTTAATTAAAACCAATCTTCTATCGCAATAATTCTTAAGGGTATCTCTTAATTACTATTTTTAATTTTATTTCTTAGTTATTATTTTTTATTGAATACTTAATAAAGCATATATAACGAATCGAGTTGAATGTTTAGGAATAAATTGTGCGTTCTTAAGTCATTTCGAAACAGGCTCCTTCAAACAGACCCCTTCACGAAACTTTTAACCCTAAAACAGGACACTTCACACAACGTTTCGTATTAACAATAGGCCTTTCACAAGCATACTAATGTATATACTTTTAATAGGATTTTAAAATGTTAAACGATATAAATATTAGATCTAAATATAAATCTTTTTTTTTTACATTCAGTGAATAATTCTAGTCTAAAAATAATCTTGCTCACGCATATGAATTGTATATAGGAGCTTGTATAATATAAAAATAAATTTCATATATCGTCCCATCACGCTGTGTGACTCATCGCATAAATTGTTAGTATGTATTTTTAAAATAATTATTTTTAAAATAAATTAGAGGAAACATGCAATAATACCTATTCTTTTTTGCTTACCTATTCCTTTTTGCCTACCATACATATTGAAAAAATACATTAATATTATATCTATTCATATATTATAACTTTAAACATATAAAGTAAGGATACTTACCTAGATCTTACAACCAACTCATACACTTGCTTTTGGGAGAAATGAATTGAAATGTATTCTTATCAGTAAATCTTACATAGAATGTTATCGCAATCAGTCACGTGATGTTACTAATCTATAGATTAACAATAAGATAATGGACTTGTACTGAAATCATTTCTGGTCTAGTTGCTATACAAGTAGCATGCATGTTTTTTCATGCTGTAGTCATATATTGAAGACGGGATTGCAAGTTTGTGAATAAGGTAAGATTAATTTATGTATGTATTTTTAAATGTTAAACGATATACATATTAGATCTAAAAATAAATCATTTTTACATTCAATGATTAATTCTAGTCAAAATTCACGCATTTCAAGCCTGTTGGTTAAATATAACATACACTAATAAGATTCGTTGAAGATTCATTTTCTCATATAGTCAATAGTAGTAATCATTTCACATACTACAAGTGTAAAGTATGCAAAATTTATGATTCTGTTTTATAATACCTATTCATTCTGTATTCTACCCTATGCTTTATCCATGACGTCACGATATCCCGTAATTTTAAGAGATAAGCGAACACGTTATACCGTTTAGTTGTTGTAAGGCATGCATGCAGTCGAATTTGGATGAAGTCCACAGTAAATTATGGTTTAAATATTTATATAAGATAACTTTTTTTTCAATATTAAAAACAAATTTTTTTTAAATAATACCCTAACTATTTAGTATAATATATATTTTATAAAAACAAAGCTTAGTTATTATATTCATTCCTCAAAAGAAATTTTTAAGTTAAAATACTAAAAACACAATTTAGTATAATTTTTCTATACAAAAAAAGCATAGACTAATGTAATTTTAAAATATTTAAAGTTTAATTCATATATCTTATAGGGGGACCCTGTATTTTTTTTTACCATAACATGCGTCAAATTCATTTAAACACAGGTACATTTAAACAGGTTCAAATTCATTTAAACATCTGTTTGCCTCAAAATTCTTAAGGGTATCGCTTAATGACTAGTTCTTATTTTTCATTGAAGCATTTTAAAACTTAACAGATTAATAATTATATAAGACTACACGAAATAATTCGTATACATTGACGGTTTTAAATAGCTCATTTACCTACAAAAAATGTGTCAGAACTGTTTAAATTTGAGAAAAAGCCCAATAGCCGCATTTCTTATCGCGAGTGATTCACCGTGTCAAAGCAAGATCTTCGCTTATCTGATAATATGACTCATTATAATTCAGCGATATGTATGTTGAGGGGGTAACACTCAAATCTTAGTCGCAGTTATAAATATGTATTTTAAAGCATAATCATTCGAAAATTCAATTATTTTTCATGAAACGATCTACCCTATTTTACAGACTTGTATGATAAATTTGGTGAAAAATGTACTTTTTTTTTCTAAAATCTATATTTTGAACGTTATACTAAAAATGTATTCGTGTAAAACCTATTTTTTACATTGCATGAATTCTTATTCATTTGAGATTAGTACTCTATTTCTTAAAATATCTGTGGAATCATAATATTTTTACAGGGTATATTGTGAAGGGAGGCCTTTTCATTCAAACAGCGGACCTTGCATTTTTATGAAAGGTCAATATCCCTTGTATTTCTGTCGCCATAATATAACATGAATCTATTGAATTTATTTTGTGAAGGTAGCCTAATATCTATAACTATGTGTTTTGAACATATCGACGCGCAAGCTGTACTTTTAGCCTAACTTGAATTGAAAAAAAAAAGGCGAAAGTGTAAATTATCTGATTTTAGGAAGGGTTCTTATGCATAATTGGATTTTTGTGAAGGGCCCTTTTTATTTCAAAAGGGAACCCCTACAGTTTTTGTGAAGGGCTTTTTTTTTATTCGAATAGGGCATGTATCTCATTTATTTTATGAAGGGGCCCTATAGTCTAATGCGAGTTCACACTTCGAAGGGTCCCTGTATTTTGAATCTATCGATTCGTAAGCTGTACTTTTACCCTAACTTGATTTGAAAAAAAAAAACAGGGTAAAGGGTAAATTATCTGATTTTATGAAGGGTCCTTATGCATAAATGGATTATTGTGAAGGGTGCCTTTTTATTAAAAAGGGGATCTGTTCACTATTTTAATTAACTATGCACTATATGGTAAAATTATATTTTGTTCACACAACATTTCAATAATGTTGGAAAGTGATTCATAAAATAAACCGCTACACATGATTTTTCATTCTTGTTTATTTTATATATACGTTAAAATTCTTTTGGTACCAATCTGTATTTTTTGTGGAAAGTGATTCATGAATTATGACGCTATGCATGATTTTTCATTCTTGTTTATTTATTATTTTATGTATACGTTAAAATTCTTCTTTTGATATCACTCTGTATTTTTGAAGTGCGTATTGTTAGTCCATCGAAGGACCCCTCTGAGTAAAAAAAAAAAAAAGGGAGGGGGCGAGCTATTAGAATTGAGTGCAGTATAATTCATACGGGACCCTGTATTTTTTACTATAACCCTCCCGTGGTGATTCCTGGGACCAGGAAGTTTTGACTCTAGGTCACTTCTAGCTAAAAGCTCACACCTTAAGGCAAAATTCATTTCAGTTGAGAGTTTATATCTTAGATTACTTTCAGTTGAAAATCCTACTTTTGGGAATTTTTTAAACTAAAAATTCTATTTTAACTCTAAATTCTATTTTTGGTTTAAAAGAAAAAAAAAATCTTAATACCTTTTTTAATGCATGAATCATTATTTCTAACATATATATTGAATAGCATACTCTAGTTGAAAAAAAATCGCAAAAAAATTTCTAAGTTCCCTAATTAAAATTAATGAATGACCCTTTTTAATTAAACCATTATTGACTTTTAAAATTCTCCACTAACGTGTATATCGAATACCCTACTCTCGTTGAAAAAAAAAAAAATCTCGCGAAAATTCTTAAGTTCTGCAATTAAAATTAATTAATTACTATGTTTAATTAATATTTTTAATTAATTAATCATTCACTTCTACTGCATATACTCATAATCAAACTGCATACTCTCTTTGAAAAAAAAAAAATTGCTACGAAAAATTTCTAAGTTCCCCAATTAAAATTAATTAAAATTAAAATTAATTAAATTTCTAATTCGCTAAAATAAATCCCTTGAAACACACCTCGTACTCTAGTAGGAAATTCTCCGCGAAAAAAAAATTTTGCTTCAAAAAATTTCTAAGTTCCCTAATTAAAATTAATTAACACTAATCCTTAATTAATCCCCTTATCTTAGGTGGTGGAGGTGGGCACTTCGGGAGGAGAAGGGCACTTCGGGAGGAGGAGGGCACTTCGTGAGGAGGAGAGCACTTCGTGAGGAGGAGGAGGAGGAGGAGGCGACTTCGGGAGGAGGAGGAGGAGGAGGAGGGCACTTCAGGAGGAGGAGCCTTCCTCCCTCCTCCTCCACACTCCACCTCCTGGGGTCGGAACGTTGTTTCTTCTCTACTCAAGACGTTTTAAATGAGAATAATGATAGATTTTCTAATCTCCCGTAATCAAGTCTACAGCCAAAGGTAGCGAGAAACAAACAAACAAACAAAAAAATATTGGCAACAATATGGTTCAGTGTAAATGTGGATATCATTAAAGACTTTCACAAAATAGACTTCAATGCACCAAATCATATTAACTAAAATACTCCATTTGGCAATGGATCCAATTACGGAAAACTACTTAATATGTTTAAGAATCTCCTCATTAGCAAACATATTGCAACTGATAAGCAAACGGATATGAAGCATAAACGCTTAAGTTCGTTAAGCGGTTTTTGTCAAGAAAGATGAAATACATAACAACAAAAAATATGCGAAATGCTACCATGATCGCAAAAGTTTTTGATTTGTCTATTAGAATATTCCGGTTTGGCGAAGGATTACGGAAAAAAATAAATTATGAATAAAAGTAACGTGTTATAGTGCTTTTAACATACATTTAAGGGAGACCAAACTGGTCGCCAGTGGCGGCTAGTTTAGGAATATTCACACAGTGAATATACGGGAATGGAGATATTTACCTTATTTTTAACAACATATGATAAAAAAAATATGGGATTTATACAGCTTCACAAATCAAGTATATTTATTTTAAAATATTAGAAAAATAGTATACATACTAATAAAGCTACTTTTCAAAAGTTTTCGTCACCATGAAATAGATATTCTAAAGTTTTTCTTATATATCTGAGATACATTTCAAATAATCTAACTCTCAGCAACATAAAATGACTAAAACTTATGTATGCGCATTCGAAAAACAAGGCAGGTCAATAAAAATATCCAGGAAAAATTTCTTCAGACTGAGAATAAAATAAGAAATATAATTTGTTTTCTTTAAAACAATATTTTTAAAGTCAGACAAGAGTAGAGGGAGAATGACAGTTCAACCCCAGCAGCAGGCGGAGGCGGAGGTGCGGAGGAAATTTTTTTATCCCCCTACGTACGAGCTATCGGTGATGGTAGAGTATGACCACTATCCCCCCCTACCCCTTGCCCCCCCCCCTATTTTTTTTTTAATTTTAGAAGAGAGAAAGTTTAAAGTGGTGTCGCCCTCTATCGGTAAGTATGAAAATTATGGAATTTAAAATGACTGCTTCTGAATTTTAAGTTATAGCATAGTATAAAATAAAATATTCTAAAGTATCTCATCATACTGCTTACAATGGAAATTTAAGTTATAACATGGTGTAAAATAAAGTAACTTACCACTGCTTACAATGGAAATATATAGTTATAGAATAGCACTTAATAAATAATTTTAAAATGTGTTACCATAGTGCTCGCAAAGGAATATGAAATAGAAATTTAAGTTCTAACATAACGCTAAATAAATAATTTTAAAGTTTCTTAGCAAACTGCTTACAATGAAAATATTTAGTTAAAGCATAGCACTTAATAAAATATTTCAAAGTTTCTTTACCAAACTGCTTACAATGGAAATATTTAGTTATAGCGTAGGCACTTAATAAAAATTTTAAAGTGACACATGTAAATAATTATAGTTATAAACCGACATATAGGCAGATAGGCAGGCACACAGACAAGCAGGCAGGCAGGTAGGCAGACAGACAGACACACAGTGAACTATTTGTTACGTACACACACAAGCATGCATATACGAAGTGAACTAATTGTAATAAAATACATGACGTGCATACATTTTAAAACATTTTTTTTTCTTCACAGAATTTAAGAAAATATTAAATTTCGACTACAACTTTCACTTTGAAATAGCGTAGTCCCTTTTTAAAAAATCATTAGCTTTTATCAAACATTTATATGAAGCGGGGTTCGAACCTCGAACCTGACACAATGATCTCATGATGTGTTGATTTGCAGAAGGTTTAAACGAAAACACCATGAGATCATGTTTCTTAGACGTGATTGAACATATTGGATTATTGCTATACAGTACTAATGATATTATAAATTTAGAAAAATAATTTACGCTTTACGATAAACTTTAATGTTTAAACCTACAAACACATTGGAATGTATTTATAACATATAAAATAACCTTGTAAAAGGTTGGTTGGTTTGTTGGTTTTATAAACTTGCAAAGCAAAGCGTATCTTACCAATTTGCATACAAGAGATTTTGCAACATAAATTATATAATATAATACAGCAAATTTTATCTTACCAAGTGGGGTTTAAGGATACTGTATTAAAATTTTTAATTATATACTTTAAAAAAGAAAGTTTAACTTACCATTATGTTTATGATGGGATTCAAACTGACAACCTGTTGACCTGCTTCCCAATGCGCTGCCAGTTACGCTACGAAGGCTCCGTACAATTAATATAAATAATGAAACCTAACACAATGTTACTTTTTTTCCCTAAGATTTTCAAGTTAATAAAACAGGATATGACGACATTTATAGAATAACATCCTGTTTTACAACGATAAGAATAGCAATATAAGAAGCTTGTACACCATAATGAATTTACTGTTTAAAGTTTTGACTTAAACGATTATTCTTCTAATTACTTAAAACCTTGCTGTATATTTGCTTGATCACCTATCTGTTTACCCTGCTTTTTGGATACTTCTAAACCTGAAAATGACTACTTCGCTTAACACATCTTACTATGAAATTTCAGAAATCAGCGAATTTAGTAGAATATTTCAGTATTTTGACGTTTTTACCCCATACCATTGGGACTTAGGGGAGGATACGATTGTCGAAG
Organism: Maratus michaelseni; assembly: GCA_963931845.1. Classification (NCBI taxonomy): domain Eukaryota; kingdom Metazoa; phylum Arthropoda; class Arachnida; order Araneae; family Salticidae; genus Maratus; species Maratus michaelseni. Next base: position 231,304,094 of record OZ007593.1, read on the forward strand.
TGCAAATGAATAAGGACTGTGAGTTAAACGTTCACATTCAAAAATATAAAGAATTTGAGAATAGTGGTAAAATGTACCCTACAAATGAAGGAATTACAATATCGTGCGCAACCTTTGATAAATTTGAAACGAGAATGACAAAATTTAATTTTGACTCTGCAGAAAAAGAAACATTCGTATCTAACAACGACTTACTAACGATTTATGTGGATAAGGAATCATGCATACTGCAAAAACTATTGAAACCTGATTATTTACTACTTACAAAAGAACAATTTCTCAAACTAGAGAAAAACTGTATTGAAATTAGCGAATGTCTTATTCAAACTTTTTTAACAAAACTTTTACCTGTTTATGTTTTAAAAAACGTAAAAATATGTAAATGTTCTCACTTTACAGAGGAAGAGGCGATGGACTATTTTTTAGAATGCTTCGATCATGAATTAGAGAGATCAGTATATCGCACGTTTGACTGTTATTTATGTTCAATCGGACAACCAGTTGAAATGGATCACGAATATATGAGATATAATTTAAGAAAACAGTTTTACTGGTGCGCCGACAGTGCTTTGCTAAATTTCAACATTAAGGAATTTGTGAAAAACCTGCTAGAGAAATGTATATGTAATTATACTTATTTATTTTTTGAATCTATGAATGTAGACTTTTATAATAAGCATTTGAACAATGTATTTATAAATTAACGTATTTATTTAATAAATATTTGTTTAGTTTTTTATCATGTGTCTGTTTTTATTTATGTATATGGAATAAATAAGTATAGTTTTCGAAAAGTTTTACAATTTTTTCTTTAGAAAATGTAGAAACTTGTTTTATTTTTCTACAAAAATTAAGGATTTTATACTATTTCATTAAACATGTGTACCATTATTATAATATAACTTACATATTATATACAAAATACTACCCTTTACTTGATAAATTATTTAAGATTTTAAACCAAAACTGAGCGAATATTATAACGATTATCGAGTTTGAAAATAGGTCTGTTGTCTACCAGACCAAAAACAGGAAACTACTTATTTGCGGATAACATCCCTATGTTTTCTTACTGATAACGTTACTTCTTTTATCTAGTTTAAGGTATAAAAATTATTTCATTTACTTAATTAGCAATACCATATAATGAACGAGTATATTCACACATTTAAATTTGCATTTTAAGCCACGATGAATACATAATAAAACATTACTTGTATACTTTTACATAAAAATTGAAAATACATTTATACTTAACGAAATCACCCACTGTATAATAAAAGATACTTTGCTAAATTACTTATGTTTAACATACAGACTAATTTCTGTATACGATGTATAACACGTGACGCTATTTTTAATTATTTTAAGCGTGCGCGCCCTCTACAATTAAATAAATATTCATGAAAAGTTTTATTTGAAATAATATTCATACTGTTTCTGTGCCGTTAAGACGTTCTAATTTTTTCTCCGTTGAAGTGATCTGCGATTTTAATTGATTTAAATTAAATAAGTACAATGCAAGACATGGTGTTAGACGAACCAACCAAGATAAGAAAAGCCTTGACATCGGAGTTTAAGGAGCAAATAGACTGTACTATTTTAATGAAACCTGTTTTGAATAAGAAACCGATGGCCTCTTCATCAGATCAAGTTGATCAAAAGTTACCCTTTACATGTGATACATTTAAAAAAGTATTTACTAAAAAATATATGTTATTAAGACATATGAACTTACATTTAGAAAAAAAACCCTCTAAGTGTGATAATCTGTTTACTACAAAGAGCGCTTTACAGGATGATATGCTAATTAATCCCAAGACATCTGCCACATATAAATGTGAGAAATGTAGTAAGACTTTCTCACGAAAAAATGTGTTAGTTAGACACATGAAATTTCACTTAGAAAAGAAACCTTTTAATTGTAAAATGTGTTCGAAATCATTTGTGCAGAAAAGCGACTTACAAAAGCATAACTTAGTACATTCTAAACAAGGCGTTATGCATAACTGTAATGAATGTGATAAAAAGTTTTTACGGGAAAAAAATTTAATAAATCATACTATGATTCATAACACCCCTCAGCAAAAGAAAAGGAATATTGAACCGTTTACCAGACACTATAAATGTGTCGATTGTTCTGAAATATTTAATCGCAGATTTGACTTAGTGAAGCATAGAAAAATTCATCTCTCGCCCAAAGAACATATATCTGAACAGCGTACTGAACTTTTAAACCATTTACAGAATTTATTACTACGTATAGACACTTTACAAAATGCTATAAAAAATGAAACTATTCTTTTTTGAAATATTGACTTTACCAATTTATTTGAACTATACAACTTCTTGTATATACTAATGTATGTGTTTAAATAATTAAATAAATAATAGATAAGTGAAAAAGCTTTTATGTTTTATTTTTCAATATGATTATATTATATCACTATTATGTGAATGAATGGACTTGTAAATTTAAACCCTATGTATAAAAATAAATTTCTTGCACTTTTACAAGAAGTAAAAATTTAATACAAATATATTTCAGATTTTTTAAATATATTATTGATTCACATATGATAGTTAAATTAATATGCTATTAAACATATAATTTTGTATAATCTATATTATTAATTTTCTTTAACACATATTACTTTTTTACAATAAATCGATTTAACTAATTATACATTTGTGTAATTAAACAAACTTATTTTACTAAATATACGTATCGATAATTAATTTTTATTATTTACATACACATGATTATACTTTTTATCGTACGCGATTAACTATTTATACATTTAATAAGCGTTGCCATACCCGCTTTTATAAATAATTAGATATTATAAAGCATACGGATTTCACATAAACAAGCAATATATATTTTCGTTAAATGAACAACTTGAATTTTTAATCTATAACGTCATATTTACTTTTAAACTTGCTTTTAACTGTAACCATCACTCTTTTTTAACCTATGTTAGTAACTGTTTAGATATAATATAATCAGTTTACTGTTGACTTTTGTCGTGACTGAACCTTTTACTGTTTGTTATTTAAAAATGGATTATGAATTAAGATAGGATTAAACGGTCGTGTGAAGAAATGACTTCTTCAACAAAGTTTCAACGTTTAGATAAACCTATGGAAAATTCTGATTTTTATAAACATGAATTTTTACCCAAATCTAATATACAGGAGAACTATGAAACACTATCACCTACCATGGACTTGTATGCTGCAGAGCCTAAGATTGCCAAGGATTCTACAACCCCAATATTTACTAACTGTGATAATGATGAAACGTCTTTCCCTGACACCTGCTGTGAGTCTACCTCTGCTACAGGCTTTTTGGATACAATGTTTAAGGATCTAGATTTTAAAAATTTGGAAACATACCTTACCTCACCGACTACAAGCGATTTAATTTCTTCAAATGAACCATCAACTAGCATTACACATAATAGTGAACAATTATATGACATATCCCCTCCCATCGCATGTGTGAATAGCATTTCCAAAACCAAACATGGCAAATCTCGCATTTTTGTCATGTTTCGGATTAAACTTGCTGATTTTATATTTTTAACTTTAAAACGACATTATAAACAGTTTTATGTACATATTGAAGAGATCAAACACAATGTATTTACAAATGAAGAAATTTCATCAACAAATAGAATTTTTATGGATATTTCAACATGGTATGAATTCCAATATAAAATTTTTGGATTTAATTTAAAATATAAAAGTTCATCGTTTATTGCTAACAATACAGTATTAGTGTTAAATTATAATAATTCTATTATGCAAATAAAAAATTTAAAGAATTATACACATTGTGTTTTAAACGATTTTCAGTTAGAAAATTTAAAATAAAAAGCTATTGATTTTAATAGCAATCTTATTAAACACTTGTATACAGTTCATCTACCGCAGTTAATTAAGCAAAAATGCACACTCGTTAATTTACCTTCTGAAATCAAGCGTGTTTTACTAACGAAACTTATCTCTTCTATTGAGGATAATGTACTGACAATATTAAACCAAATTTATGAATGTGTAGGATGTATATTTAGACACCAATCCCAAAGTCTACACTGTTAAAAATTTCCGTTCAAGGTTGAACCATCACATGGTTCAAAGTCAGCAAAAGTACCAAAAGATGGTTCGATCTCTATTTCAAAACCCCTCTTTTTGGTGAATCCTGGATTATGGTTCAACGTTTTACCATCCGATAGTAAATCGTTGCATCCAATCACAGATCGCCCGCCATTGAATGCGAATCTGCTTCTGCGGTCCCTCACCCGTCCGCCACGTCAGAGTTCAGAGTTCGCTTGCACTTCACGTGACTGCGTGCGTAAGACCTCGTGTAGCTGTATTCCGGAGAAAAATAAGCAAGCACAAGGTATTTATTATTATTATTATTTGTTTAATCTTCACAATATATATGTATTTATTTATATTTTTTAACTATAATTTGTGAATAAAGTATATTACTTTATTAATCCTTAACTATATTTCATTTTTTTTGCTAAGTTGATAAAATGTAATTTTATAATGTGCCTGTATTAGGCCTAATTGAGTAATGCGTGTTTGAATTTATTTATTTTCTTTTCGTATAGTTTGCGTATCAGATATAATTTATGTTCTGGATTAGGCACTGATATTGTGAATTAATTTTTGCTAACTAGCTGAGCGTAAAGTTATTACCAGGTTAGGAGTTTGATTCGTCAAGAACTTCAATAGTACTATTTACATTGTAACGTGTATTTGAAATCTTAGAGACCTGTTGCTTGATTATATTTGATTTCTAGCGTAAACTAATATAATGTGTTGAAATTTTTATATGACAGTAATATTCAATTGTTGAACATACAGGGTTCGGTGATATGTATCAATGGATGTATATCATGATCAGGGGTCGATGCAGGTTTTTATTCTTGGGGCCCATTTTGTGAAAAGTAAAGGTTATTTTTATGAAATTTATTATATTTTTGTGAAATATAACATTTTGCAACAAAAGTTGAAATCCAGTTAATCAAATTCGAACCAAGCATTTTTTAAACAAAAATTTTTTTAAATCCTTTTTGCTGAAATTTTCCTCTCTGGTGAACTTGTTTGTTTACAAATTACACATTTTAAAACATCACCAAATAATAAATAAATACTAAATAGTAAGTTTTTATGGAATAGAATTTTGTGAAGGGGCCCATTTTATCAAACTGATTTTTGTGAAGGGGTCCATTTTATCAAATTGATTTTTGTGAAGGGGTCCATTTTATCAAATTGATTTTTGTGAAGGGACCCATTTTATTAAATAGATTTTTGTGAAGGGTCCCTAAATAGGCCCCAAATTTTTCCTGGATCGACCCCTGATGATATACTATATCAGATATTTATTTTTTAAATATCATGAAGTTTGATATTTTCACATATTTGATATTTATTTTCAAAATATTGCGTATAATATTTTTGATATTATACGCACGAAAGTACATTTTATCAACTTAGCAAAAAAAATGAAATATAGTTAAGGATTAATAAAATAATATACTTTATTCACAAATTATAGTTAAAAAATATAAATAAATACATATATATTGTTAAGATTAAATAAATAATAATAATAATTTCAACTTATTACCAAAACATGGTTCAACCTATTACCAAAACATGGTTCAACCTATTACCAAATCATGGTTCAACCTATTACCAAAACATGGTTCAACCTATTACCAAACAGTGGTTCAACCTATTACCAAATCATGGTTCAACCTATTACCAAATCATGGTTCAACCTATCACCAAACAGTGGTTCAACCTATTACCAAATCGTGGTTCAAACAAAGCACCAAAGGATGGAGAAAGGTTTTACCATCCCATGGTGGCAGCTACACTTGTACCATCTTTTGGTGAAACGTTGAACCAAAATTTTTAACAGTGTACATACATGTTTCACCTTTAATAAACGTGAAAGATTTAATCACTTAGGGGATACGATTTTAATGCTTGTAAATTTTGATTATGTTATTTCAAGGTTTTTAAACGGAGTTGAATGTATCAGTGAAAACTTTTTACGTAACATTAATGTGGAATTTATTCGAAATGTATTATTTAAGTCCTGAAAATAAAATATTTTGCTTTAAATCTGTGTGTTTATTTAAACAAAATGTGTGTGTGTTTATTAATATTGTTTAACTTGCAATTTAAGATTAATAATTTCTCTTATATGTTTATAACAGAAACATGATAACATAGTATGTATACTAAATGTTAGTAACATACTACACATGTTAGTAAATGTATTTTTGAACTATTATAAAAGTTTTTAAAATTTTACAAGATAGCAAAATTATTTTTCAGTTAAAAAAGTTTTATAAATTTAAAACTTAATAAAAGTATTTCATACTTTATCAATGTTGATTCGTCTTGTATGTTAATATTATATAATGGTAACATACTATATAGTTGTTATGTTACTACATATACTTAGAAAAATAATTTAAACATGTTATATTATTGTAAAAGTTTTTTTTTAAATTACAAACTAACTTAATTAAATTAAAAAATTATAAGTAAACAAAATAATTATTTTTTTAATTAAAATAAATTAACAAAAATGAAAAGTTATCAAAATTATTTTATAAATGTTTTAAAATACTTAATTTTAATAAATTGTGTCTATGTATACATATATATATATATATATATATATGTATGTATGTACCTATATACATGTGGAACTTTAGTTAAGTACTAGAAATTCTCAAACTTTGTCATTAGAAACCCTATATTCTGATAATTAATAACAATTAGCTTTAAATTAAAGAAATAGATTAATTTATACTTACAAATGTAACCCACTTATAATAGCACGTCCATCTTACATAGTTACTTCAGACATTATGCTTGTTACTATCCTAGCAGCAGGATGTTTTTGTCGTACCACGTGATTTCCTTTAAAGTCACGTGATCATGAAGATAAGAATTAAACACAACGTGTTTGACATTTTCACTTCTGCTATAGAAGAGGCTTGTTTTGTAAGTTATAATGTCCTGTATTCTTTATTTTACACTTTATTTTACAATTTATTAAGAAGATCTAATTTAAAGAACGTTTATATTGCAAACGTAAGGTAAAAGCACTAAATTATTGTTTTAAAAGCATTTTATTTTGTAATTCTATCGACAATAAGATGATGTAAAACATTTAAAATCTTACTATTGGGTTTTATTTTAGCATAAACATTATTTATTCAACTGGCTATTGCTTTTAGAAGTAACTTAATTTTCTTACACAAGCGGAAAATAATATTTCTTCATTAATATATCATGTTTACAAAATTTTTAAGTTATATATAATATAACTTGTAAATACATAGTATATTTTTATACTATAAGTATCTATAAGTATATGTATACTTACATGTTATTTAAGTATATATGTATACTTATGGATTTGGTATATAAATATACTATGTATTTACAAGTTATATTATATATAATTTAAAAATTTTGTAAACATGATATATTAATGAAGAAATATTATTTTCCGCTTGTGTAAGAAAATTAAGTTACTTCTAAAAGCAATAGCCAGTTGAATAAATAATGTTTATGCTAAAATAAAACCCAATAGTAAGATTTTAAATGTTTTACATCATCTTATTGTCGATAGAATTACAAGATAAAATGCTTTTAAAACAATAATTTAGTGCTTTTACCTTACGTTTGCAATATAAACGTTATTTAAATTAGATCTTCTTAATAAATTGTAAAATAAAGTGTAAAATAAAGAATACAGGACATTATAACTTACCAAACAAGCGTCTTCTATAGCAGAAGTGAAAATGTCAAACACATTGTGTTTAATTCTTATCTTCATGATCACGTGACTTTAAAGGAAATCACGTGGTACGACAAAAACATCCTGTTGCTAGGATAGTAACAAGCATAATGTCTGAAGTAACTATGTAAGATGGACGTGCTATTATAAGTGGGTTGTATTTGTAAGTATAAATTAATCTATTTCTTTAATTTAAAGCTAATTGTTATTAATTATCAGAATATAGGGTTTCTAATGACAAAGTTTGAGAATTTCTAGTACTTAACTAAAGTTCCACATGTATATAGGTACATACATACATATATATATATATATATATATATGTATACATAGACACAATTTATTAAAATTAAGTATTTTAAAACATTTATAAAATAATTTTGATAACTTTTCATTTTTGTTAATTTATTTTAATTAAAAAAATAATTATTTTGTTTACTTATAATTTTTTAATTTAATTAAGTTAGTTTGTAATTTAAAAAAAAACTTTTACAATAATATAACATGTTTAAATTATTTTTCTAAGTATATGTAGTAACATAACAACTATATAGTATGTTACCATTATATAATATTAACATACAAGACGAATCAACATTGATAAAGTATGAAATACTTTTATTAAGTTTTAAATTTATAAAACTTTTTTAACTGAAAAATAATTTTGCTATCTTGTAAAATTTTAAAAACTTTTATAATAGTTCAAAAATACATTTACTAACATGTGTAGTATGTTACTAACATTTAGTATACATACTATGTTATCATGTTTCTGTTATAAACATATAAGAGAAATTATTAATCTTAAATTGCAAGTTAAACAATATTAATAAACACACACACATTTTGTTTAAATAAACACACAGATTTAAAGCAAAATATTTTATTTTCAGGACTTAAATAATACATTTCGAATAAATTCCACATTAATGTTACGTAAAAAGTTTTCACTGATACATTCAACTCCGTTTAAAAACCTTGAAATAACATAATCAAAATTTACAAGCATTAAAATCTTATCCCCTAAGTGATTAAATCTTTCACGTTTATTAAAGGTGAAACATGTATGTAGACTTTGGGATTGGTGTCTAAATATACATCCTACACATTCATAAATTTGGTTTAATATTGTCAGTACATTATCCTCAATAGAAGAGATAAGTTTCGTTAGTAAAACACGCTCGATTTCAGAAGGTAAATTAACGAGTGTGCATTTTTGCTTAATTAACTGCGGTAGATGAACTGTATACAAGTGTTTAATAAGATTGCTATTAAAATCAATAGCTTTTTATTTTAAATTTTCTAACTGAAAATCGTTTAAAACACAATGTGTATAATTCTTTAAATTTTTTATTTGCATAATAGAATTATTATAATTTAACACTAATACTGTATTGTTAGCAATAAACGATGAACTTTTATATTTTAAATTAAATCCAAAAATTTTATATTGGAATTCATACCATGTTGAAATATCCATAAAAATTCTATTTGTTGATGAAATTTCTTCATTTGTAAATACATTGTGTTTGATCTCTTCAATATGTACATAAAACTGTTTATAATGTCGTTTTAAAGTTAAAAATATAAAATCAGCAAGTTTAATCCGAAACATGACAAAAATGCGAGATTTGCCATGTTTGGTTTTGGAAATGCTATTCACACATGCGATGGGAGGGGATATGTCATATAATTGTTCACTATTATGTGTAATGCTAGTTGATGGTTCATTTGAAGAAATTAAATCGCTTGTAGTCGGTGAGGTAAGGTATGTTTCCAAATTTTTAAAATCTAGATCCTTAAACATTGTATCCAAAAAGCCTGTAGCAGAGGTAGACTCACAGCAGGTGTCAGGGAAAGACGTTTCATCATTATCACAGTTAGTAAATATTGGGGTTGTAGAATCCTTGGCAATCTTAGGCTCTGCAGCATACAAGTCCATGGTAGGTGATAGTGTTTCATAGTTCTCCTGTATATTAGATTTGGGTAAAAATTCATGTTTATAAAAATCAGAATTTTCCATAGGTTTATCTAAACGTTGAAACTTTGTTGAAGAAGTCATTTCTTCACACGACCGTTTAATCCTATCTTAATTCATAATCCATTTTTAAATAACAAACAGTAAAAGGTTCAGTCACGACAAAAGTCAACAGTAAACTGATTATATTATATCTAAACAGTTACTAACATAGGTTAAAAAAGAGTGATGGTTACAGTTAAAAGCAAGTTTAAAAGTAAATATGACGTTATAGATTAAAAATTCAAGTTGTTCATTTAACGAAAATATATATTGCTTGTTTATGTGAAATCCGTATGCTTTATAATATCTAATTATTTATAAAAGCGGGTATGGCAACGCTTATTAAATGTATAAATAGTTAATCGCGTACGATAAAAAGTATAATCATGTGTATGTAAATAATAAAAATTAATTATCGATACGTATATTTAGTAAAATAAGTTTGTTTAATTACACAAATGTATAATTAGTTAAATCGATTTATTGTAAAAAAGTAATATGTGTTAAAGAAAATTAATAATATAGATTATACAAAATTATATGTTTAATAGCATATTAATTTAACTATCATATGTGAATCAATAATATATTTAAAAAATCTGAAATATATTTGTATTAAATTTTTACTTCTTGTAAAAGTGCAAGAAATTTATTTTTATACATAGGGTTTAAATTTACAAGTCCATTCATTCACATAATAGTGATATAATATAATCATATTGAAAAATAAAACATAAAAGCTTTTTCACTTATCTATTATTTATTTAATTATTTAAACACATACATTAGTATATACAAGAAGTTGTATAGTTCAAATAAATTGGTAAAGTCAATATTTCAAAAAAGAATAGTTTCATTTTTTATAGCATTTTGTAAAGTGTCTATACGTAGTAATAAATTCTGTAAATGGTTTAAAAGTTCAGTACGCTGTTCAGATATATGTTCTTTGGGCGAGAGATGAATTTTTCTATGCTTCACTAAGTCAAATCTGCGATTAAATATTTCAGAACAATCGACACATTTATAGTGTCTGGTAAACGGTTCAATATTCCTTTTCTTTTGCTGAGGGGTGTTATGAATCATAGTATGATTTATTAAATTTTTTTCCCGTAAAAACTTTTTATCACATTCATTACAGTTATGCATAACGCCTTGTTTAGAATGTACTAAGTTATGCTTTTGTAAGTCGCTTTTCTGCACAAATGATTTCGAACACATTTTACAATTAAAAGGTTTCTTTTCTAAGTGAAATTTCATGTGTCTAACTAACACATTTTTTCGTGAGAAAGTCTTACTACATTTCTCACATTTATATGTGGCAGATGTCTTGGGATTAATTAGCATATCATCCTGTAAAGCGCTCTTTGTAGTAAACAGATTATCACACTTAGAGGGTTTTTTTTCTAAATGTAAGTTCATATGTCTTAATAACATATATTTTTTAGTAAATACTTTTTTAAATGTATCACATGTAAAGGGTAACTTTTGATCAACTTGATCTGATGAAGAGGCCATCGGTTTCTTATTCAAAACAGGTTTCATTAAAATAGTACAGTCTATTTGCTCCTTAAACTCCGATGTCAAGGCTTTTCTTATCTTGGTTGGTTCGTCTAACACCATGTCTTGCATTGTACTTATTTAATTTAAATCAATTAAAATCGCAGATCACTTCAACGGAGAAAAAATTAGAACGTCTTAACGGCACAGAAACAGTATGAATATTATTTCAAATAAAACTTTTCATGAATATTTATTTAATTGTAGAGGGCGCGCACGCTTAAAATAATTAAAAATAGCGTCACGTGTTATACATCGTATACAGAAATTAGTCTGTATGTTAAACATAAGTAATTTAGCAAAGTATCTTTTATTATACAGTGGGTGATTTCGTTAAGTATAAATGTATTTTCAATTTTTATGTAAAAGTATACAAGTAATGTTTTATTATGTATTCATCGTGGCTTAAAATGCAAATTTAAATGTGTGAATATACTCGTTCATTATATGGTATTGCTAATTAAGTAAATGAAATAATTTTTATACCTTAAACTAGATAAAAGAAGTAACGTTATCAGTAAGAAAACATAGGGATGTTATCCGCAAATAAGTAGTTTCCTGTTTTTGGTCTGGTAGACAACAGACCTATTTTCAAACTCGATAATCGTTATAATATTCGCTCAGTTTTGGTTTAAAATCTTAAATAATTTATCAAGTAAAGGGTAGTATTTTGTATATAATATGTAAGTTATATTATAATAATGGTACACATGTTTAATGAAATAGTATAAAATCCTTAATTTTTGTAGAAAAATAAAACAAGTTTCTACATTTTCTAAAGAAAAAATTGTAAAACTTTTCGAAAACTATACTTATTTATTCCATATACATAAATAAAAACAGACACATGATAAAAAACTAAACAAATATTTATTAAATAAATACGTTAATTTATAAATACATTGTTCAAATGCTTATTATAAAAGTCTACATTCATAGATTCAAAAAATAAATAAGTATAATTACATATACATTTCTCTAGCAGGTTTTTCACAAATTCCTTAATGTTGAAATTTAGCAAAGCACTGTCGGCGCACCAGTTAAACTGTTTTCTTAAATTATATCTCATATATTCGTGATCCATTTCAACTGGTTGTCCGATTGAACATAAATAACAGTCAAACGTGCGATATACTGATCTCTCTAATTCATGATCGAAGCATTCTAAAAAATAGTCCATCGCCTCTTCCTCTGTAAAGTGAGAACATTTACATATTTTTACGTTTTTTAAAACATAAACAGGTAAAAGTTTTGTTAAAAAAGTTTGAATAAGACATTCGCTAATTTCAATACAGTTTTTCTCTAGTTTGAGAAATTGTTCTTTTGTAAGTAGTAAATAATCAGGTTTCAATAGTTTTTGCAGTATGCATGATTCCTTATCCACATAAATCGTTAGTAAGTCGTTGTTAGATACGAATGTTTCTTTTTCTGCAGAGTCAAAATTAAATTTTGTCATTCTCGTTTCAAATTTATCAAAGGTTGCGCACGATATTGTAATTCCTTCATTTGTAGGGTACATTTTACCACTATTCTCAAATTCTTTATATTTTTGAATGTGAACGTTTAACTCACAGTCCTTATTCATTTGCACTTCGACAATCGTATCCTCCCCTAAGTCCCAATGGTATGGGGTAAAAACGTCAAAATACTGAAATATTCTACTAAATTCGCTGATTTCTGAAATTTCATAGTAAGATGTGTTAAGCGAAGTAGTCATTTTCAGGTTTAGAAGTATCCAAAAAGCAGGGTAAACAGATAGGTGATCAAGCAAATATACAGCAAGGTTTTAAGTAATTAGAAGAATAATCGTTTAAGTCAAAACTTTAAACAGTAAATTCATTATGGTGTACAAGCTTCTTATATTGCTATTCTTATCGTTGTAAAACAGGATGTTATTCTATAAATGTCGTCATATCCTGTTTTATTAACTTGAAAATCTTAGGGAAAAAAAGTAACATTGTGTTAGGTTTCATTATTTATATTAATTGTACGGAGCCTTCGTAGCGTAACTGGCAGCGCATTGGGAAGCAGGTCAACAGGTTGTCAGTTCGAATCCCATCATAAACATAATGGTAAGTTAAACTTTCTTTTTTAAAGTATATAATTAAAAATTTTAATGCAGTATCCTTAAACCCCACTTGGTAAGATAAAATTTGCTGTATTATATTGTATAATTTATGTTACAAAATCTCTTGTATGCAAATTGGTAAGATACGCTTTGCTTTGCAAGTTTATAAAACCAACAAACCAACCAACCTTTTACAAGGTTATTTTATATGTTATAAATACATTCCAATGTGTTTGTAGGTTTAAACATTAAAGTTTATCGTAAAACGTAAATTATTTTTCTAAATTTATAATATCATTAGTACTGTATAGTAATAATCCAATATGTTCAATCACGTCTAAGAAACATGATCTCATGGTGTGTTCGTTTAAACCTTCTGCAAATCAACACATCATGAGATCATTTTGTCAGGTTCGAGGTTCGAACCCCGCTTCATATAAATGTTTGATAAAAGCTAATGATTTTTTAAAAAGGGACTACGCTATTTCAAAGTGAAAGTTGTAGTCGAAATTTAATATTTTCTTAAATTCTGTGAAGAAAAAAAAATGTTTTAAAATGTATGCACGTCATGTATTTTATTACAATTAGTTCACTTCGTATATGCATGCTTGTGTGTGTACGTAACAAATAGTTCACTGTGTGTCTGTCTGTCTGCCTACCTGCCTGCCTGCTTGTCTGTGTGCCTGCCTATCTGCCTATATGTCGGTTTATAACTATAATTATTTACATGTGTCACTTTAAAATTTTTATTAAGTGCCTACGCTATAACTAAATATTTCCATTGTAAGCAGTTTGGTAAAGAAACTTTGAAATATTTTATTAAGTGCTATGCTTTAATTAAATATTTTCATTGTAAGCAGTTTGCTAAGAAACTTTAAAATTATTTATTTAGCGTTATGTTAGAACTTAAATTTCTATTTCATATTCCTTTGCGAGCACTATGGTAACACATTTTAAAATTATTTATTAAGTGCTATTCTATAACTATATATTTCCATTGTAAGCAGTGGTAAGTTACTTTATTTTACACCATGCTATAACTTAAATTTCCATTGTAAGCAGTATGATGAGATACTTTAGAATATTTTATTTTATACTATGCTATAACTTAAAATTCAGAAGCAGTCATTTTAAATTCCATAATTTTCATACTTACCGATAGAGGGCGACACCACTTTAAACTTTCTCTCTTCTAAAATTAAAAAAAAAAAAAAAAAATAGGGGGGGGGCAAGGGGTAGGGGGGGATAGTGGTCATAGTCTACCATCACCGATAGCTCGTACGTAGGGGGATAAAAAAATTTCCTCCGCACCTCCGCCTCCGCCTGCTGCTGGGGTTGAACTGTCATTCTCCCTCTACTGACAAGTCAATTTTCAATTTATAGTATTATGAAAGTTATAGTTCTGAAACATCATTAAAAAATATATATATAAACAAACGCACAGTACCGCCGAGACATTTTCTTTAAAAGATTAAATTGCTACTAAAAGCTATTTATAAATCATATTTATTGAAACAACATTAAAAAAACTTAAAATGAGAGGCAAAGGATTTGTATAATTATATTTTAGAGCAGTTTTTAATATTTATCCTTCCAACTCAAAAGATCTCTAAATGTTCGTTCGTGTAAATAGTCCTAAATGTTAGGGTTAAGACATATTTGTTAAAAATATTGATATAAACTGAAAAATATCACGCCATATATAAAATAACAATAAATATAAAACAGAATCATTATAAAAAACATGATTAGAGTATTTAAAACAGCAGAAATTCTTACCTTTTCAAGTATATTTCTTCTTTAAAATTGCCCCTTTGAACAACGCGAATAATACTTCAACGGTCAACAACGTGCTGTAGCCGCGTACACCAGACGGAGGCCAGTTGTCCCGAAGGCAAAATGCTTGCCTCCACTCGATGACGTCACACGCCTGTCGTCTGCTCAGCGAATGGTCACGTCAGCCGCATTGGCATTTCCGCTTGCCAATGATTGTTATTTTATCGAGATGAGTTGTTTAGTATTCGCTCTTCTGGAGTGCAATAGAAAACTAAAAATTCAAATCAAGATGAGTGAAACGTTTAAAAATCAGCTCATTCACGATCCAATAAATTACAGCTCTTTTCTGAGAAGCCAAATCCACTCTTTCGTTTTAAGAGAGTACAACAACTCAAATAGCACTTCCAGCAATTATCGCTCATATAGATAGTACTGTGTTTTGAATTCTTTTGTATGTTCCTGTAAATAAACGATAAATGCTATCTACACCCTATTCTATAGTAAGCATCTTGTAGTGAATCTCAGTTATGTATATTCATTTCAATATCTTTGAAACAATGTAACATCATTAAAATACGCTGCAAACCATTTTCCCCCCACAGATAATAAAGTAATGGAATTATTTTGAGTGTCCCTGTAAACGAACGATAAATGCTACACATTTCATTTCCAATACCAAACATGCCATAGAAAACTCCAGTAAACATATTTCAATTACATGACAATCCGAGTATATTTACGCGAGTTAGTGCACGGATAGACAGACGGACGGCCAGAAAAACCGAATTCATAAATACTTTTCAACCATTTTGGAAAGTATTAAAAAATTCAAAGAGTGCTGAATCTCCCTTTAAAATGCAGTGTTTGGGATAGGTATGTATATGTTATGTACAAAAATGGTGCTAATCGATTTAAGAAACAAAAGATGGCATGGTGGAATTCTTTTTCAGAATTTCTTGTATGCAAGAGATTTTCTTAAAATTATTTTACTGTGCTTTTGCGTGGATGTGTGTAGAATCGTTTTATCTTTATTCTTACTGCTCGTAAAATTTGAAAGAAAATGGAAGAATGAGATTTCAAACTGGACCAAAAGACAAACCTTGATTAGAGACTACATTTTAAACAAAATTTAGTGCATGTGCATAATACACAATTGAGCGTTTTGTGATAATACACTAACACGAAAGTAAAATATATGTATTTATCGGAGATACATTGTTTCAAATAACGCATATATATCTATTTTCGTTCAGAATAGATGTAAAAAACTTCCTATTTTAAATTTTACAAACGTATAATAGAAAAACTTTGCTGTAATAAATAATAATAATCATTAATCGGAATAAATATTTTGTTATTATAATTATGTAATACATAAATTATTTTAAACTGAGAAGTATAATTTTATTTAGGCGCAGCAGTCGATACAATAACATTATTTACAAACTTACAAATTACCTACCGACAATCTCCTCTTTTCATTTCTTCTTTTATCGAAAGTTTTTTAAAAAAGAAATAAAATGGTCTTCGTTGGCCTATCGCTACTAAGCAGAGTCACTTCTCTAATTAATATGATATTTGCGGCTATAGCTCCGTTCCTCCCTAATGAGTTAATCGGAGTCCCTCCATCATCTATGTCAGCGCCCGATCCATAATTGATGAATCGGGTGGCTGCTCCCAATTCCCGCTTATCGTCGATCCACTCGCGAGCCGTATTAGACAATTGTGGCTTATAATAAGCGGACAATCAATGCTCGTCAATTAAACTGGAGTGATTGCACCGCGTTAAACTTAATTGAGGCGCTAGTGCGAGCGTAATTATTCAGATAGCCATGTATTTGTTGTGCGTATGGAGGGTGCTGTGCTAATCGATCTAAGAAACGGAAGATGGTGGAATTCTTTTTCTCAATTTCTTGTATGTGAGATATTTTCTTAAATTTTACGGTACTCTGGGCGTTTACATGGGCAGAATGTTACTAATATATGTATTCTATTCGTAGTAAAATTGGGAAAGAAAATCGATGAGCGAGATTTTAGAATGAATCACAAGACGAACTTTGATTAAATATTATATTTTATATAAAATCTAGTATGTGTGTATGATAATAAATAGCAAAAACGAAAGCAAAATATATGTATTAATCTGAGCTGCTGTGTTTCAAATAATGAAAAAATATACCCTTTCTTTTAAAATACACGAAATAACTTATTGTAATTGTAATTTATACACGCACAATAATAATAATAATAAAAACTGTAATATTTGTACTTTAATTGTTCCAATTTAGTGTTTTGTTATTATAATTATGTAATAGATAAACTACTTTAAAGTGAAAAGTTAAGCATTGTTTTATATTACGTCTTATTTGCTGTTTATATGAATTGTCTCTTTTATAAATGTTGTGTTTAAATTAGTTATTAATTTTTTAGCTTACAGAAAAACAACAATCCAGCTTACTTTCTAACTTTTTTTTTTTTTATCATTCTGACTTCAAAACCTTGAAACTATCTTTCATATTTAAACCAAACAGCGAAGTCGATTTCCAGTCCGATCCTGTCACATTATCAGATGTTCTCTGAAAAGATGCATGGTGGGTTGAAATTATTATTATTATTATTTTACAGCAATATAAGAAAACAACCCACCTGACTTTCTAATTTTCTTATCAGCCTGACTTAACAGCCCATGAAGTTGTCTTTCGTTTCTTAATAAACAAGACAAAGCGTGGTTAACCAGAACTGAAAGCTTTATTGCTTTCGCTGGTTTTCACGCTTGTTATAAGTCAATTTCCAGTCAATGTCCCTTAAACTAACCTCACCTTCCAGATAATTTTCGAACCGTGAATAATGCGGAATTTCACTACTGAACGCGGCTGCGATTGAAAGTGACCTCCCGGGAGTGACCAACATGATACTGGGCCACACAAAGAGCGGTCGAAGAAAGGACCTACTGACCGAAAAAGAAAATTCAGGACAATAGATTATAAATAGTGGAACCACAAACCGTCTTCTGAGGTTTAACGAGAAAGTGAGAAAAACCGCTTGACTTTTACTGTTTCCCCTTAATAACGGCTACATGACACCTGGGGTGCCTACCTGGCTACTGCTCATTGTTGTGACAAGTGTGCTTGGGATTATTATCGGCTTATAAAAGGAAAGCCGCTTTTTCAATTTCTTAGAAAAAGAACGTAATTACCAACTTTTCCTTTCGTTAGTAAAAGCACGTTCTTGTTCGCACACACGTGGTAAAGCCGCGGTTCTTCCCTATCACCTTTGGAATGAAGCTGTTATGGTGAAAAGTGGGAAGTCCAAACAAGCTGAAAAGAAGTTATCTCTCATAAGCTGACAGTTGATATATAGATGCTTTTTTAAAAGATAATTTTACTGCAGGTCAGCGACTATTGAAGCTCTGCAACTGGTACATAACTGGCTTCAAGATTACCATAAAAATAAATTGTTGCCAGTTTTAGAGGTGTGTTGGTAATGATTTTTTTATTAGTAGCCTCTTAAAAACTGATAAAGAAAGCACATAAAAGTTGAAATAAACCTCGTCACTGAAGTTTTGTTGGTGGCAAATAGTTCTGAGAACAAGTTACCTGAGAGTTTGTAATGGCTGAACCATGGGTGACTTGGTAGAAAAAGATAATAAAGAAGTAGAATTCCGGATTTCGTCAGATTTACGAATCAGCTTGAGCTTTCATATTACTTTTAGTTGGTTTTTAATGTATCTCATGATTTATTGCGCATAGATTCATATTATCGTAAGAATCTCGCATTAAAGAATAAAACTCCTTTAATACATATAAAAATTTTGAGTGCTTGCTTCTGAAAATTTATTTAAAAATTTATTACACCAATCCATTCTCTGAGTGTGACTTAAATTCTTATGGAGTAAAACTCTTTAAAATTCTTAAAGATGTTTTGTTAAAAGTAGTGCGTATTGCAATAAAAGATGAATAAAAATAAAGTTATTGTAGGAAAAGGAAATTAAGCAACTCTCTCAAATACTAATATAGTGTAAAAGAATTTTTGTACATTCTATCAGTCTATTTTTATCAGTCTTTTAATATCAGTCTCTTTCTTTCTATATCCTTGCCTTCTCCTTCGGGGCCGTTCAAGTATTACATAAGCATATTTTTAGTCATTTTGTACCCCCTCCCCCCCTTGTAATAAAATATAAGCAAATGCTAGACCCCCCCCCCCCCCTGCTTACGTAAGATTTTATGACAGTTTATACATCAAGACTTCTTGGCAGATAAAAAGTTACCAATAAATTACATTATTAATCATACAAATTTATATAAATAGGCATATAGGGATTGTGATATCAAAAAATACAAAATGGTTTTAATATATTGTTGTTTATTGCATTAAACAAACCATTGTTTAAACCACCAAATTCATTGTTTAATGCTTATGTAAGAACTGTCGTGACCCCCCCCCTCCCCCTTGTCAGAAAAAATAAGCAGACTCTGGACGCCCCCCTCCCCCTTTACTGCTTACGTAATAGCTGAACGGCCCCTTCTCTTTGTTTTTGTATAATTGTGTTTATTAGTAAATTGCTACAGATATTCTTTAAGAAGAGAAAAAGAAAGGCAAGAATTATTCGGAAACATGTTTTTGAGTAAAGTTTTGTACTGTGTCCACGAAATAATTTTCATTCATTTATGCATAACAGTTTGCGATATTCGCGTTGATATTTGAAATAGCTGAACTATGGTTACCATTTTCCTACAAATAGAATTCTATAAATGGAAATTTCCTATAATACGTCTTTAAAAACAATTTATTAGCCATTAATGGATTTATTATAATGTGGTTTTTATAAATAGAATTCTGGATTTTGTCAGATTTAAGAATCACCCAAGCTTTCATATTGCTTTCAGTTGGTTTTTAATGTAGTAAATGGCTTTTAGGTTTGTGTTATCCTAAAGACCTCATATAGTAAAGAATAAAACTTTTTCATATCAAAATTTTCAATATTTCTGAAAATTTATGTAAAACTTTATTCATCTATTCTTTCTCCGGGTGTCATTTAAATTCTATGGAGTAAAAGTCGTTGAAATTCTTAAAGATGTTTTCTTAAATATGATACATGTTGCAATAAAAGATGAACAGAAAGACAGTTGTTGTAGGGAGGAAATTAAACAAATCTCTATAATTCTAGTCCCCTGTAAAAGATATTTTTCATATATATTTTATTGGTCTTTTCCTCTTTTATTCCATATTTGTATTAATTTAATTTGTTAATTTTTCCAAATCTATTCTAAAAAAAAAAAAAAAGAACAGAAAGAAAGAAAGAGGAAAAGTAATTATTTTTTCTTCGATGTGATTGCAAAATAGTTTTTATTCAACTATGCATAAATAGTTTTAATGTATTCGTCTTACCGGTCAATTCACCACCAACCTTCAACTTCCCGTACAACTCTCAGTTGAGTAACCCGAGGTTCGCGAATCTAACTGCCGGTTGATATTTCCGAATTCTTCGTTAACTTCAGGGACATGGTTATTGGACTCTGGGTTACTCGACGGCAGGTTGAAATGTGTATATCTCATTGGCCAAAAGGATCACATGACGTAGCAATAGTCTTTATGGGTTCTGTCCTCCCTTGATTCAGTTTTCAATAACGAAACAAAACAGAGTATTGAAAGAGCATAATTGGAGTGTTTACTTTTTGATAAATAAATTTACAAATAAATTTTGAATTAACATTTTGATTTGGTGGTTTAGAAATATTGTCACAGTCATAAAATGCTCATTTTTACAAAATTTTATAGTATTTTTTTTTTTTTTTTTTTTTTTTTAAGTTTTTTGATTAAAGAAAAAAATATATATATTATCTACGTTTAATAAACAATTTTATGACCAGGCTAACACTAATAAGTGGAATAAAAGCAAATAGGGAGCTGGATTAATTTATTTTGCAAAAATGTTATATAAAAAGATATTTTCATATATTTCTAATGTATGTTTTTTATTTAACTAAAATAATTGATTACAGATTCAATTAAATTATCTTGGATGAAATTGCATGCTTGGTAGCATTTATCCCTTATATGAGACCCAAAAAGGTGGGTTTTTTTTATGTGTAAATTATTATAATTAATATATATATATTTTTTTAAATTTCATATATAATAATTTAAAGAGCTGTTTGAAAAAATTCTCGTGAACTGCGAAAATTTTCAAATAATCCTCTTAAAAATATCATGTTCTTTCAAACAAAAATAATTATTTTTAACTAACAAGTACATATTAGTTCAAATTATTTATCTATTACAAACGGATATACATTTTTATGTATTATAACGATATTTTAACGCAAAATTCCATCTTCTATAATTTTATTTTTTAAACAAACGTGAAGTGTAGGAATAAATCTGAAATTTAAGAAAAACTGCTGTTTTTTATTCTTAAAAAAAAAAAAAAAAAAAAAAAGATTTGAATCGTATATACAATATTTGAGTGTAAGAACATTTGATTTTAAATTCGTTAGATGGCGCTACCAAATATTCTCAGTAGATATTTTACGTCTTGAAAACTTTCTTAATAATCACTCTAATCTTGACTTTACAGAGTTAAAATATCCTAAAAGGGCTAATAATTAAAAGTAACACATTCTTTCACATTATTATTATTTTTTAAATTAACATTTCGTTTGCTTTCTGCATCACAAATAGCATTGAAACGAAATAAACGTCAAAACACTTGTCAACGCAACCGCCATCTTTGCTTCAATTGCACATGCGCGTGTCGAATAACTGTAGACGAATAGGTTAGTTCAGTTACTGAACTTATGTTTCGTTTTCTCCTCCATTTTCGGCTAGTTGAGTTAGCGGAGAATTTGATTTCAGGGTCAACCGAGAGTTACAGCGTAACTCGCCAGTTGAGGTTGACGGTGAGTTAGGGGGTTACTATTTCAAATAATTGAACACTCATTCTCATGTATCTAATATGCGGAATAAATACACTTTTAATACAATTCACCATTATATAGTCATATAGTTCCCAAAAGGAAGCAAAAAGATGAGGGGTTGTATCCAAATATAGTAGTACGTGCAATATTGTGTAACGCTATCTTGGCACTAATCAACAGATATTTGATACAACCCCTCATATTTTTGCTTCTTTTTGGGAACAACGGATTTCGAGTTTATTATACCGACGATAATTTTCAGAATTTTCAAGCTATGATTTTGAGACATTCACAAAAGTTGCTCTATATACTTAGCTAATACATTATGCATATTATATTTTGATTGCGTTCGCGCATGCGCAGTGAAACATTTTTAGTAAACCTGCTCATTTTTCATCCAATTTTTATTATTTTTTAATTCCTATTGCAGAGTATTATGTACAATGTTGTTTGACATATTTTTTCAAAATAACTTTTTTTTATATTAAGAACTCTGCAAATTATAAGCAAAAAACTTGGTGAAATTTGGGTCGGTTTTTATAAAAACCTTAATTTCTCTTCAAGTATACATGCTATCTTCATAAAAAATAACACAGTATATTACAATAAACCAGTTATTAATAATCTCGAGTTTGAACACTTTTGCTACATTAGTTTTTACAGGGTAATCCAAAAGATATTCGTTCTTTTTCAATTTGTTGACAGTCCCCTATGGGGTTTTGGAAAAAAATATTCACGGAAATATATAAGCTATACTATACTGTTTACACACCTGCAGTTTTAGATTAATTCCTCATGTATTTTTCAAGATAGTTAACAAAACGTCTAAAATCGCAAGTGACCAATCATACCTTTGGCAATATAGTGTATAGTTATTTAATGAACTGAGCCCAACTCATCTTCTTGCTCTTGATCTGACGTTTTTGTGCAAACTCTTTTTTTCTGTATGATCACGAAAGAAATTTCAGTTTTCCTGAAATTTTTTTGTTTAATGCTGTTCTCGAATCCAAAAGAGCTACTTTCTGACACAATTTTGAATTAATTTTTGCTCGGTAATGAATGAAATTGGCAGGTGTTACTATTAAGAAACTATAAGTAAGCTCGATAAGTAAATTATTTATCAAAAAAAGAAAAACTCATTTTGATTCCAAATAGCTTCAACAGTTAGGCCTGCTAATTTTATGTTTTTGCGTTTAAAAATGAGTCAGAAAATGTGTCAGAAAGTTTCACGTTGTTGAGCAGGTCATTTGAGAACAACTTTATTCTCAAATACAAAGGGGCTACTTTCAGACACATTTTGTAATTCATTTTTGCTCAAAAACGCATGAAATGGGTAGGAGTTGTTATTCAGAAACTTTGTAATCGAAACACGTTTTCCACTTTTTGGTAAAGATCTTTCAGAAAACACTGTCAAAGTTCGCGTTTTGAACCGAATTCCCGATGCTTTAATCCCAGAGCCAAAATGGAGAATAACGTGATGTCACGTGTCATGACACGAATCGCTTATAACTCGGTAAGTAACTTATTTGTCGAAAAATGGAAAACTCATTTCGATTCTAAATTGCTTCTATAATCAGGAGTGCCACTTTTATGCTTTTTGCCTTTAAAAATGAGTCAGAAATTGTGTTAGAAAGCTTCGCGTTGTTCAGCAGATCATTTGAGAGTCACCTTTAAAGTATAAGATACAGTTATAAACAAGCCTCGTTCTCACATGTTTTAATTTGTATAACCATTAAAAATTTTTTAATCTCTTTACATTATAAAAAGTACCCTTTTATTGCTTTCTTAATTCAAAATACATTTTTAATACTTAATAATATTTTTAAACTTTATTAATTGAGTTTTAAAGTTTTGTGAAGACAATTGTCCAAATGACAAGTACATTTTGTCTGTTAGTACAACGTGTTTTGAATAAAAATAATGTCACAGTTCCTTAATAAAGTTTAAACGTATGTATTTTTTCAATTCTTTTTAATATTTGTACTTCTTTAGTATTAAGGCGGTTCTCAAAAAATATTTTTCCCCGTTCAAAAACGCGAAAATTTCAGATACATTTTTTGACTTTTTATACATAAAAAAAATAATACTTGCAGGTATCATTATTAAAGTGGTTTTTATTCGAACAGTTTTTTTTTCATTTTTCGATAAATTAAATACATCTTAAGTTATAAGCAATTGTTGCCTCAAGACAACAGTTTTTTCTTTTTCCTGCACATGACGCGTTTGGAAATTCGGTTCAAAATGCCAACTTTGACTGCATTTTCTGAAAAATCTTGTGTCTTTAATAAAAAGCGGAAAAAAACAGTTCGATTACAAATTTTCTTAATAAGAGCATCTACCAATATGATACGTTTGCGAATAAAAATGAATTAAAAATGTGTCAAAAAGTCGCCTGTTTGGATTTTAGAACAGCCTTAATTTACATTTTATATTTCATTAAACATTCCTAAATTGTTGTACTTATTCAAAATTTATACTTAATATTTATTAAATTGCAATAGTCCAAGTTACACCAACAACTTAAAATGTTCTTCCAATCAGCTTGCTGTTCCTCCATCAACTCCGATGAGCATTCCTCCCAATCAGTTCCATCGAAACGGCCTCAAAATCAATACAACCATTTCTGGCAATGATTTCGCCAAACGTTTCCTTTCTCTCTCGCTCTTTTTCCGAAAGCTTTAAATGCCATTAGAATATAAAAATAACTCATCACGTGAGAAATTTCTGCATAAGTTCGGTCAAAATTAGGCATCTGAACGATGTTCATTATGAACACCGCAAAAAATGATTATAGAAAACGACGGAAAACGGGAAGGGAAAAAAATTAAGAGTTGGGGGTGTGGGGGGATATCTCATCTTCCCTTCTCATTCCTGATGTCTCATTTAGAGATAATAAATGACTTTCACTGGATTTCAGCCAATCGCTGTTCTGATGAGTTTAAATGTGAAATTTGCGATCGGATGGGGTGTTTCACGTAAAGCACTTGAATTTCTTAGTGAAAGTTTGAAATTAGGGAGAAACGATTTCTGCTAAGATGTGGATCTTAACAATTTTCAGATTAGTTCCTTCAGTGGGACTTAATGAACTTGCAAGATAAGTTAATGTCTTGTGCGAGTTTATAGCTAATTTTTTTCTCATTTCACATTAACTTTACTGAGCCACTAAATTGATATATACAGTGAAACTTCTTTTAAAGGCCACCTCTATTAAGGGTCAATATTTTTAGGAACGAAAAATTTTCCCATAGACATAATGTTAATTTTCCTCCTATTAGGGGCCACACCTACCCCTCATAAAGGCCATTTTTTTTCACATGTGCCTTAAATTCTAAACAGATGTATTGACTTTTTTTTATTTCAGGAGTTCAATTGGATTCAGAAAATGATAATGAGTCTGATGAGTCTGCAGCTGTGAATATATCCTGTCAGAAAACGCTAACAGAAATGAACTAATATCTCATTCTAAGGCATTAATAATGATGCAAATTTAAGTAATTTGTTCCAAAAAGCAAAAGAATCATTAAAAACTGAAATTGTCTGCGAAAAAATTATTAAAAGTAAACAAACTTCAACAGAATTTTTTTTCAATCATGTATAGAGTTGGAAAATGTAAATAAACAGTTTTTCACCTATATAGGTTTGGATTTCTTTATTTTTTTTTTTGTCACCCCTATTCAAGGGCCATACCTCATAAGGGCCAATTTTCAATGGAACGGCAGGTGGCCCTTACAGAGAGGTTTCACTGTATATACTTTAACAAGAAACAGATAAATACCGGAAAAAAATTCTGTAACTTATAGATAATTACTATTACAAATGCACAATTACGATGTGTATTTTGTAAATGATGTAAACAAGACAAGACAGACAACACGCTGTTGTATCATTTAGAAATAAGTACCTTATTTACTTTATCTTAATCGGTGAAATCTTGGAAACGCAACTAAGAGGGAGATATAAATGGGGAAAATAGGGAAAAATATTTAAGATGCGGTTTCCGGCCTTGACTTTTCAAATCATTCGGAGGAATAGAGAGGGAATAGGGAAAAATTTGCGTTATGATACATAAACCTTTTAATCAATCTGTTCTGGTGGGTGTAAATGTGAAACTAGTGATGGGATGGGAGGCTTCATGGAAAGCACTTGGAATGTCTTAGTGAAAGTTTGAAATTAGGCAGAAAATTTAATATTTCTGTTAGATGTGTATCTTAGAAATTTTCAGATTAGTTCCTACAGTGATATACTTAATGAACTTACAAGATAAAGTTAATGTGTTGTATACGAATTAATGGCTAACTTTTTATTACTTCATATTATCTTTTTTAGCCACCAGATTTATGTACTACTTTAACAAAGAACAGATAAATACAGGTATAAAGATTCTGCAACTTGATATGATTACCATTACAAATGCACAATTCACATGTGTATTTACAGCTGGTGCAAACAAGAAAAGACAGAAAAACAACCTAACTGATGTCTCATTTGTGAATAATAAATTACTTTAACTGATTTCAACCAGTCGTTGTCCTAGTAAGTCTAAACGTGAAATTTGTACAGGGATGGGGTGTTTTAGGGAAAACGCTTGAATTTCTTAGTGAAAGTTTGAAATTATGGAGAAATTTTTTATTAGATATGGATCTTAACAATTTTCAGATTAGTTCCTTCAGTAAGATCTATTAACCTTATAAAATAAGTTAAGAGCTTACATCAGTCATGCAAAAAAAACGCGCAAGCTTAATGTTAAGTCTATGGGATGGTTCTTGGCAGATTTCTCGCTGGCATTTTAATATTCTTAAATGATGTTTTTTGCATAGGATAGCTGAGGTAGATCTCTAACGTTGTTAGTTTTACTTTTTTGAGTTTGGTTACAGTTTTTTTTATAAGCGGACATTTTCAATTTTGGAACCTATAGAACCTGTTCTGAAAGTGAAAGTACCCTTATATTAAAAAACTGGAACTAAAATTGAAAAACTAAAAACTAACAACGTTAGAGATCGACCTCAGCTATCCTATGCAAAAAAAAATCATTTAAAAATATTAAAATGCGGGTGAGAAATCTGCCAAGAACCTTCCCATAGACTTAACATTAGCTTGCGCGTTTTTTCCCATGACTGATGTAGGCTCTTAATGTCTCGTGGAAATTAAATGCTATTTTTTTTCTGATTTCACATTAATATTAGCGAGCTGGTAGAATACATGAAGTGTGTTCTAAAATTTTTATTTTTATCCGCTCAACAACGGGAATTTTTCTGACATATTCATAAAAACATTTCCATTCTTATTTATCTGAAAATGTCTGCTATTCACACATTCTGGTGCATAAGAATTTAGTAACGTTTTCTGTTTTCGTTTAAATCATATACGTTTTGAGTTATATCCGACTGCTATCCGATGACCACCGTTTCGTTATACGCCCAAAAATTGGCTTAAAATGCCGAACTTGAAGAGATCGTCTGAAAGATTCACTACTTTTAATAAAAAGAAAAACGCTGTGCAATTTCACGGTATCTGAATAGACGCCTGCACGTTTTATGCATTTATAGGTGAAAATGATATCATGAATATATTAAAAAGTAGTGAGTTTGAATTTGAGAAAACCTCACAGAGATTATATCAAAAGAGATTCCGCATATAACATATTAAAGCATAAAATATCTAAAAACATAAAAGAGCATAATTAAGTAAATTTTACGGTTAAAATAAATCACACAGCTGCATCCAGCAATTTGAAAACAATGTGGAATGCCCGCTATGATATTGACAAAATATATAACTTATAGATGCGAGATAAATAAATAAATAAAATCTGGAAGCAGGGTCTGTAGACCACCCTGCATGAATCCTACATGCAAAACTGAAAAGCAATAGAAAACCCTCATAACCAAAAGAAATTATAACACTACTTTATCAGAACCCAAGCAATTCATTAAAAGATAAAAACATGGCATTAGTATAAATTTGTCATGAAGGTTTTCCACGTCTCACCAAATCTTCGCAGATGTTAAAAAGAAAACCAAAGATTTACTATCTCAAGAAACATATTTGTTTATTTATTAACAGCGGACTTCTTTAAGACCGGTTTTGCTTTAGCTTACCGAAAGAAGAAGATATATAGCTATGCATAGCTAGAGTGATAGAATGCCTAACTAAATGAAGACGGATGCATTCATTTCTCCATACATTTTTGGGAGATTTTTCATGAGATAGAGATTTTTCAAGAGAAGAGTGATTACTATTCAGGATTAAAACAGGGAGGTTCTGTCGTTCTGTCTTTCGGGTGGGCCTTTGCATTTCTTCCTAAGATGGCTTTTTAGCCTATGTAACATATTTTAAGCCCTTAACCTGTGTCGCTAGAGTTCCCTCTTCACAAATTAGAATTAGAACAATATTTTTAAACAAATCGACAATTAAATATTTAAAATATGCATTCGAAAGGAAAATGAACTGAATTCGGTCTTCATTTTAACATAATAAAATTTTACACAAAACAAATTGATTTTAAATATCGCAAAAAGTGCAAGGTTAAGTTGCCTGAACTAAGTTCGGGCAACATAGGTAATATGTTAAGGAGTTTTTCTTCCTATTATTTAAACATCATACGTAGTATAGGGTAAGTCTTGTAATCGTTTTGAAAATCGAAAAAAAAAAAAAGGACGGATTTACACGTTTCAGACACTGGAGATTCCGAAAAACATATTTTTAGAAAAAAAATTTGCCGTCCGCCTGTGTCTGTGTCTGTAAATGCTCTATCTCCCGAACAAATTGAGATAGAGACTAGAAATTTGGTATGTACTTAGTATGTAATAATGGAAAGAAGCTTGTTGAATTTCAGTAACCTCGATTATCCGGAACTATTTTTTTCGGACTCTCGAAATATTTGTTCTGATAAAAGGTATATAAAATTTTTCGAAGTTGTTTATTTTAAGGGGTGAATATAAAAGACAATAAAAAAAACATAAATTTTGCATAAAAAATGAAGTCGATCGGATAATGAGTTGCCGAGATATTTGTAATTATATTTTCCACGCTCTTCGATTTTTCATGACATCGTATTTCATTCAAATTTCAATTCAAAGATATATTTTAATTTGAAATGAGACCCTTAATCCGACGCAGTAAACCGTTAGTTGATATGATTATCAATTTTGAAGTTATAAGGATGTTTCTTTTACGCAATTCAGTAATAGAGCATTTAAAGTTGATGACGTCATCAAGCCACGATTTTATTCGAATTGCAATGCATTTTATAAATAATTTACACATGTTTTATTTTCATATTTTATATTATGCATATCCATGATAGGTAAGTATTACGGTGGCCCCCCAACGACTAGTTTTGTTTCTTTTTCCTTTACTTTTAACAGGTTCGCAGGATATGACATACGCAAAATGCGTACAGTCTTCACCTTTGTCACCATTATATTAAAAAAAATAATCGTAACCTTATTTTATTTCTGAATTTGTAACAATTGTCTGCAATTAAGAAGGCAAATGTTAATATTCAGAAATAGTGGGACTAATGTAAAGACCACAAGCAACTATGTCATACTCCGTATGCCTTTTACTCCACTAAATCGAAACTATTTTTAAATCATTATATTTTAATTTGCTTAGTTTTTGCAAACATTTTTGAGCGATTTCTCACGAGATAGAGATTTCTCTCAAGAAAAGAGTGTTTACTATTCAGGATTAAAACAGGGGGATTCTCTTAGTTCTGTCTTTCGGGTGGGCCTCTGCATTCTTCCTAAGATGACTTTTAGCCTTGTGTAACATATTTTAAGTCCTTACCTGCGTCACTATAGAGTTTTCCCTTAACAAGTAGAATTAAGATAATAATTTAAAAAATAGACAATTATATGTTTAAAATATACATTTGAAAGGAAAACGGATTGAAATCGATCTTCATGATGATACACTGCCGTATATAATAATAGATTTCAATTCACTTTTTTCTTGCAAACGATTTTGGACAGGGTTCACAAGTATTATATACGGATTTCCTCTTAGTTATGAGTCTTCATATGATGTATATTAGACGATATTTTCTATTAAAAGAACATTCACAAACTTCGCACACAATTGATGAAATGCCCTGCAAACGATTTTTGACATGCCTCGCAAATATATGGTTTCTCATACCAATATGAATATTCATATGTTCTTTTAAGTTCTATTTTCTGAAAATATATCTGTTACAAATAGAACAGTACACCCATGTAAAAAGGAATAAATATTAACATTTATATAATTATCCCCCTCCCCCCAACACTAATATAAGATAAAAAAAATGTCACTTTTATAGAGTGCATGATAAATATTTTTATTATTATAAATTTGCTCAAATTACTTATGCTTAATATATTCAACCTATAGTATTTATCCTCAATTTCTGATGATGAGAGAATAGTTGCCGTTCTCAAAAATCTTGTTACACAATACACACACACACATACAAAACAAAGAAGAAAAATAAATATATGTAATAACTAACAAACAATTAATATTTTAATTATTTACTTTCAGTGGCATATTAAAACTTTAACGCTTATAGAAGAAATCGACATTTAATTTTCATAAAAATCATTAAATTTATCAACGAAGAAATGTGAGACAGCATGTTGATTTTCGAAAAATTTACATTCATAGCAATTAAAACTGACCACGCGACAAAATACGCATGCGCATCTAATAAAAACGTATCGTGTGATATGTAGTATCCACATTGCTTAGAAAGGTTTTTAAAAAATAATATCCACCATAACAATTAATTTTCACATACTAGCAGACTATGCCCGCTTCGCTGGTCGATTTTTACAAACCTCGAATGATTCAAACATATTTTAGTTCAACCTTCCATCGCCAGTGGGCTCATTCTGTTCTAAGCAAACCTTTTACCAAACAAACCTTCGGAACGGGTCCCCGCTGTCTACGGCACCGTATAGCAGGAGTGCTGCGCACGCGCAGCAAAAATAAATTTGTTTCACCTTCCACCGCCAGGGGGATCCAGATCTATATACCTTCGATATTTAAATTACGATTGAACTCCCCTCCTCCCCTTAAAATTTAATCAATTTTCTTTAACATTAACAAATATCGGTACCTTTTGAAACAGAAACATGATGGCACATTTTAAACAAAATGGCGTGTTTTTAATTTTTTGACTTTGCACCTTATTTTCTTTCCTTTCCAAAAAGTCTGGGTCAGTTTTTTGCAAAATCTAAGAACAATTACCAGCCGATTTTTACAAAAATTAAATTTTCGGATGCAGATTTTTTTTTTTTACATAGGTGTGGCGGTTTTACATCAATACCTCAAATAATTTTCGTAATAATCGCAAATTAGTGAAAACCAACCCCTCGTCGCCATCAGCAAAAGAGAAATAACCGCTTTTTCGCCGCCACGTACCTTATGGTTTCATTATATATAGATAATTCTAGAATTTCTGATCATGGGTCGAACATACTCGATAAAAACTGTCATACGATAAACGTTTCCACGATTCAAAAATATAGTATTTGTGAAATAAGTGCATAATGTTTGATTAAAAAATCAAAATATTAATTGTTTCGAAATTATTTTTCGAAAAATATGAATTCCAACCTATGCATATTTTTAACAGAAATGCCTTCCTGCTGCTATTTCTAGATACTTCAAATATGCGAATCCAAAATTACAGATCATTCCGTCACGTAGTTTTTGAGTTAATTTTAAACAAGAACGAAAAATCATGCGTCAAGCATAGATTATGTAACACTTTCCAACGCTTCTAAAATAATTTTACAAATCATTACCGTTTAAAATTCTGAAAGATAACATCTAAGTAAACAATTTGGAAAACGCATTAACATATTTAAAAACGTAATTGCAGGAATTTCCAACATATATTTCCTACATATACAATATTCGGAAAAATATCCGAATACTTTTATTCAGCCCTGTATAGGATCTACAGATTTGTATATATATTACATAGTATGCTAAATTTTAGTTTAGTTAGGAAACGCGTAGCACAGTTTAAAATTCTCCTTCTGGAGTTATTCCTGTCAATAAACGGAAATGCGTTCGCGAAATTTTCTGCTGCCCTGTATATGAAATACAGAATTTATATACACCAAGTAATAGACAAAAAGTGAGTTAAATTTAGAATCGCGTTCAGCAACTTAAAACGCAAATTCCAGGAAATATTGTTAACAGACAGTAGAGAATTCTTTAGTGAGTCCCTGTAAATGAACGATGACTGCTATACACACACTATTCTGTAGTAAGCCTTTTGTAATGCACCTTAGTGATATATATAAATTTCAATGCGTTTAAAATAGTGAAACATTATTTAATTACACCGCAGATGATTTTTCTCCATAGACGTAATGTAACGGAATTCTTTTGACTGTCCCTGTAAAGTAACTATAAGTGCTATGCACACCCTATTCCATATTAAGCATCTTGTAATGCACCTTAGTGATATATATCAATTACAATGTGTTTGAAATTGTGTAACATCCTTAAAATAAACCGCAAATGATTTTTCCCCATAGACCGTAATGTAACGGAATTCTTTTGAGTATCCCTGTAAAAAAAAACTATAAGTGCTACACACTTCAGTTTAAATAGGGAACATGCTATAGATAACAACAATAACATATAAAAATTGCAGTGCAATCCCAGCATATTTCGGAGCATCGGGAGTTACAGCACGGCCAGACAAACCGAAGTCCATAAATACTTTTCAACTAGTTTGGAAAGTGTTAAAAACTAAACGCATTTCAAATCGTTTTGCAACGTTAAAAATAAAAAAGATATTTAAAATCAGACATTTAATAATAAAAAAAAAAAAAAACATACTAATATCACATAAAATAATTACAATAGACGTTTCAAGATTTATATACAGGCTTCTAATCAATGCAAATATCAATCGAAAGCTGTTGTTCACAGATGTTGAAAACTGTGCATTTTAAATATTAAATCACCTGGGAGTATACCGAGGTATAAAGCTTGAAACTTCTACTGTAATTATTTTATTATGTGATATTAATGTATTGTTCTTTAGTTTTATTAAATGTCAAATTTTAAATGTATTTTTAATTTTTTAATTCTGTTTCAGATGTAATATGTTTAGTTAATTTAGATTAAAAATTAATTTAACATTTGAAGTTTCAAACTGAAACCTGAATAATTACTAATTAACTACTTGTCCGAATGACTTCCTGTTTGGTATCTGAAAGTAAAATTTACTTAAAAATCCAAATATGTCAAAATTACGCGTTAGTACTGAAAATTTTAAAGTTTGTTACAATTTCTATTTTCCACTAAGCAAAATTTAAGTATAACATTAATTGGTAGACGTTATTATTAATCGATTGTTATCAATCATATATTTTTATATGGTAATTTGCGGCAGAAATAGTAGATGTTTTTTTTTCCCAGAACTATTACATATTTTGACATTAAACCCGTTTTTTTTTTCTTTTCTTTTTATCTTTATTTATTGTAAAATGTTATAAAACGACCGCTTTATAAAATTTGCCAATTGTTCTGATGACTGTTTTATAAAATATATCGTAATTACATATCTTGTAAAATGTACAACTATAAGCCGTTTTAAAGAAAGTTTTATAAAGTTTTTATTATTCTTGCATTGACAAATTGAATTGCATATGCGTCATATGAGAGTTTCACTGCTTAGCTTTTGTATGCATATTTCATTTGTAGTGAAAAGTTCCCATGCTTCTATGTATTTTTACCTAAATATTTTCATGCTGTATGCACCACTGTTACTTGATGACCTATTTGATCTACAATCAATCTTAAAATTATGACATTCAAACACTCCTACTGCACGATTAGAATAAGTTTTGTAACCAACATCACAAACTTGAGTACAAACAATAAAGTTACAATTTTTCAAACTCTCTACTGTATTGGTGACATATCGGGAGTGTATTTGATTTATGCACAGCAATTGAGATGTAAATAAGTGCGCCCGCTGCAGAGGCGTGAGAATGGATAAGGCAGTGCGGCAGACACGAGGCATACGTCGCATATCGGACCTATAGATCTAAGTATTTTAATAGTTGCTCAGTTGATTATTTGATATCTGTAGAAAGGGACCGATTAGTTTTGCTCTTTAAGGTGGTTCTCGAAAGACATGCTCAACAACGCGAAACTTTCTGACACATTTTCCGACTTATTTATAAACGCAAACGCATAAAATTGGCAGGCCTGTATTTAACAAATTTAGAATTTAAATAAGTTTTTTTTATTATTATTATTAATAAATAAATTACTTATTGAATAATTCGTGGACAACACCTTTTTACCCTTTTCTCGGAAACTTTACTTTTTCTCAATAGCATCGAGAATTCGGTTCAGAATGCTGATTTTGACGGTATTTTCTGAAAGATCTTCTGTCTTTACCAAAAATGGAAAACTGTTTCGATGACATAGTTCCTGAATAACACACATACTCATTTCATGCCTTTCTGAACAAAAATGAATTTAAAAAATGCGTCTGAAACTAACTCCTTTGGCCTAGTGGCCCTTTGCCTTAATCGCTTTCCCATTAGTTATCTCAAGTTATTTTATGTTAGAATACACAGAGTTCATCCCATTATCATTATATCCAATAACTAATTAATAAAACTCAAAGTCATAGATAGATACAGTAGAATCTCGGTGCAACGAATGTCACTTTAACAAATTTTTCAGTATAACGAATATTTTTTGTACTGTTAAAAAAGTCCAATGCACATTCACATTATAAAAATATTCACTTTAACGATTTTTTCAAAATAACGAATTTATTGAAAGCTTCAAAGAATACAGTAGAATCTCGGTGCAACGAATGTCACTTTAACAAATTTTTCAGTAAAACGAATATTTTTTGTACTGCTAAAAAAGTCCAATGCACATTCACATAATAAAAATATTCACTTTAACGAATTTTTCAAATTAACGAATTTATTGAAAGCTTCAAAGAATACAGTAGAATCTCGGTGCAACGAATGTCACTTTAACAAATTTTTCAGTTTAACGATTATTTTTTTTTACTGTTAAAAAAGTTCAATGCTTTCACATTATAAAAATATTCCCTTTAACGAATTTCATATTAACGAATTTTTCAAATTAACGAATTTATTGAAAGCTTCAAAGAATGGTTATTTCCGTTTTACGAATGTTGAGCTAACAAGAAAAAAATTTCTATTGAAAAAGTAGAATTTGGAAGAAAACTTTCGTCAGAAACTCAATGAAGGGTAGACAGACAGACGACAGTGAAAATGAAGCTGATGATGATTGTCCATCAAGTACCAAATATTGTGTTATACGATAAAAAGGGGCTCTATAGAACCTTAAAACTCTTAAAAAGTAATTATCCCACTAAAATAATGTTCCGAAAACATTTTATTACAATTTATTTTGAAAAATGCATTGTCAACTTCAATGCAGGAAAAAAAAAAAAAAAAATATATATATATATATATATATATATATATATATATATATATACTATATATATATATCTGATTTTTTTTTTTTTTTTTTTTTTTTTTTTTTTTTTTTTTTTTTTTTTTGTAGAAATAAAGTTATATAAACGACAGATGTCAGTGAGGTTTTTTAATCCATTAGGTAGTTAAAATAAATGATAATTATTTTATTAGTTACGATTAAAATCATGAATCTTAATGAACTTAATAAGTATCCTATTCCTAACTATAGTAAGTACACAACTTATTAATACTATATATTAATTGTTTACTGACATGTTGAGACATTAAACGAAATTTAATATAAGTGTAGTAATAATATATATTTTTATTCAATGTGCATGCAAATTTCCTTGCTTAAAAAACACCATATTGGAATTTCACATTAACGAATTTTTCAGTATAATGAATTTAATCGGTGGTCTACAGAAATTCGTTATAACGAGATTTTACTGTATAAATAAATCGTTGTAAAAAATATTAGTGACGTAAAGATTCATTTTTAGAATGTAAAAATTCGTTATATATACTAAAAATTCGTTATATAGAGAAATTCGATATATGAAGTTTCGTTATAGAGAGACTCGACTGTACTCTGTAATAAGCCCCAAAGGCCATGAGTAAAATAATATTTCTAATGTAATTTATAATGTAATAGTAATTAATCATATTAAATATATACCAGTGGACACTTGCGAAGATTTTGCACTGCAGTCTAACATTTTTTAGATGCAGGTTTAAAGTTCGAAAAAAATTAAAGAATTAAAAATATCTACAAGCAACATTAGCCAAGCCAGAATATCATCTCATTTATTTCATCAAAGTTACAGTAAAAACTGACCAAAAAAAAAAAAAAAAAATCAACCGTATTTTAACTGTATTAGAGAGAGACATCCATCTGTTAAAAAAAAAAAAAAAAAAAACTTATGGGATAAAGAAAAATAAATTGAGCATCTGAATTAAAATTTTTCTTTTTAATCATAAACTAGATGGAAGTCGTCAAAATTTGACGAAAAAACAATTATACGTATAACAATATCAGTAAAGTAAGCTTCTTTATTATTTAAGAGGCGGGAGAGTATAAAACAGTGTTTAAAAACTTTTATTTTAAAATATTTTTCATGCATTGCATTAATGAATATTGTCAGTTATGTTATTATTTTTTAATATCTCCTACTTATATAAAAATAGCGTGTGTTCTCTGTGGTGTTTCGCAGAAACGTTGTAAAATTAAGATTATTAGATTTTATTCATCTTCAATTGTCATAACTGCTGATGAAACAGTCATTTTTGGCGATTTTTTCTGATACTTGTAAAATGTTTGTTTTTGGTATAGCCCGAACTAAGCAAATATTTCCCATCAATCAAATAATTGTATTTCGTTAAGCGTTAAATTTTCTTATTTTAATATGAGAAAGAAACAATAATCATGGATTTAATTAATGTTGCAATATGCGGTGCAACCTAAACAATTTTGATTAAATCGGTGCAGATGTCACATACGCCAGGGGTTTCTTTTTGGCGCCAAAATGGCGATTTTCGCTTTGTATGACAACCTGGTGTTTTATAATAAAATTGAAATATGTGTGTAAATAAATAAAATAAAATAATATAAAAATACTTAATAAATACAATTAAATGCGTGTATTTAATAAACATAATGTGTGAAAATTGGGTTTTCTCGCCAAAATGGCGCAAAAAATATTGCGTCAATCCTGGTGCGTCTGCGACATCTGTTCCATTAAATCATGCAAATGTATTTTTTAATTAATAAATAAAATTTATTAATGTTTAAAAACAAATATATGAGTAATTTATTATATTTTAATCTTTTTGTAATTAGTTTTATTGCTTCAGTAAATGTTAAACGTAAATAAATTGGTGACATTGATATTTTTATAACGTAATTGATCTTTGTTTACAATTCTACCTTGCCCAGATAGCTTGAAGTTACTGTCAGAGTCAAACTTCAATTTTGGTCTGAGTTGCAGCGTCCTCTGGCGATTGACTTCATGACTTCATGCGCAGAAGTCAGGGGTCGATGCAGATTTTTTTTCTTGGGGCCCATTTTGTGAAAAGTAAAGGTTATTTTTGTGAAATTTATTATATTTTTGTGAAAAATAACATTTTGTAACAAAAACTGAAATCCAGTTACTCCAATTCGAACCAAGCATTTATTAACAAAAACTTTTTAAAATCAATTTGATGAAGTTTTCCTTTCTGGTGAACTTGTTTGTTTTCAAATTACACATTTTAAAAGTCACAAAATAATAAATTACTTAATCAATAGTAAGTTTTTACGGAACATAATTTTGTGAAAGGGCCTAATTTATTAAAAGGAATTTTGTGAAGGTGCCCATTTTATCAAATTGATTTTTGTGAAGGTGCCCATTTTATTAAATTGATTTTTGTAAAGGGGTCCATTTTATTAAATTGATTTTTGTGAAGGGGCCCTAAATAGGTCCCAAATTTTGCCTGGATCGACCCTTGGAAGTAAATGTTTAATTTAAAATTACGGCTAATTAATAAAACTTTTGTACAAACGCATGTACGATGACAAATTGTATCCAAAATATCTTTGATTTAAAAAAAAAAAAAAAAAAAAAAAGAATGATGTAATTTGATGCAATAGTTTGTTTTCACGGACTGCCAGAAGAAAACGCGCTTAGCGCTTTAAATATATAGATATAAAATAAACCCGTGCAGCAACTTACAAAGTTTCTCAATAAAAACATCTGCGAATTTGATACATTTGTGAACAAAACTGAATTAAAAAATGTGTCATAAAGTAGTCAGTTTGGATTTGAGAACAGCTTTTGTTTGCAAATGTACTAAATTGGCAGGTGCTCTTATTCAGAAACTCTGTAATCGAAACACGTCTTCCATTGTTTGGTAAACAGCAGAAGTTCTTATAGAAAATACAGTCAAAGTCGGCGTTTTGAACCGAATTCCCGAGGAAGCAGAGCAAGAATGGGGAAAATCGTGTCGTCGAATGACACGAGTCACTTATAACTCGATAAGTAATTTATTTGTCAAAAAGTGGGAAACTCAAATAGCTTTGGGACTTTAAACGGCCTACAGAGGTGCTGATCGCAGCCTTCAGTACAAGAAAATTGTCCCTTTAACTAATGCTGAAGTGCCATTGAAACCATTATTTATTGTAAACGCGTTTGAAAGTGTTAGTTATTCAAATATGAATAATTTTTACCTTGTCATATAAACAAAGAACACAAATATCACATGAAATCTGAATTTGTGCAACAAAAAATAATAATAATAATAATAAATATGAACAAATTAAAAATGCATGTAATGCAATGGGCTTGGAAGAGATTTTCGTGAAACAAGCAGTTATATCTTTTTTCCACCAGATGGCGTATTCGAATTTTATACCTTTACGTTTAACAATGAGTCAGAAATTTTCGCGTTGTGAGCAGGCCGTTTGATAACCACCTTAAATAACAAGAATTTGTTTTTCAGTGTCAACATTATTCTCCAACGAACTTTAAGCTCGTGATGCTGTGCACTGCCTGCTGCATCTTTTATTGGGTTCGTCATTTCAAAAGTTTGCACGTTTGCACAGAAGCACCTTTTTTGAAAATCGCATTTCAAAAGACAGACAGCGCTATCTGCCAGTAAGTTTTTGCAATTTTTTTGTAAAAAAAAAGAACGAAATCTTCAGCGCATGATCTAAAATGTTTGTTTTTTAAAATTTAATCCACTGTGGCTCATGTAAAGCTTAACGCAGCTTTCGAGTTAAATAAGTTGAATTTCGCCAACCCTGTATGTAAGTGGTACGAGCACGTAGCACGTGTTCATGCATTCAAGTTGTCAATTTGAGCACAGAATTTCCCCCACAACATTTTTTGATGTGTGGGGAATCCTAACAAAAAGATCAGACCTCAGATAACATATTATTGAGACTAATCCTATAATCCGATTAATCGGGAGTGGTGGGAGAAAAGCTTTAACTTTCAAGATCCTCCGGGAGATTTCAGAATAGTTATCATCCCATCCCATATCTCACTTTTAATTACCGACATATAATTTGAAAATGTTTTTACAATAAAAACTCAATATACCGATAGGTATAACTTTAAAAGATTTAAATCTATTCAGTTTCAAATATAAGGAAAACTTGATAGATTTAATCAAATATTTCGCCATGAACAGATATTTAATTTTTGAAGGTTAAATGAATAAAGAATCTACATATTGTAGGAATTAGCAAAAGTTATAGATATTTAAAATGTAAAAAAAAAAGTACGTGCCACTTATAGGAACTACTAGTTATAATGACTATAAAAATCGGCACTTATGTGAGTAAATTGACTGGGAATAAAAGCATATATTTCAATGTTATCTTCATCGCGTATTAGAGTCATTAATTAAATTTAAACTAATTCAGATTAGAGTCCTGCATAGGGTCAGGTAACCCGATGTTACTGATACCCGACTCGTTTCGCGTTTCGGTTCGGGCTGAAAAGACGCTAATTCGTTGTGTTTCGGATCGGGTTGACTTTAATTGTTTCGAGTTCAAGTTGGGTTTTGACTTTTTCGGATCGGGTCAGTCGACCCGATTTTTCAAAAGAATGTCCTGAATATTTTTTCAAATGAAAGAAAACTTTGTGTTTGAATTGTAATCAGTGTATATGGATTCATTTGCATATAAAAAGATAAAATTGATATTAGAAATACAATTGTAGACTTACTTATCCAAAATTGTAATAAAGTATGAATTAACTTTTTTTCACTTCGGGTTTGGGTGGTTTTTTTCGAACCTTGCCGTAAATACGGGTTAGGATCCCTTAGAAAGACCCCCACGGAGGGCACTTCCCCTAGGGCCTATATCCCTCGTGTAGATAATCGGCCGTCATAAAATCAATCAACCAAAACCACTTCGGGTTTGAGTTGAAGTGTGTCGGGTTCGGGTAAACTTTACGCCTAATTTTCAGGCAGAACTTTAATTCAGATTTGCAGATGCGATTCTGAGAATAGCCACAGCAAAGATGGCGACTGGTGCCAAAGTACCAGGGTCCAAGGCGGATCTCAAAAAAATGTTTTCCTGCTCAACAAAGCGAAACTTTCTGACACATTTTCTGAATCATTTTTAAACACAAAAGCATGATATACGTGCATTGTTGAAGTTATTTATAATCGAACAATTTTTCCTTTTCCGATAAATGAAATAAATCTTGAATTATAAGTGATTGTTGTCTCAGGATGGCATTTTTTTTTCATTTCTTGCACTGACGCGTCTGGAAACTCTGTTCCAAACGCCAAATTTGACAGCATTTTCTGAAAAATATTCTGTCTTTACTGGGGGAAAAAACAGTTTGATTACATAATGAATAAGAGTACTTGCCAATTTGATATAATTGCGTACAAAAATGAATTAAAAAATGTCTCAGAAAGTATCCAGTTGGGATTTGACAACAGTCTTAATGCCACGTCAGACCGGTAGAAAAGCAATTAAAATATTTCTGCCCAGGTGCGAAATACAGTTGCTGCGATGCTGATTTTTAGAAATAAAATTTCTCATTAAAAAAAATATATATTATTATTAAATAGTTTATTATTAAATAGTTATTATTATAAATTATTTAAAAAATATATTAATAATAATTTTTGTCTAACCGGTGAAGAAAAATAATTCCAGATAAAATCTCCCGGAATAAAAAAGTTTTAGATGCAGATAAAATTTCCATTAAGTAAATAAATTAATACATAAAATATAAATCAGAAAAGAAATGCAGATTATTTTTCAAAAAAATTATCCTTCTCCAACAACTTTAATTTTACATATATAAAACTAAATTTTAAAATATTAAAGAACAAAGGGAATAATACATTTATTCACCGAATTACCAAGAAAAAAAGAAAAAAAAAATGTCTACCAAATTTTATTTATTTGCAACAGGTATTATGAGAAAGGAACATTATGAAAGTATTATGAGAACATTATGAGTCTTCAGGCACATACAATATCTTTGTACAAGGAGATTCAGCTGGACTTTGTGAAATGCCACTCTTTTTTCTATCATTCATTTTTTAAATTAATAAAGATAAAATTGTGAATTTTGAAATCAATTATCACTAAAGACACAAATGCAGTGTCGGTTAAAATATATATATATAAAATAAATAAATCTGGAGATTTATTCACCGAATTATGACAAGAATTACACGCCAAATTTATTTACTACTGCTACTGTGAATTTTCTGGCACATAAAATTCTTGTAGGTACTGTGAATTTTCTGGCACGAAAATACCATTGCACATAGAATTTCCACTGGACTATGTGGTACATAGAACTAGGAACACGAATAGTTTATAACTCGACTAGTAAGCTACGCACGCTACGCTGGTCAATTTCTATTAACGAACTTTTAATCAAACAAAATATTGCCATTTCATAATTCTCTTTTATATTTTATCAGAATAATAAGGCTACTATAACTTGTGACTCTTGCTATAGCCAATATACACGTCAGGACACGTCGCCCTTATCATTATCTTTTTACGCGTGAAGTTTTCGCTATGGTACTCCATTGTGAAATTTGTTAATTTTTCAAATTCAATATTTAAAATACGGCATAATCATTAGATTTGAAATTTATATCAAGAAAAGTACAATTTTTTACCTTTCAAACGCAGTTTGTCTAACAATTTTCTGACAAATACTTTTCGAGCTATTATTTTTTTCAGTAACTTCAAATGTTTCATTTTCCGAGATTAATCTGTGGCAACAATTAGCGAAAAACCTAGTCGTCAGTAACGCATAGCTTTTTACTAAAGAGGCTGTTGGAGCAGGGATTGTCACCACCAATTTGCCACCATCACTTTTGAAATCGGTTCTGTAGTTCCAGATATTTCATAGAAATTGTAATTTAGAATGTTTTTAGAACGCTTTTCGCTCATTTCACCCTTTTAAAATTCGATTTTTTTTTTTTTTTTGGTACTTAGAGAGCATTTACATCTTATAAGTAACTACAATGCCAAATTTCAAATTTCTAGCTCCTTCAGTATTAAAAAAATCGAAATTTTAGAACGTTTTTCGCTCCTGGTGCTTCCCCTGGTGCTCCTGGTGCTAGGTGCTTCCCCTGGGGTTAGTGGCACCGACATAAAATATAGCCTATGTTGGAGCAGGGGTTGTCACCATCAATTTGCCACCATCACTTTTGAAATCGGTTCAGTAGTTCCAGAGATTACCCCCTACAAACAAATAAACAAACAAACAAAAAAACAATCTTTACTCCTTTATAATATTAGTATAGATAAGTAATTTCTTTATCAAAAAATGGAAAAATCATTTTAATTTCAAATTTAGGCCTACCAATTTTATGTCTTTGCGTTTAAAAATGAGTCAGAAAGTTCCACGTTTTTGAACAGGTCATTTGAGGACCACTTTAATTTTTTCATGCAAAATAGAAGAAATAAGAAATAGTAGCTTCACAAAGGAGTTTCAACATTATAATTGTAGTGCTGCCCTCTGTCAGTGGAATTTTATAACAATACTCAAATAAGGCTGTTCTGAAATCCA
The DNA here is from genome assembly GCA_963931845.1 of Maratus michaelseni. Lineage (NCBI taxonomy): Eukaryota > Metazoa > Arthropoda > Arachnida > Araneae > Salticidae > Maratus > Maratus michaelseni. Next base: position 231,347,309 of record OZ007593.1, read on the forward strand.
AATGAGCTACTTTCTGACACATTTCTGAATTCATTTTTTGTTCGGGTTGTTTGAGTTGGGTTGATTATTGACGGCCAATTATCTACACTTGAGATATAGGCCCGGGGGGAGTGCCCTTCGTGGGGGTCTTTCTAAGGGCCCGTATTTACGCATGGATAAATCCACGGCTCGAAGGAAACCACGAAAACTCCGAACGATTAGGCCGACGGGCGCGATTGGGATCGAACCCAGCACCTCCCGTCTACCAGCTTCGAGAGCAGAACCTCTCAGCCACTGGTGGGGCCATTTTTTTGTTCGGAAACACATTACATTGGCAAGTGTTCTTATTCCAGAAACTATGTAATGGAATGGTGTTTTCCATTTTTTTGGTAAAGGTAGAATATTTTTCAGAAAATATTGTCAAATTTGGGGTTTTCAGCCGAATTTCCAGACACAAATACACGGAAAAGGAGAAAAACCTCTCGTCACGTGACATCAATCGCCTCTAACTCCATAAATAATTAATTTATATATATAGTATATAAAAAAAAAAAAAAAAAAAAAAAAAAAAAAACACCATTCGATTTCAAATTGCTTAAGTAGTCAGGCTTGCCAATGTCATTTAAAAATTAGTCCGTTAATGTGTCAGAAAATTTCGCGTTATTGAGCGGATTTTTTTTTTTTTTTTTTAATTTCTTTAAATTTTCAAGAAATTGGAGTGGGGGAGAGAGGAAGGGCAATTAGAATAATAATTTTTGCCATTTTGCATTCTTTTCAAATATTAAAAAGTAACAATTTTAAATAGCTACATTTGTGTTAGTTTATAAAAACACAAAATATAAAATCTATTTAGGTAAAACTTAAAAAAAAAAAAAATACAATTCAAAATAAAAATTATAAAGTTTATTAATAACGCTATTTTTTTTTTCTAGGAAAAAAACAAAAAAAAAACTTAAATGATTCAAACAACGTTTTAAAACTCAATATAAATAATGTTTTATAACCCCCTGTAACTCAAGATGTAACTCATTTTCACAAAATAAAAAAAAACTGCTCGATTACAAATCACTTCAATAATCATGCCTGCAGGTTTAAAAATAATGAGTTCGTAAATGTGTCAGAAAGTTTCGCGTTGTTGAGGGGGGAGGGGGGGGGGGAATTATTTTTTAGGCTGTTTTGCAATTCAAACTGGCTGTTTTCTGATACATTTTTTTATTTATTTTTGTTCGCAAACTTATCAAATTGGCAGGTGCTCCTATTAAGAAACTGTTTAATCTAATGGTTTTGTCTGTTCTTCGGTAAATCCAGAAGATTATTCAGAAAAAGTTGCCAAAGTTGGCATTTTGAACCGAATTTCAGGACGCGACAGCACAGGAAAGGAAAAAACAATGTCGTGAGACAATAATCCTTTAAAACTCCAAACGTAATTAAACTTAAAAAAAAAAAAAAAAAAAAAAAAACAGTTTGATTAAAAATTACTTCAACAATCATGGCTGCATGCGTCATGTAATATATTCTGCCTTTGCAAAAAAAAAAAAAAAATGGAAAACAACATTGGCAGGTGTTTTTATTCAGAAACTATGTAATCGAAACACGTTTTCCATTTTTTGGTGAAGGCAGAAGATCTTTCAGAAAATACTGTAAAAGTCAACGTTTTGAACCGAATTACCCCGCGGCGTCGCGAGCAAGGAGAAAGGCGTATCGTCACCTGACAACGATTCGCTAAGCAAAAAAATGAAAAATTCATGTCGATTTCAAATCACTTCCACAGGCAGGTCTGCCGATTTTATGCCTTTGCGTTTAAAAATGAGTCAGAAAAGGTGTTGGAAAGTTTTGCGTTGTTGAGCAGATCATTTGAGAACTCCTAGATGAGCTTTGGTGCTGCCATCTAGAATGAAAATGACATAATAATAACCATTCGTATTACAAAGGGTTTTGATTCACAATGAAAAGCTTGTTGAGAAAATTCTAGTGCTGCCATCTATACGCTAGAGTGGATGATTTTTTAAAATCTTTAATGATATGACTACGTCTACACAACACATCATCGTAGGATGAATTTGTATTATTTCCATAGAAAAAATTCTAGAATCTTATGAGAATGAAACTAAAAAAAAAAATATATCTATATTCTTTACTTTTTTCCCCACAAAATAATAGCATAATAGTATATCTTGATAACATTTATATAATAGCATAATATTATTTGGAAAACAAAATTTTTGAAAATTAAGTAACATCAAGAATAAAATATAAATAAAAGATAGAATTTAGATTAACCTAACAAAAATCATTTTATATATATATAGATAGATAAAGATAGCATAATAATGCCTAATATATCAAAACGGTATTTTTCACAAGGTAAAGAGTTATTTTTTCTTTACACAGCTTAAATTAATAAAGCATGTCTTCATTTCTTTAATATATAGCTTTATTTGTTCATTATTGTTATCTTTATTTCACGATATATATTTTTTCAATTTTCAAGTGCATTTAAAAGTACTTTTATTTTTTTCTATCATCACATAAAACTTCCATTTCTTCAAGTGTTCGTCACTCGTCAGGTAGCGAATGGCTACAGTTTAAGATGAAGATCTGTCCACCATATAAAGAAATCGAATTTATAAGAGACGTTGTTAAATTTTTAGGGAAATGAATGGAATCAGCAGAAATTTTCTGACAAAAAAAGATTGAAAATAAATTCGGGAAAGTTGTAGAAAGATTTGTTTTGATGAGGGGGGAAAATACTATTTCTTTTCTTTTTAACTTAATAGATGGCGCTACTATTCAAATTTAAAAAGAGAATGAAAATGAATTCGTGAATGTAGTAGAAAGATTATTTTTTTAAATAAATAAAAAAGAAAAATAAGAAAAAAACATCAATATATGTGTTTAATTTGCAAACATTTGTTTCATTCTGATAGTAGGTGACGACGGAGAACGAAACTATTTATGAAATATAGCTTGATAAAATTCTCTCCGTATTTTTAATAAAACTTTTTAAACGTATTTTGAATAGAAAAAACTTAATGAAAGTTTTAGAATAATAAAAACTTTAATAATAATAATAATAATAATAATAACAAACGCAAGCATTGTCTCAGCAAAAGAGGGCGCAAGCGGTGTGGTGTCTTGGCACTTGTCCTGAATAAGCGCTTCACCAGCGCCGCCAGTTATCACAAATCATAGCTGCTACGTTTCCTTTTTTTTGCTGCTACGTTCCATTAATTAAATAAAATTTCTGGTTGAAATATGTTTACTTGACTTTTAAGAAACCCGTAAGGTTGGCAGCAATGGTGGCTGATCGGGGGAGGCAAGGGATGCTTATCCTCCATTGCAAAACTGATTTAAAATAAACAAAAAATAAATTAAAATGTTTCTAATATAAATTAAATTTAAAATGACAGTATGGAACACTTCATCCACTTTAAAATTTTCTATGAAAAGACCGTGAGGAATAATAGAACTGTGTATGTATATTTCTTTTTACGGAGACGGAGACTAGAAATAGATGAGCTGCCAGCACCGTCTTTTAAAAATGGACGAATTCAGGAGGGAGGAAACTGGCTACTTTATGACATATTTTTTAATTATTTTTTGTTCGGAAACGCATGAAATTGACAGATGTTCTTACTCAGAAACTTTGTCATCGAAAGACGTTTTTCATTTTTTTGGTAAAGGCAGAAGCTTTATCAGAAAATATTTTGCAAAGTCGACGTTTTGAACCGAATTTCCGACGCCGCAACACGATAAAGTCTAAAATCGTGTCCTCACGCGTCACGAATCGCTAAGTTTGAGGATAAGTAATTTTTTTTAAAATCAAAAAATGGAAAACTTATTTCGATTCCAAATCGCTTCAATAGTCAGGCCTGCCAATTTTATGCCTTTGCATTTAAAAATGAGTCGAAAATGAGTCAGAAAGTTTCAGTCTTTAAAAGAGAGTCGAAATTTTTTGACTGTCCGTTCTTTTTGAAAGGTTCTGTTTCCATGAACAAAAAAAAAGAAAGTCTAGGGGAAAAAAAAAAAAAAAGACAGAGGCGGTAAGCGACCTGTCCGCTACGTCCCCTGCTGACCTCTGATCATCAGACATTCTAGAGAAGTCATAAAACACGAAGCTCCACCAGTGGCTGAGAGGTTCTGCTCTCAAAGCTGGTAGACGGGAGGTGCTAGGTTCTCAAACCCCTGTCGCGTTCGTCGACCTAACCGTTCGGAGTTTTGCGTGGTTTTCTTCGAGCCTTGCCGTAAATACGAGTTAGGATCCCTTAGAAAGATCCCCCACGGAGGGCACCCCCTCTCGTGTAGATAATCGGCAGTCATAAATCAACCAAACCAACCATAAACACGAAACAGACCGCCTTACAGCAGGAAGAAGATCGCGTTGGGAAAACATAGTCTCACACAACCTTCATGCTTCAATCAAGCCTGGGCTTCTCACTGTCTAGCCTCCGGCAGAAAGAACCATTGAAATTACAAGCCCGGCTGCTTTTTTCTTTAAATGGACTCAGCTGCAAGAAAATTGTTGGGGTTCTCAGTTTCTTTCAAAAATAAAATAAAAAAAATATTTTTGTCTCACTGGAGGTCCTATAAGTATAGGCCCTGGAAGAAAATTTTGGGAACGTAACATATTATAAAATAGTCTAAGGAAAAAGTCTATCAGTCTCGTTGGGTCCCCTATAAGCGCTAGCGCCAAGTGCACTATCAGCCACCCTCTCCTATTACTCCTACTCTGAAAAATACAGTGTGTCAAAAGTTCTTGACACATTTTTAATTCAATAAAAGGTCAAGCAATTGGCGTACGAAAGTGAAATTTGGACGAAAATACTTCTTATGATCTGAAATTTTGTTTAAGCAAATAAAAAATTAGTTCTAAAAATTTCTCATAGATGGCGTTGCTTCAGGGAAGTTATCAGATAGGTAGAATGCCTTTATGCATAACAATGGCGAAAGATGCACAATGCGTATGCACAGTTTTTGTCCAAACTATGGCAACCCACATTCCAGAATTTAACAATTATCACCAACCCAATGTTTGTTCACTTGCTCTTGTTTAATTGAACTCAGGAGAGAGAATTGTTATGTTCTGGAATGTGGGTTGCCTTAGTTTGGACAAAAACTGTGCATACGCATTGTGTGTCTTTCGCCATAGTTATCTGTAAAGGCATTCTACCTATTCGATAACTTTCCAGAAACAGCGCCATCTATGAGAAATTTTTGGAACTAATGTTTTTATTTGTTTAAACAAAATTTCAGATCATAAGAAGCATTTTCGTCCAAGCCGCACTCTCGTGCGCCAATTGCTTGATCTTTTATTGAATTTTAAAATGTGTCAAGGACTTTTGGTACACCCTGTATTTTCATTATTTTATTTAACAAGACAGTGTAAATATTAATTAGTATTTTTGTTAAGACGTCGTTACGTTTTTACATGTTCCTAACAATTATTTTTAAAATAAATAAAATATATTGTACAAACACGCACCATCTCATTTCAATAATATTTGCTTTAAATAGTGTTGTCAGTTTGTCCGACTTACGCGGGACATCCCAATTTTCAGGGATTCTAAGGTCCGTCCCACAGAAACACAGTGCGAGACGCCAAAACTCTCTATTTTTCCTGATACGCAAATTCTCTTAAATTTATTTTAGTACTGCAGTATTCGTTATTCTGTATCGGGAGGAACTAAACACAGTAAAACCTATGTAAAGAGAATCTGTCTATGAAATGAAAATTTTTATGGAAACGAAAAATAATTCGAAAAAATTTCGTACAAATCTGCCTGTTAAGAGGCTAACTTCACTCACGTGAAAACACCCGCTCGTTAATGTTAATCCTATAGGAGACATTTTAAAAAATACCTCGTTTGCATTTCAGTATTTTTTAATTATTCATTTTTGCATGGTGAGGTCTATCTCTACAATCACTTTTTTATTTTTTTCGATTTTGTTTACAGTTTTTTATTTTATGAGGACACTTTCACTTTCGGAACCGGTTTCGAAAGTGAAAGCCTATAAACAAAATCGAAAAATTAAAAACGGCGATTTGCGGCAATTTTTTTAACATTGGTAAAAAGAATTCAGTGTCAAACTTTTTCCTAATATAATAAATTTTGTCCTCTACGATTTTTGAATTTTTGCGAATTTTAATGTGATTTTCATATAGATTTTTTGCGTTCCGCGGCGATTTTTTGACATTCAGAAATGAAATTTGGTTTCAAATTTTTAGCCTAATACAGTACATTTTGTCATTCGCTATTTTTTTTATTTTTAACATGCGATTTTCAATGCAATTTTTAGCGAATTTTTGACATTTGTAAGAGGAATTCTGTTTCAAACTTTTTATCTAATACATTAAATCCTGTCGTCCTCGATTTTTGAATTTGAGCGTTTTTTAATGAGACTTCCAATGCAATTTTTAGAGTTTTTTCGCGTTTCGCAGTAATTTTTTGACATTCGTAAAAGGAATTCGGATCAAACTTTTAGCCCAGTATAGTAAATTTTGTTCTCTGAGAGTTTTACAGTTATTTTGTATTCCGCGCGATTTTCTGACATATACTGAAAAGGAATCTGGTTTCAAACTTTTAGCTTTACATAGTAAATTTTATCCTTCGCGGTTTTTTTTTTTTTTTTTTTTTTTTGCGATTTTTAATGCAATTTTCAATGAAAATTTTAGCGTATTTTTGCATTTTGCGGCGATTTTTTGAGATTCGTATAAGGAATTCGGTTTCAAACATTTAGCCAATAAGACATTTTGTCTTCTGCAATTTTTGATTTTTAATACAATTTCTAGCGTTTTTTAGCGATCCGCTGCTGTTTTTTGGCATTCGAAAAAAGAATTCGGTTTTAAATTGTTAGCCTAATATAATAAATTTTGTCCTCAGTTATTTTTGACGTTTTTCGATTTTCAATGCGCTTTGTATACCATTTGTTTGGCGTTCCGCGGTGATTTTTTGACATCCGTAAAAGGATTTCGGTTTCTAATATTTTTCCTAAAAAAGTTCATGTTGTCATCCGCGAGTTTCAATGTGATTTTTAGCGTTTTTCGAGTTTTGTGACGATTTTTTAACATTACGTGAACGAATTCCGGTTACAATGTTCCAGCCCACTGTAGTAAATTTTGCAATTTTTTATTCGATTTTTTGTCGGAGTGGTTGCAATTCGAGGAGGTTTTTCCATATTAGTTACAGGCCTCCGATTTTAATATTTTAGCCCAATACAGTACAATCTGCCTTCTTTTCAATTAAGTTTATTCGGAATTCTTGCAGCGATTTTTATCTTTTTCGCGATTTTTTATTGTGATTTTGAGTATTTTTTCGCGTTTTGTGCTATTTTTTGATGGGACCAGAAAACGCTGGGCAGGTCTCAAATATAGAAGAAATAATGAAAAGGGCATTTCATCTATCTTTACGTATAAAATTAGTATGTTATATTTCTTATTTTTAATTTACGCAGTTTTACCAAGTATCAACTCTTTTTTTTTCTTTAAATAAACATTTACCATGTTATGTAATGATTTAAAAACCCTTTATGCGTATCCAATAGGTGGCGTGACAGTTTGTCAGAAATCGATAATCTCTGCCATAGAATTGTTTTGAATGGATGATGTGCCTTCTGTTATTAGTAATTGTTAGTCGATAGTAGAAGAGAGGAAGCAGTTTTATTTTTCGAAGGAATCTCTTTTTATTTGGGCTTTAACAGTCGCCTGCTTGAAATAAGAGATATGATAAAAAAAAAAAAAAAAAAAAAAAAAAAAAAAATTCTAAAGAAATTCATTTTTATTATCCTTGATAGTAATATATTGTCAATTCATTATTGTTGAAGAAACGTCAGCGGTGACTTACTATTGAGAAGCGAAAAGTTTTTGATATCTGTTAGAGATGAAACGGGCTCAGTCCAATTCCAAGCCTGGGCCCGAAACAAGCTCGGGTACGATATTTATACCAATCTTCGGGTTAGTGCTCAAAGTGGCGTGCAGTGTCCTCTCATCTTTTAAATCTGTCTATTTTGTTAAATTGCCATTTTTTTTTCATTGTCTGAATAGAGATTTAATTCATAGTTCAAAAAAATTTTTTTTTTTTTTTTACTGTTTTTTTGCCAGATTTTAAACAAGCCCAAATAATAACATTTCCAAACATTTTTCAATTGAAAAATATAATTACACGTTAAAAGGAAAAAAAAAAGAAAACTTTAAAATAATTAAATCATTACGTGCGAAAAGCATTATGGTGAAAATTATACTATATTTAAAACATTTTATTTACGTCGATTTTCTTATAGCATCGTTATAAAACTCCAGGAAGCAGCAATATTTTTTACTTAACCATTTTATACAAACGGATTTTCAAATGTGTAATTAGTCTTATTTAATCAATCGCGAAAATAGCTGTCAGCTGTCGGCTCTAAGAACCGAAAAATCACCCGGTCAAAGGTAGACGAATAGCAACCCGATTACAGAAGATCGCCATTGGTCGTGATAATACCATTCAAACTTCCTTTTAAAGCAGAGCAAATTAACATGTTTTTAGAGCTTGCGGTGTATGGACGGGGATTGGAGAGCGTAGTTCGTAGTTCCAATCCCCTTAGCTGATTTAAAAAGAAATCCTATTTTGAAACAGATTTTTTCTTAATAAATGAAATAAAATAAAAACCCTATACAAGCATATTTCATTAAATACATTTTCTGGTTCAAAATACGTTTATTTGACCTGAAAACAAATCCCGAATGTTTGGCAACTATAGCATTAAGAATCCAGCTATTCATTCCTATACCTTAGTTCACGAATATTTTAATTTTTGGAATGGAAACATTTAGCACAAAACTTATTATTTAACTTCTAACATGTCTTATCGCATAAAGTTAAAGATCAGAAGTGAAGGATGTAGAAGGCTTAATAATTTATCTTTTAAATTGTTGAAAAGTTTTATGGTTCAGTTCCAGAGCATAAAAAGTAATTTTGGGTCTGTTCTGGAAATTAAAAAACAATTTAGGTTTAGTACTGCTTTCCTCTTCCTTAAGAAAAAAAAACGTTTTTTTTTTTCGTTTTTTGGTTTGATTTAGACTCTTGCATTGGGTTGGGTAACCCGATTTTATCCGAAGACCGCCCAAGCCGTGGTAAGATTCGGGTCGGGTAGAGGCTAAATTGTTGTTGCGGGTCGAATTGACTTTAAATGTTTTGGGTTCGTGTCGGTTTCGGTTTTGACTTTTACGGGTCAGGTACTTGTTGAACTATATTTTTCAAAAGAAATTCCGGAATATTTTCAAATGAGGAAAACTATATCTTTGAATATTAATGAACGTATATGTTAGACGTCAGCACGGGCAGCTGAAACTGAAGGCAAATTTTCAAACGGGCCGGGCCGTCAAAATAAAGGCAATTTTTTTAACGGCCCGAGCCGATAAAAAATATAAACGGGTCGGTTCGGGCTGATAAAAAAATAAAGAGGTCCTACCGGCTCGATATAACAAATTTAAAAGGATCGAATTAATTTGATAAAGTATGAACAGACAAGAATAAGTATAAATGTTGTGCACCAGCCAATGCTAGCTTGACGACATCAAAACAGTAATATAAAATGTCCAGCATTAGAAATCAGCATCGGACAATTACATCGTGCCTGAGCCCGGGCTTAATTTTTTTCAGCAGACTCGTGCGGGCCAGGATCAACCTTACATTTTATTCTACATACTCGGACCGGGTCGGAATCGGACTTAATTGTTCCCACAAGACGTGTCGAGCAAGAAATTCGTTTTATAAAAATAGTAATAGCGATAATAAACTTCTGTTAACGGAACTTTTGGAAATGTACTTTAATACATTATAGAGAAACATTTTCAAAAATCTATTTTGTTTTATTATAGAGCAACAAAGTTATGATATTTTTAACCATATTTTATCTTTTATTTTAAACTACATTAATTTTTTAAATATCTTTATTTGAATGTAATAATCTAAGAACCTATAAGTAATCATTAATGTTGCTATTCTGTATGGAATGGCTTGTGAACATTATTACATTCATCCACACATCATTTTATGGCCTGTGAACGTATAGCAATCTAAAATGTACTGTAAAATTTTCCTATAAATATGTATGCAGTATTAATTAAAATAATCTTAGTTGTATGTTAAGGAAAAATGGTTTTTTTTTTTTTTTTTTTTTTGTAGAAATTGAATCAGGTCGAGCTTGATTTCATTGATTTTTGCACGGGCCGGCCCTGTTTTCACTGATTTTTGAACGTACCAGGACGAGCCGGGCTGTGAACTTCAAAATTATAGACAGCCTGGAAATTCCGGCCCGTGTTTACCTCTAGTGTTCATTTTTATTTAAAAAAGATAAAATTGATGTAAGAGATGTAATTGCAGACAGTATTTTAATTGTATTAAAATATGAATTAATTTTCTTTCACTTCGTGGAATATTTTGGGTTCGAGTTCGGGTTTGAATATTTTGTATTCGAGTTCGGTTTTGGGTGAATGAAATTTTTTTTGCCGCGTTCGGTTCGGGTTCCGGGTTAACTTTAAGAAATTTTTTTGGGTTCGGCTTGGGTACAACCCGTAAGTTTGAAAAGGCGTTTTAACACGTTAATTTTCTTTCTCCCATAAATGCAATAATTTTTTAGTTGAAATGCGTTTTAGTTTAGTTAAAATGCATTTATTTTTTAGTAGTTATTTGGTTGCTTTTTTTGTGTCGTTTAATAGCGAGTAATTCGTGAATTTTTAAGACAATTATAGCCTTCTTAGTATTTTAAATTTAGCTTAATTCTCTTTTGACATACTGCCAAGTTCACTTCGATGCAAGCCTCTATGTTTGCATTTCTCTTTGATTAAAAAGTTTGATGTCGTAATCATTGCTTTCGTTTTGCTAATGCTTAAAGACAAATGAAGAATGGTTATTCTTAAGTTATAAGTAAATTAATTCTTTAGACAGAGTAATAAATTGAGTTATTCTGATAGCTTACATAACATTTGTCAGAAAAAAAAATGCACAAAATAATAACAAAATAAATGGGATTGTCCTGTGTAATAGATGACCCTTCATATTAGATCAAGAGTCGAAAACGAAATTCTATCTTTATAAAACATTTCGATGGGAAACATGTAATTGCTTAAAAATATATGAAATCGACATAAGTTACTTTCCTTTTACAGCTCCTTATTCCAAACCCAAACTTAGGATTTCAAACCCTGAACGTTACGCCATTATGACATATTCATTTACCATTAAGGTCATAATAATATAACAACAATATATCTAGCATCAATAAAACATATGTGTTATAATCAGGGGTATCAGCCATCCTGATTATTAAGCTAAAACTAAGTGTCCAGTGCGCTACAATTAATTCCACGATTTTTTAAATAAACGTTCAGGACCGTAGACTTTGAACGTGATTGCTTTTCGCGGACTTTAATAAAAGTACTAATGTCTTTTTTTTAGCGTTTTCACTTTAATTATCATTCTTCTTTAATAATCACCATTATTTGTATTATGTCCACCAATCATTTCCAAATAATCGAAGGTTAATAACTTATTACACCAGACATTTATTTATTCTGTAATAATTCAAGCAAAAACAAAACAAAACAAAAATAAATAAGAAACATTAAATCAACTTTTTTCTCAAAACGGACATCGAACATTTCCTGCTAAAGTACAGTATTTAACTGGGGCATATACCATCAGCTTAAACTATGCTTATACAGGGTATTTCAAAGGAGAGATAGGACAAACTTTAAAGTGCGAAAAAGAAAATCCGAAAAAGAAATTGCACAGGAAACCAGAGTAGAAACACATTTATGCAACCAAAAATACAGACTGTCTCTCGCCATTCAGAACCTAGATTTTTGTTTATAATATTAGCAATAAAGAAATTTTTTAATGAATTTTTTAACAAATTTGACTGATTGTTTTGATTGAAATGCAATCATATCATAAGTAGTGATGGGTGGAAGTGTCCAGCATATATGTCGTCCAAACAGTGATGAACAACCCTTCATATTTGATACTGCATAAAGTTTGATTGAGCAAATTGATGTGCAGATTCAAAACGCTTCGTGACGTCGTTTTGTGCAAATAAATCAGGGTAAGCTTCTGCAAATTTCGTTAATATATCTTCAGCATGTATAATTAAAACAACATTTTCAGCAATTAAAAGGAATCGCATAATTTCAGACTAGTCTCAACAGTATACTAGCTACCATCGTCCGTGCAAAGCATCTCACATCAGCCAGGGTCTGGCTATGAAATAAAAGGCAAATAGGGCAACTGCCCGGTACCCTACTTTCAGGGAGCCCCCAAAGCCTAAAATATATTAGCGATTAAAGTATCTTCAGGATTTGCTTTTCTTTATATGAGTATGGATTAAGTGGAGTTAGTTGAGTCTTGTCTGCACCAGGGGCACCATTGGCAAGGTTTTCTTTCGGGGAGGCAAAAATTTCTTTTGATTTTGTTGTGCACAGCTGAGAAGCAAATTATGCAGTTTTATTCATATATATATTTTAAAAATTAGCCTAAGCACGAGTTAATGATAAATGTGTCTCATATTTAGAATGTTGTAGTAACAATGCTTTCGGAAACATTATTGATAATTATTAATTTTTGTTCTTAAGTGTTTATTCAATGCTAATGTTTTTATTGTAATCAAATCTGATAAGTTATTTAGCTTTTGTGCAGTTACATTTTTTTTTTAAACTTTTGATATATACTCTGAAACACAAAACTCCTTGAGTGCCTCAAATGGTGCCCCTGGTCTACACAGACTTAAATTTTTTTCCATCATTTTTGAAACTCTGTAATAATAGGTTATGTTAGATAAATGAGTATCTACTATATTTTCCCCAGTCTTTCTTAAAATTAGACAATATGAAATAATGGCATAAAATGAGCATAAATATATTTGGGATTTATTTCAAAAAATATAAAATGGTCTCATCATGCATAAAATGTGCTTTGATTTTTCTTCATGATACGAAAATATAAAAAATATAATGATGTTCTTCAAATATTAATCAAACAGGAAAAATGCATTTTTATCTGCTATATCCGGGAGAAGATATATCTCACTATCATTCAGAGAGAACATTACCACCTGCATCTGACAATGGAACTGATAAAAAAAAAACACAGATTTAGATTATGGCATTGCGTGCTTGACAAAGCTTTATTCAATCTGCACTGCACGCTGATGAGCAGAAAAAAAACTGTTACTTTCACTTTTATTCTCTACAATGATTCGCCCACCCATCCGCTTACACCTTGTTGCACTTTAATTTCTTTTACCAGTTGTTTTTTATATGTAGGTGTACTTTGAATTATACGCTTAACTTCCGTTTAACCAAAACGATTATCATTTGCCTTTTTATCAGTATTAAAATAATGCAATGATCAATGCGATGCCGATGAACTACTCGGTCATGACAAAGGCAAGTTTGGTCTCATAAGCACATTTTCTTCTATACTGAATGCTGTCATTAAACTTTGTCCATTTCTTAGAATCATTAACATATTTTGTACATAAAAATATGTTTTTTGGATATCTATAACTCCACCTATGGGTTATTAGATAACACCTATCGGTTGAGTGTTGCATAATGAATGTTAAATTATACTAAAAAATATTCATTATATGTTTAACAAGTAGTGTATAGTGCATATAAACGTATCGATAAGAAACATTATCGTCATTAAATGCATTCAATTTTTATATAAACATTAATAAAGAAAATTATTTTCTTGAATAACTCAGCATGCGAGAATAACATGCATGAGCGAAGCATAATGATCAGAAGAACGAGTGACTCAAACTGTTTTAGGCTGTTCTCAAATACAAATTGATTACTTTCTGACACATTTTAGTTAAGCTTTCATTACAAAAAGTAAAAAGCTACTTAAAGCTATCTACACTCTAAAAAAAATCCGTGAAAATACAAGAGATTTTCCGTAAAATTTTACGGAGAAGTTTCATTTTTCCAAAACAACAGTACAATTTCCGTAAATGACATTAGTTCCGTAAAGGAGATTTCAAATCCGTAGATATGCAGAAAGTTTTCCTTAAATTTGATGAATTTTTTTTTTCAAAACAGTACAATGTCTGTATTACCCCATTTTTGTAAATAACGTTGAGAGGTTTGCATACAGATATCGTCTTGTTTGAAATTCGAATTAAGATTGTTGTATTTATTAGGGTACAGGATCTTCTAGGATCCAGGCCTGGACCGGTCCTACCCGTGGGCCTATTTTCTGTCATTAGACACGGACTAATCCTGGAGCTCATTCTAACCGGGCCCGTGTCTGGACGGTAATTTTTTGTAAAAATAATAATGATATTTTTTATTTTTTAGTGAAATTTTTAAAAATTTACTTTATTTATATAAATTACAGAAAAATATTTTTTTTAATCTACATTTTTTTTCTGTATAGTGCTTCAAATTATGATTTTTTTCACTGACATTTTAAAATTTTATTTTAATTTTATTAACGTGAGGCAATATTAGGTTATTAAAGGTTTCGTAAAATAATATCTTTGCAATTATTGGTATTGAACAAAACTGATTTGTCTTATAAATTTGAGAATTAAACTAAAATTTATTATTTTATAAATTATAATTTTACAAATTTTATATTTGTTTCTTTAAATTTATAAAAATAATTAATGATTTTTTCTTTACTTTTATAAAAATGAAGTTTATAATTTTATAAAGTTTATAATATTTTTAAGGATTCATAAAATAATATTTTTGCAAATTATCGGTATGTAGGTGTTAAACTAAGCTGATTTGTCTTATAAATTTGTGAATTAAACAAAAATTTATTATTTTATAAATTATAATTTTACGAAGTTCATATTTTTGACTTTAAATTTATAAAAAATAATTAATAACTTTTTGTTTACTTTTATAAAAATGAAGTTTATAATTTATTTCGTTAGTTTATAATTTTATAAATTAAACTAAATTAATTTAAACTAAATTATCAAGTCCAAATTTAAACTTACCTATCCTAAGGTCATTAATTTCAAAATTTTCTCTAAAAATCTATTTTTTTGTTTTGATTTTTTAAAATTATTCAGTTTAACAGAATCATACACAAAAGCTCTCAGCAAAGATTAAATATAATAATTTAATTTATTATAAAATTGTTTATTCATATAAGTTTTTAAAATAAGAGATAAAGAAAATTTACTTTAATAGCATGTAATAAATACGTCTACTTAAGATAATATTGTTTTTACTGAAATTGATAAATAGATCAACAGACATAATTTAAAAAAGTATATGTACTATTGCAAAAAGAAACAATCATTAGTCTTAATGCAATGTTTTACGCATATAATACATAAAAAGTTAAAATTTATCTGTTATAAAGCATCAAATAATAAAGCAAGATATTAAAAATTATGAAAATAAAATATTGAAAAAATCCATCTATGAAACCTTCGTTTTAGCATCCTTCAGAATAAATAACAATATTTGAGTAAACGAAGCGTACGCTCGTAGCATAACGGTACAGCCCGCCAGTTTAATACACAGAAGTTTCCGTGTTCTAACCCCGTCGTAGCAAATGTTGGTTAATTGCTAAAAACTCGCACAAAAGTGAAAGAAAAAATTAAAAAGTGTTATGAGATGTTCCTTGAGATATTTTTTTGGTCCTATAAAATTTATTTTAACGATATAAAAATATCTAAAAAATAGGAAAGATATATGTTAAAAAACGGAAATTTAAAAACGGATATTTCAGAAATCACGGAAAATTTCCTGGAATTTACGGAATTTTTTTATCCGTTAAAATACGGAAATAGTACTGGCGTCTCGATTGCCAGTACAATTTCCGTTTTTTTTTCAGGAAATTTTTTTACAGTGTATAGCAGCCTTACGGAGGAAAGCAATTCCGGAAAATTTCGGCATATTTTCACCGATCATGACCCCCACACCTCAAAACCCCTCTCCGTTCAAATTTTGATATATATATATCCGATCTATGTTATACGAAAAAATTCGTATTTATAACCCGTTTTGGATAAGCTCACCAATATCTCGACCGAGTTCGTTGGCCAACTTGGTCCGCCGACTTGTTTCAAAATAGTGGCCACTAAAAGATTTAAAACTAAAAAATATATATACAAAAAATTCAGATTTATTTTTTGCTTAAGTATTTGGCCTTGATACAATGGTTCCGTAGCACTTTTTGTTTTGCCTCTATCTTAGAAAATGGCTGAGATATTGCAGTTTCAAATTAGGTGGCTGACATTTTGAAGCAAGACAGCAGATTAAAACAAATCAGGGATTAATTCCTGAATTTTGATGAACTGGATTTCTCGCAAATTATTATATTTCATTATTGTTATCATTTTCCCAATCATACGCATACATTTATATTCATATCCGTTAGCGTTAATTTCTCG
Source organism: Maratus michaelseni (assembly GCA_963931845.1). Classification (NCBI taxonomy): domain Eukaryota; kingdom Metazoa; phylum Arthropoda; class Arachnida; order Araneae; family Salticidae; genus Maratus; species Maratus michaelseni. Next base: position 231,363,689 of record OZ007593.1, read on the forward strand.
CCAAACTTGGCAACACTTGGCGAAATATTGCCAAATTTGGCGAATAAAAATAAGTCTCCATTAATGAAGCCAACTTGGGCGTAGTTGACTAATTTGTTAAATTTCTTATTCAAATTCAGTATTAATGAATCTTCGGTAATCTGATTCAGATTGCTTTCGAGTAACATTAGCTGAAATTTTAAAACGAAGGTATAGGAAAGATACCCTTTTCCTCCCGGTACAGGCCGTAAGGACTTTTTTAATTTATTTTTGTTTTTGCATAAAATTAGCAAGTGCTCTTTTCAGAAATTATGTAATCAAACTGTTTTTTCCATTTTTCATTAACAGAAGAAGATCTTTAAAAAAAATGCAGTCAAAATTGGCGTTTTTGAACCGAATATCTGTTTGCAAGAGCGTTGGAGAGGAAAAAACAGCCGTTATAAAACAACAGTCGCATATAGCTCAAAATGTAACTCATTTATCGGAAAATGAAAAATAACTGTATAATGACAAATCGCTTCAATAATCATGGCTTCATGTGTTACGCTTTTGCAATGAAAAAATCATTCGAAAATGTGTCAGAAAGTTTCGCGTTGTTGAGCGATAAACCATGACCTATGAACGTGTGATGCATTCGCATTTTAAAAAATATCTCCTCAGAAAAATATTTTTTAACTCTGTGTACTCTTCTTGTAATCTTCTATTGTACTCTTTTTCTATGTACTCTTCTTGATTGGACTCTTTTTGTCTCTCTCTCTTAGATTTTTGTTGTAGTTTTTTTTTTTTTTAAATTGAGGATATTTTTACTTTCGAAACCGGTTCCGAAAATGAAAGTATCTTAATAAAAAAAACTTTTAATCAAATTTAAAAAAAAGTACAAAGGAGCGTGCATACAGATCGACCTCAGCTATCCAAGCCTAAAAAAAATCATTCAAAAGTATTGAAATGCGAACGAAATATCGTACCGTATTTCCCCAATAGGATTAACATTAGCGAGCGGGTGTTTTCGCCTGAGTGAAGTAGCCTCTTAACCATGGTATACAAAGTCGCGGGCTACATTACAAAAATAAAATAAAATAAAATAAAATAAAATAAAATAAAAGCAAATTTATTATATTACCATCGCACACAATGAAATTATATGCAAAATACAATCGTGTGTAAAAAAATAAATAAATAAACAGTCAAATTTTGTACCTGTAGCAGTTTGTTTAATAAATTGGGAGTTGATGACGGTAATATGGCTATAGATGAAATAAAATTAAAAACTTTATATTTAATGAATAAAAAACAATTATTTACAAAATCAAATTTATTTTTTGAAAATTTGTAAAAAAAAAAATAGGCATGAAGAAAATTTAGAGAAAATTTGAAAACAGTATTAAAAAAATACAATAATTTTTTTTTCAATTTTTAATTTAATGTACATGTAGGTTAAATAATAATAATAAAAAAATTGTATCTTTACTTGCAAGTCCGACAAATTCCTCGTGCACAAAATCACGACAAACAACACGTAATCTCATACCTATAGTTTTTCCCACCCACCTGGCCACATTACCAACAAAACCAATTTTCCAAAAGAGTTGGTAATTCTGTCTGAGTACTCCGATATTGAAAAAGAGCATTAAACAAACTAAAATATCACGTATACAAATAATTATAAATACTTTGTTTAAATAAGCTAAATAACAAAACTCACCAGAGACAAATTTATAACATGCCAAACCAACTAACAGTGAAACAACAATGGCTGTTCTCTGGTGCATGTAGTGCAGGAATGCAGCCAAAGCGGGACTAAACTAACTCTTTTGACTCCCCGCGACTGGATTCAAGTGCCATTTTTTGGATTTCACTCAGACCAATAACATTATTACGGGTGACCATATTAACTGCATTGGCCATATTACCATCAGATATCTTAACATGTTTCTAAAATTCATGAACAACGATTCAAAGTTTATAAGGACTACTAATTGTAAGATTTTCGTTTTATCATGCAAATCAATTGTTTACTTTCCGAACACATAGTACAAAGAAAGTATTGTAATCGTAAAAAAAAAAGCACGAAATGGAATGTTGGTATATTTTTGCGTTTTAAAGTTCCCTAAATCCGCTTTTGTTATTTTTACAATGACTCTGCATGGATGCGTGTATGTTGGTGGGTCCTTACGTTTCCAAGTAGAAGAAAGTCGGGTAACCGCGGACATTTCAATTTCTAAGAAATTCAAAGTGTTGCGTGAATAAAGAGTTATTGTAAATGAACGCCCTCTAGAGTCGAAACAAATACAGTTTAATTGCGACGTGGGCGCCGAGTAAGTGAGTCGTGAGTCGTGTTTTGTTTTCGTCAATAAATTTTCGAAAAAACGAGACAGAATGCATCATATGCGGAGAAACATTTGAAGAAGACTGGATTCTGTGCCAGGAATGCAAAGACTGGGCCCATGAAAATTGTGTTTATATAGATGCATCGGATTTTTATTATAATTGTGATGTTTGTAAAGCCAAAAAACGGTTGGGACACCATTGATTAATATGTCCGGGGCTACCCGCCGTTTCTTGTGACGCCAAAAAAATAAGGCCAAACTATTTTCAGTATATTTCGTTAAATAATTCGATATTATTAGCAATGTTTAATTAAAATCATAAAGAAGTTCGTAAATTTATTTTGTTTAAAATATAGACAGAAATTTCATTCATTTGTTTTTTATTTGCAATTCATCCAAGTGTCCGGGGCTACCCGATCTTCCCCTATCCAGAGTTCATTTTCGATATTTTTTGTATGATGTATGCATGTGTGTGAGAGAGAGACAGTATATACATTTGCGTCTAAACAGCGTTTTAGAGAAAGTTCAGAGTTGACATGTATTATATTCAAGAGTTGCATAGATTTTCGGAAATCGAGCAATAGCTTAATATCTAAATCCTTTTTGAACCATCTTCAAATGTTTGTAACCAGAGACAACAGGTAAGTAGTGTTTGTATAAGGAAAATCACCAAGGACATATGATCAAGGACAACCGATAAAAAATGCTTTTTATTGACAAAATGCTTCCCAACAGTGGATTTTAAAAATCTGGAATTTAAAGGGGTGAAATGGGTAAAATCTTATAAAAAAAACATTTCTGAAAATCATTTAATGTCTGAATCAGAGCAATTCCCCGTTTCACATCGGTAGTGTGTGGTATGTTACCACACATATAACATAGGAATCATTGTAAGTTTATCTGAATGTACAGTAAGAGCAGGAAAGTCCGGCGAAAGTTGCCCGGAAAGTCGAATGGAGTCACTACAGATTTTTAAGCTGAAAACAGCATTATTTATAATTGATACAAAAAATGTAGCAACAAACTGTTAATTTTTCTCCCTAAAGTACTTCAACATTTTCCTCTCTTTTCTTTTCTACTGTTTTTACACTCTTTTATTCAAGTCAACTTGGTTTTTGTATGTAAAGATGGAACTTTGTAATCGATTTTTAACTCACTTCTTGATAGGATATAATTATATAAAAATTATGTACAAAAGTGTGTTTCAGATGACAACACAGCATTTTAATATTTTTAGAACTTAATTTTAAATTAATAACTTAATTTTATTTTTCTGTTTGTCCGGCACAGGTGATAAATCGCAAAATATTCTTTATACTTACAATTGTATTATGCAAGTTACAACAACAATGTATTTAATTATGCGCCAAATCACACTCGCCAATAAAGGCCAACTCGTTCTGAAGCTGCAACAGCGGAATGTCTTCAACACTATAAAGTAGAAAATATCAATAAAAAAATAAAGAGTGTAATATATATATTTTTTTCAAAAATACGCTTTAATAATTTAATAGATTCATATTAATTAAATTATGATTATATGTAGAGAAATCAATTTAGAAATCCAGAAAAGATAGTTTAAATAATGTCTTTTTTTTTCTTTCCTGTTACCATATCTTAAAAAAGCATAGGGCAAAATTTATAATTTTTAAAAATAAATTCACTAGCTCGCGCTTTCTACCAAGTGTAAAAAGAAAAAAAAACGGTGAATTTCCCCAAATCGGATTAGGTTCCCATGTTAAATTAATGTAATGTAACGGAATTTTTTGGGAAAAATCATGACTTGCAGTCATGAATTGCACTCATCAAATTAGACGTGATTTTCCAGATAAACACTGAATGATTATAAAAGAGTTTTTACTTTTATAATTATTTTTTATTTACATTTAAAGCAATAAAATAGATTGTTTTTCTTAATTTTCTGCCAAAAACAATAAAAACTGTAAGCGCCAGATACAAAAAAGAAATTACAGCTGATACTGACAACAGATTGCTATTAACTGACTATTTCCGTTAAAATAAGCTGATTAACGATTTACTTCTACGAGTAAACATTTTAATCTTATCATTCGAAGTTTAAAATAGTAATGATACATATAGAAACAAAATGAAGTAACAACTGTTTTTGATGTCATCTTCAGATAACATGTTTAAAAGATTTTTTTTTTTTTTAAGTGAACCTTTGTGAACGTTGCATCTGAAAAAGTTGCGTAAGAAAATCCTTGTGATAAAAATGTTTTTTCTTATAACACCACGCAGTTTACAACTTTTCTTAGGATAAAAAAAAAAGGGAAAGAAAAATTAAGTATTTTCTCCGCTATACTTTCACTTTGAATTCAACGACATATGACTCGTACGTATTAGATTATTTCAAAAATACATATCTCTGTTTAAATAAAAATTATCGGGTTTTTAGTATGAAAGAAGGCTACAAGAAAAAAAAAAAAAGAGTTCTTTTGAGTAAAATATTTTAATTCTTTTTAAGGTTCAGGTGGTTTGCAATAAATATTTCGTACAGTACACTGTAAAAAATGACCAATGTTTCTTATTTTATGAAAATATGCTATAACCACAAACGAAAATATAATATAAACTTCTGAGTTATCCGACATTTCAAATAGCATGTTACATTGTCTTTTGAATCCCCAGAAACGAATACATTTTCAAAATTTAAAGAATAATTTATAAAAACAAATTATTTTTAGCTGCCCGAATTTTTCAGAAACGTTTCCGAAGGGTTTTTATACTGTATTAATTAGTGTCCTCAGCCTGGAATACCTGTTTTTCGAATGCTATCAATTCTGAAGTAAACATTTCCATGCTAAAAAAATGTTTAACAGACAAACATGCAAAATTAACAGCGTTAACAATAATATTAAAATTAAGAGTATTTCTTTACTCTTTCATGTATAAATTAACTTATGCGGCTGAAAACGAGTACTTAAGAATGGATAACATTCGAAAAACAGGTATTCCAGCCTGAGGACACTCATTAATACACTATAAAAACCCTTCGGAAACATTTCTGAAAAATTCGGGCAGCTAAAAATAATTTGTTTTGATAAATTATTGTTTAAATTTTGAAAATGTATTCGTTTCTGGGGATTCAAAAGACAATGTAACATGCTATTTGAAATTTTGGATAACTCAGAAGATTATATTATATTTTCGTTCGTGGTTATAGCATATTTTCTTTAAATAAGAAACATTGGTCATTTTTTTACAGTGTAGATAATATTTTCTGAATGTGAGATAAACTAGCCAAATGTGCTAATCCAAAAACTTTCTTCTATCTCAATGCTTCAAAAAGCGTAATTTTTTTAATTATGCATTTTAGAAACAAACAAGTTGGAAATTGTACGTCAAACGTGACAAATGAGGTCCGTTCGTACTGTTATTAGTTCCATTGAAATGATTTATACATCGTCTGTTATTATGATATGATTAATTTCCGTAATAAAATAAGTACAATTTAAGTTGGCAATTTAAGTTTTATCTTTTGTTGACATTTACTGAAAATTCCAATGGGAAACTTAAGCCCAGCTTTGAAAATTTCAGAACTTGAAATCCATATTTAGACTCTTTTTCCATTTAATATTTATTTCACCAGAAACATCTATCAAAAATACTGTCGGTAGATTAAGGATTGCTATAATTAAACAATTTTAGTATACAAATTCGGTTTTTAAATTCAGTAAATACGGAAATAATAAGATTCCATCTTAAATAGGACGCAATCATCATGGCAACGTAGAATCATTACCTATCATGAGATGTCATTGTATTAACTACGTATGATAGGATTTAATAGAATGAAGAAAACTTTTATTAATATATTTTTAGTTTTGATTCGATTTTCATAAAATTTGAAATGACTCTACAAAATTTTGCAACGACTCTCCATATATATTAAATTTCAAACCATTCGGTTGCGTAGTTTTTGCGCTGTTATATGGGGACAGACGAACAGACCAGACGACGACTATAGGTGCTAAGTATTTTTATAATTGCGAACGCACCTAAAAATGACTATGTTATTTATAAACACATTAAGTTAACGTATCTGTTATTTATTTCTTGATTACACTTCAAGTTTTTGTCCATAATTTTTCTTTAAACCGTGGTGGGGATCGGAGATAAGAAATTTCTAATCAGCGGGTAATGTATATAAAAAAAAGTGAAACTCTTCCTTATTACAAATATACAAATTAATCCTAGATTAGTTGATTTAATACGATTTTTGTTCAAGAGCTACCTCGCCCTTCCCTAAAATAGAACAAAAATCTCTATCGCAGCCCTCCCTACCTGCGGAATATCCCCAAATTCAACTGGGACCTGCTGGCCATAGCTAAACACACACACACACACACACACACACATACACACACACATACACACACACACACATACACACACACACACACACACACACACACACACACATATATATGAAATTCGGTTCAATTCTATGAATAACTTCCTACATTTTTCCATGATACGATAATGAAAATGGTACGAAAATCGCTATCTTAGCACTCCCTTCCGGCGGAATATCCCCAAATTGAACTGGGACCTGCTGGCCATAGCTAAAAACATTATATGTGAAATTTGGTTCAATTCTAGGAATAACTTCATACACTTTTCGATGATACGATAATGGGAATGGTACAAAAATCGTTATCTCAGCACTCCTTTCGGACGGAATATCCCCAAATTCAACTGGGACCTGCTGACCATAGCTAAAAACACATTTAGAAAATTTGATTCAATTCTATGCATAACTTCATACACTTTTCTATGAGACAAACAGGACACACGCACAGACACGGGGAGACAGACATTTTGTAAAAACGTGGTTTTTGGGATCTCTGGACCCCTAAAACGTTTAAATCCGTCAAAAATGTCGAAAAAGAAAAATGTGATCTCAATACTTTCTTCTAATACAGATAGAAAAATAAAGAAATATCCCAGTTTACAGAGAACTTTATCTATGGCAAATAGTTGAAGTTTTAAAATAAATAAATAATAATAATACTAAAAACAAAGTAGGTACATACAGGTAGGTGCATAAAGTAGTGCACAAAGGACTTTGTAAATACACAAAGTAATATTAAAATGCACACACAAGCGCAAAGTTCAATACAAAAGTAGAGTCTTGAATCGGAGAAATAACGATAGATATGAAACTTAGTCTTGAAACGGAAAATAATTGATTTTACGCAAACCCGAACAGACACACTGGTGGAGTTAAAGTTGAATCTGTTGATTTTGGTTTCGAATTCGGTTTTAGTTTTCGAGTTCGGTTTTAGTATGACCGACTTTAGTAGAAATGGTGCCCGGGAAATATATAAATCGATAGATCTTCTCCGCAAAACGCGAGTGCGACCCAGACCTTGTATTGGGTTCATACCAATTTTCTTTCTTTTGACTCGCGCATGCAATTTTTTTAAATATACATTTTAAAAATATATATAAATGGAAAATGTGTAAAATATATAACTACAATAGCATGCAATTTTTTTAAATATACATTTTAAAAATACATATAAATGGAAAATGTGTAAAATATATAACTACAATAATAAAATACTAGATGGAACCCGTCAAAATTTGACGGCAAACAACTTGATAGTACCATAAAAATAAAATTTATAGTTGCTTTAACTTGACAAATTTCATAGTGGGGAGCATAATATGATTAAGCGGTCACTGACCTTTCCATTGATATATCACATGAGGGGTGTGTGCAAAGTTCAGAAAAGTACCCCCTTGGGGGGTCAAAGTGGGGGATGGACATGGGAGATGCATAATATGATTAAGTGGTCACAGACCTTTCCAATGATATATAACATGAGGGTTGTGTGCAAAATTTAGAAAGTACCCCTTGGGGAGGGGGGGGAGCAAAGTGGGGAGATGGACATCGGAGATGCATAATATGATTAAGCAGTCACAGACCTTTCCAACAATATATGACATGAGGGGTGTCAACAAAATTTAGAAAAGTATCCCTTGGGGGGATGGAGGGGGGCAAAGTGGGGAGATGGACATTGGAGATGCATAATATGATTAAGTGGTCACAGACCTTTCCAATGATATATAACATGAGGGTTGTGTGCAAAATTTATAAAGTACCCATTGGGGGGGGGGGAAGTGGGGAGATGGACATCAGAGATGCATAATATGATTATGCAGTCACAGACCTTTCCAATGATATATAACATGAGGGTTGTGTGCAAAATTTATAAAGTACTCTTTGGGGGGGGGGGCAAAGTGGGGAGATGGGCATCGGAGATGCATAATATGATTAAGCAGTCACAGACCTTTCCAACAACATATGACATGAGGGGTGTCAACAAAATTTAGAAAAGTATCCCTTGGGGGGGTGGGGGGGCAAAGTGGGGAGATGGACATTGGAGATGCATAATATGATTAAGTGGTCACAGACCTTTCCAATGATATATAACATGAGGGTTGTGTGCAAAATTTATAAAGTACCCTTTGGGGGGGGGAGGGTGGCAAAGTGGGGAGATGGACATTGGAGATGCATAATATGATTAAGTGGTCACAGACCTTTCCAATGATATATAACATGAGGGTTGTGTGCAAAATTTATAAAGTACCCTTTGGGGGGGGGAGGGTGGCAAAGTGAGGAGATGGACATCGGAGATGCATAATATGATTAAGCAGTCACAGACCTTTCCAACAATATATGACATGAGGGGTGTCAACAAAATTTATAAAAGTGCCTCCCTTAGGGGGGACGGGGGAGGGGGTGGCGGAATGAACCCCGGAGATGCATAACATGAATAAGCGGTCAAAGACTTTTCCAGCGATATATCACAGGAGAGGTGTCTGCAAAATTTAGAAAAGTGTCCCACTTGGGGGGGGGGAGTGGGGGGATAGACCCGAGATGCATAACATGAAAAAGAGGTCACAGACGTTTCAACTTGCAACTTTTTTCTCGAAGGCATTTGATAATATTAAATTTTTTTTTTACCCAAGACAATTTAACGATATTCTTAATTTTTTTGCATAATTCGTCAAATGTTCATGGAAAAAAATCATGAAATTCGCTAATCAATAGTTGATAAATTATAAAATTCAACAATCGATAGCAGTAAAATTGGTCAATCGATAATGGAAAAATCACAAAATTCATCAAATGGTCTCCTGTAAAAAAATTGTCCTGCACTCTGATGATATGATCAAAAGGATTTTGAAGTATAGGACAAAATTAACACTTGCCAAACAGCGAGTAATGCTGAAAATTTGGCAATGGACTTTATTGCCACCACTGGTCAAACATAATAGTCACACTCACCAATTGCGATGATTGAATGGAAAAAGATTTTTTTCTCTGCTGTCGCTCGACAAATTTCGAAACCATTTGGCGAATTTCATGATTTTTTCCCCGAAATTGACGGATTGTGATTTTTTTTCTCGAAGCCATTCGACGATATTCGAAAACTTTTCCCCCCGAAACCAGTTGATGAATTTTGCGATTTTTCCACTGTCGATTAATGAATTTTGTGATTTTTCCGCTATCGATTGACGAATTTCGCAATTTATCAACTATCGATTAATGAATTTCATGATTTTATCCATGAACGAACAAATTGCGCACTTTCTTTCCGCTAATGTTTGACACATTTCGCCCTTTACAATTCAGCCAATGAGTTGAACGTTGTTTCTTTCCAGAAATGTCAAGAATGAAACAATGATTCTTTAGGATGAATTTCCTTCGTTCGATGCCACATGGAAGAATGTGTGCAATGCAGCAACGGGCGTCACAGACTTTTTAGGGCATCTGCAGACTAAAAACATCTAACCAATCTTCGCAGGGGGGAAAAATCACAGACTTCGTCAAATGATTGAGGAAAAAACACTAAATTCATCAAAGGATCATGGGGAAACATGACTTTCGTTAAAAGACAACAGAAGAAACATTAATTATGCAAAAGGATCGTGAAAGATAAGCAAATTTTGTCAAAGAATCGCAAAAAAGGAAGTTCACCAAAAGATCACGCTTTTTTACTAAATTTCGTCTAAAAATTGCGGAATAAAATGTATTTTATCAAAGAATCGCTGGAAAATGCGAATTTCGTTAAGGATCAAGAGAAAAATGCGAAATTCTTCAAAGGATCGCTGAAAAAACACGAATTTCGTCAAAGAATTGCTGAAAAAACATGAATCTCGCCCAATAATAGAAAAATCATGGTTCATAATCATTATATCTAGTAGTATATGTAAATACAGTTTGTGATATTGACAAAATTAACACTCACCAATCGGCGAGTAATACTGAAAATTGGTAATTGATGTTATTGCCAGTACTGGCTAAACTTAATAGTCACACTCGCCAATTGCGATGATTGAATGTAAAATGAAATTTTTTTCCCGCTGTCAATCAAAGAATTTTGAAACCATTTGGTGAAGTTTTTCCCGAAACCATTTTGTGAATTTCCCGATTTTTTCTTCAAAATCATTTTTCAACAATATTCGACCCAATACGCATGCGTAAAAAAAATCACCAGCCAATGAGGTGAGGGACTATTACTGTCTCCAGAAACGTGTTTGGGATCATCTCCTGTTTTTTTTTTCCTTGCACATTGCATTAAACCTAGGAAGGTATTTATATAGAACTCACTGTGGAGTGTTTAGAAGGTATTTATTTTATTTATTATAATTTGTATGAATACTTAGGTGTCCATTTCGGATTTACTGTTTAAAAATGAATTTAGGCTCATTTAACATTCGCGAAATCAATCCGATGGAAATTGTGTTTTTAGATCTCTATCATTTTGTATATATAGTACAGAAAATAATTATTCAAACGTACGTAAAAATATCGTAGAACACGTAATACAAAATTGGACCACTTATAGTCCGTTTATTATCAGGGATGAATCTTATGGTGTTCCGATTGCTAATGAAAACGATTATGTAAATATATGGTTCTTCATAGAAGTATGTGCTTCTTCACACTTCAATAGAAGCATTGTTTAAATTAATATAATTCTACAAATATGATGCAGTTTTAAAATATTGAGTAATGATTAATACTGTCAAGGAATCTACTCATATATGTAATTAAGTTTTGGCACTTCTCTATTATCTCATCGACCACTTTTCATAACAAAAAACTGTCGCCAAACTGTAACGCCAAATAAACGGGAGAGCGTTGTCATTAATACGCGTAAATGTTGAATTAAAAACCACTTGACGACATAACAAACACGTATAATGCTTCCGACATCAAGTAAATGAGACTGCATTTTTGGCATTTAATCATACAGTTTGGCGATAGTATTTTGTTATGAAAAGTGGACGATGGGATAATAGAGAAATACCTAAGTTTTTTATACCAAGTTTGAAAATTTATCTTTTTTTGACATTTAAAAAAAATAACAGAAAAAACATTACAAATTTGCCCATTTGCTCAGCGGTCAAAGGATTAAGTAAATATTAATGATTAAGCGAAACTGGTTCTAGCTATGAAGTAATATTATTTTGCTCAAAAACCCCCAACAAAAAAAGAATTACAAAGAATAAGTAATCGTCTTTAAATATACAAAAAACAATGTGATTAATGACCAGGATTTTTTTACATATAACATTTTTTATATACAAAATAAAAACCGAAATAACCTCATTCATTTCACCCGATGTCAAAAATAGTTTTTTTTCTACATTCCTGGGCAAAGCACTAAATCAATAAAATCACCAATTTGTGACAAATTATGAGTTTCATATGAATCGCCCATGAACGGACATGCAAACTGGTAAAAAATGAATGTAATAAATTAAAACATTCAAGATTTGTATACATACAAACAATACAATGTAAATATTAATATTGTTACATGATACATTGTTTGTATATATACTTCTTTGTATACATATATTGTTTGTATACATACAAACAAATATAATGTAAACATTATTCAAATATTAAGAGTTTGCAAATCAAAACATTCTAAAGATTTGTATACATACAAACAATATAATGCATACATACTCTTTACAAATAAAATAGCACACTTATGTAATGACAAAACTTTTAAATCGAATAGAGATAATATATTTCTGTTAAAAAATAATGCTAAAGTTCAGACTTATATATATTATACATTCACATAAAGCTAGTCACATTCCTGCATATTTATTAAATACTAGATGGAACCCGTCAAAATTTGACGGCAAAAAACTTGATAGTACCATAAAAATAAAATTCATAGCTGCTTTAAAATGTTTGAAACTTTTGCAGAATAATTCAAATAAATAAAAAACCCACTTTGAATTAAAGCTAGGTTGAACAGCAATTGGCTAAGTTTCACTGGCACATGTACTCGCGGAATTTCTTTCATCTGACACATTTAGCACTGTTGTGCAAGTAAATGGTAAGTGCCCCCTTGGCGAGGGGGAAATGGCGGGATGGACCAAGGAGATGCATAACATGAATAAGCAGTCAAAGACCTTTCAAACGATATGTAACATGAGGGGTGTGTGCAAAATTTTAAAAAGTACCCCCTTGGGGGGGGGTAAAGTAGGGGATGGACACGGAACATGCATAATATGATTAAGTGGTCACAGACCTTTCCAACGATATATAACATGAGGGTTGTGTGCAAAATTTAGAAAAGTACCTCTTTGGGGGGGGGGGGGCAAAGCGGGGAGATGGACATCAGAGATATGCATATGATTAAGCAGTCACAGACCTTTCCAACGATATATGACATGAGGGTTGTCTGCAAAACTTAGAAAAGTACCCCCTTGGGGGAGGGGGGGCAAAGTGGGGAAATGGACATTGGAGATATGCATATGATTAAGCAGTCACAGACCTTTCCAACGATATATGACATGAGGGTTGTCTGCAAAACTTAGAAAAGTACCCCCTTGGGGGAGGGGGGGGCAAAGTGGGGAAATGGACATTGGAGATATGCATATGATTAAGCAGTCACAGACCTTTCCAACGATATATGACATGAGGGTTGTCTTCAAAATTTAGAAAAGTACCCCCTTGGGGGAGGGGGGGGGCAAAGTGGGGAGATGGACATTGGAGATGCATAATATCATTAAGCGGTCACAGACCTTTCCAACAATATATGACATGAGGGGTGTCAACAAAATTTAGAAAATTGCCCCCCTTAAGGGGGGGGAAGTGGCGGGATGGACCCCGGAGATGCATAACATGAATAAGCAGTCAAAGACCTTTCCAACAATACGTAACATGAAGGGATTGTGCAAAATTTACAAAAGTACCCCCTTGGGGGGGCAAAGTGGGGAAATGGACATTGGAGATATGCATATGATTAAGCAGTCACAGACCTTTCCAACGATATATGACATGAGGGTTGTCTGCAAAATTTAGAAAAGTACCCCCTTGGGGGAGGGGGGGGCAAAGTGGGGAAATGGACATTGGAGATATGCATATGATTAAGCAGTCACAGACCTTTCCAACGATATATGACATGAGTGTTGTCTGCAAAATTTAGAAAAGTACCCCCTTGGGGGAGGGGGGGCAAAGTGGGGAGATGGACATTGGAGATGCATAATATCATTAAGCGGTCACAGACCTTTCCAACAATATATGACATGAGGGGTGTCAACAAAATTTAGAAAATTGCCCCCCTTAAGGGGGGGGGAAGTGGCGGGATGGACCCCGGAGATGCATAACATGAATAAGCAGTCAAAGACCTTTCCAACAATACGTAACATGAAGGGATTGTGCAAAATTTACAAAAGTACCCCCTTGGGGGGGGGGGGCAAAGTGGGAAATGGACATTGGAGATATGCATATGATTAAGCAGTCACAGACCTTTCCAACGATATATGACATGAGGGTGGTCTGCAAAATTTAGAAAAGTACCCCCTTGGGTGAGGGGGGGGCAAAGTGGGGAAATGGACATTGGAGATATGCATATGATTAAGCAGTCACAGACCTTTCCAACGATATATGACATGAGGGTTGTCTGCAAAATTTAGAAAAGTACCCCCTTGGGGGAGGGGGGGGGGGCAAAGTGGGGAGATGGACATTGGAGATGCATAATATCATTAAGCGGTCACAGACCTTTCCAACAATATATGACATGAGGGGTGTCAACAAAATTTAGAAAATTGCCCCCCTTAAGGGGGGGGGGAAGTGGCGGGATGGACTCCGGAGATGCATAACATGAATAAGCAGTCAAAGACCTTTCCAACAATACGTAACATGAAGGGATTGTGCAAAATTTACAAAAGTACACCCTTGGGGGGGGCAAAGTGGACACCGGAGATGCATAATATGATTAAGCGGTCACAGATCTTTTTAACGATATATAACATGAGTGGTATGTGAAAAATTTAGAAAAGTGTCCCAATTGGCGGGGGGGGGGGCGGATGGACCACAAAGATGCATAACATGAAAAGGCAGTCACAGGCCTTTCGAACGATATATCATATGAGTGGTGTCAACAAAGAAAAGTCTCCGCCCCGTGTAGGCAAAACATACTCCCCCCCGCCGCCATAATTATTGATGCGGACTCATTTTTTAAATTCGTTCGCACCCCTCTTCTCCCGCAAAATGTTGTGAATTTTAAAAACTCCACTTACGAATTTTTTTATACCAAAAGCACTTATGTCCGTCGTCTGCATGCAGAGTTTTGTGCTTACAGACGCCAGACACAACACACACACAGACAGACGTTTACCGACATTAATAGTATAGATGATACTCAGTGCCTACACATTTCACCCTTTATAATTCAGCCAATGAGTTGACGGTTGTTCATTTCCAGAAACGAAACAATAATTCTTTAGGATGAATTTTGTTTGTTTGATACACCGTGGTAGAATGCGTGCAATGCAGCGACAGACGTCACAAACTTTTTAGGGCACCTGCAGACTAAAAACATATAATCAATCTTCGCGGGAAAAAAATCCTAGATTTCGTCAAATGATCACGGGAAAAACACTAATTTCATCAAAGGATCATGTAAAACGTGAATTTTGTTAAAAGGCCACAGAAAAATGCGATTTACACAAAAGATGAGCAAATTTTGTCAAAGAATCGCAAAACAGGAAATTTCACCCAAAGATAGCGCTTTCTTGCCAAACTTCGTCTAAAAATTGCGGAATAAAATGTATTTTATCAAAAAATCGCTGGAAAAAGCACATTTCGTTAAAGTATCACGAGAAAAATGCGAATTTCTTCAAAGATTGCTGAAAAAACGCGAATTTCATCGAAGGATTGCTGAAAATTCATGAATCTTATCAAAAGGCAGCAGAGAAAATGTGATTATTATCAAAGCATTGCGAAAAAAGAAATTTTCGTCTAAGGATCACAGAAAAACGCAAATTTCATAAAAGAATCATGGAAAATAACACAAATTTCGTGAAAAAAAAAATCGCAGAAAAAACACAAATTTCGTCAAATTATCGCTGAAAAAAAAAACACGAATTACGTCATAGGATAGCTGAAAAAATTATGAATCTCGACAAAAAAAAGATACAGAAAAAAATGCGAATTTCATTAAAGAATCACGAAAAAAAATGCGCATTTTGTTAAAGGATTGTGCAAAGAATGTGAATTTTTTGAAAGGTTCGTGTGAAAAATGAAACTGTCTGTATTAAAAACAGCACACACACAAACATCTATACAAACCTCAATACACACAAACATATTATAGGCAGGGCTTGAAATTCAATTTTTCCAAAGACGGGAGTCTCCCTACCAACATTTTTAAATGGAGGGGAGTTGTAATGTTTGGGAGGGAGAAAAAAAATCTTTAAACCCCACTATTCTTTTACGTTCTATTTAAAGAATTACATTAATGCAGACATGACAAAATACCATTGAAAAAATTAAGTCAACTGAGAATGATTATGTAAAATGTTTATTTTTATTATAAAAAAGGGAAGAAACTTAAGTTTTATATATGCAGTGTATTTTTCAAGTTCCATTAAATGTGTTAGGGACCCTTAACAATTTGGTTGTTAAATAAATTTCTGACTTTAGATTTTACTTGATTGAGATTCACCGATCGATCGTGGAAAAGACGCAAAGTTCATCAATCTGTCGCAGAGAAAACGCTAAGTTCGTCGATCTGTCACCAGACTTGTATAATATAGACGCACGCGTGCACGCCGTGCGCGGAAAATTGTCTGCAAAATTGCAGAAAATTACAGAAAAAAATTAAAAAAAAAAAAATTATTTTCCATATTAAAAATTTTTAAATATTCCTTTTTTACACAAATAATCCCTTTTTGTTCAAAAATATTTACTGTGTACGCACAATTCAAAATTTAAAGATGCAAAACATTGTTGTGGCATTACAGACGCTTGCGAAGAGGTCAAAATATTAAGGATTGGGTTGTTTCTAAACGCATTGACAAAATAACTGATAAGAATTCAGCTCTTCCGATCATGGATTCTTAGCTTTATTATTTTTAACCAAAATAATTATTCTTTAATTAATATTAATTAATTTTAAATTGTAATTATTTTAAACTACTAATTTTAATTTATATCGTCAAAATAATATAATACGTAATTTTATTAAACATTAAATTAATTTGCAGAAAGTTTTTTGACTCAATATTTATGTGCGCAGAAAGTTTTTGGTTTTATACAAGTCTGTCTGTCACCAAAAAACGCAAAGTTCGTTGATTAGTCGTGGGAAAAAAGCAAATTTCGTCGATCGATTGCAGAATAAACACAAAGTTCGTCGATCTGTCAAAAAAACGCAAGGTTCGTCGATCAGTCGCTTAAAAAACGCAATGTTCGTCTATCTGTCGCAGAAAAAACGCAATGTTCGTCTATCTGTCGCAGAAAAAACGCAAAGTTCGTTGATCAGTCGCAGAAAAAAATGAAACGTTCGTTGATCTGTCGCGGAAAAAACGCAAAGTTCGTCGATCAGTTGCGGAAAAAAGCAAATTTCGTCGATCGATTGCGGAATAAATGCAAAGTTCGTCGATCAGTCAGGGAAGAAAGAAAAATTTCGTCGATCGATTGCGGAATAAACGCAAAGTTCGTCGATATGTCCCCAAAAAACGCAAGGTTCGTCGATCAGTCGCTTAAAAAACGCAATGTTCGTCGATCTGTCGCAGAAAAAACTCAAAATTCATTGATCTGTCACGGAAAAAACCACAAAGTTCGTCGATCAGTCGCGGAAAAAACACAAAGTCCGTCAATCGGTTGCGGGGGAAAAAAATCACGAAATTTATCGTTCGGTTGCAGGTAAATTAAATAATGCAAATTTCTCCAAAAATGCTGAAATTTTTTGGGCGGGAGGCTCCCGCTCATGATCTTTTTTGGGCGGGATTTCAAAATTTTCCGCGCGAATCCCGCCCTGAAATTCAAGCCCTGATAGGTATAGTTTTAATCTGAAATAATATACTGAACTTGAACTAACTTTTGAAAAATCAGGTTAACCCAAATCCAACTTGCAGAAATCTACACTCAGTCTGAAATCGACTCGAACCATAAAGACAGTTAACCCAACTTGTAACAAAAATAATTATTTTCTGTGAATTTTCTGATTTTTTCTTTTTTCAGAAATGCTGTAGTCATTTTGTCCCCCAATTTTGCCCTTTACAATTCAGCCAATGAGTGGAGGGGGCCAAAGGAGCGTTCCTTATCACAAACGAAAGATGAGATACGTTCGTTTGATGTCGTTGTAGAAAATTTATGGATTTCTATTATTAAAGTAATTTTTTCATTTTACCGTATTTATTTTCTTTTTGTGTTGTATGTATTTTGCTACTTTGAATTTTTTTAAACTAACCCTTTTTTTTTTTTGGAGAGTGAGAGAGAGAGATTTAGTAATTTGGTGACACGAAGTTCAGCAAATTCTTAAAATCCACAAATCGTTTCCAATGTAAACAATGAAATTTACAATTAAGTTGCAAGTGCAAAATTTCAGTTTTTTAAAATTATGAAATTTCAGCTTACAAACTCGACAATTAAAAAATTTAAAGTAGAAAAGTACTTATGATATAAAAAGAAGAAAAAAAAATACACCAGAATTTATCTGTATTACGAAAGCGGGAGAAATGATTTTCTGTGCTATACGAAAAGATATCCAAATAACTCAATCATGAACATAGAAATAGGTATCGGTTTTTATGTTCAGGTGCACTCAATCCAAACTTGAAACTTTTAAAACGGTCATTGAATGAATGAAATTCATCTCCGCCTTTCACATCCAGAAAACTTGCTGTGTCGCCAATTATGTTTATATTTTATATATATATAAAAAGATAATAATTCAGGCACTTTTCCGTTATACGGACACCATTGTCGCCAAACATACATACATACATACATTTTGGCATAGTATCCGTATAACAGAAAAGTACTAAAGTTCATGGTTTAAAATCACAATAAAATATCATGAAATTTATTGATTAGTTGTGGGAAAATATCGGGGAAATAATGTGTTTTTCGTGAATTTTTTGTTTTGTTAACAATGTGGTTAGAGAGCCAGGAAGAAATCCAGAAAACTTGCTGTGTCGCCAATTATGTTTATATTATATATATATATATATATAAATAATAATTCAGGCACTTTTCCGTTATACGTACACCATTGTCGCCAAACATACATACATACATTTACATACATACATACATTTTGGCATAGTGTCCGTATAACAGAAAAGTACTAAAGTTCATGGTTTAAAATCGCAATAAAATATCATGAAATTTATTGATTAGTTGTGGGAAAATATCGGGGAAATAATGTGTTTTTGTGAATTTTTTTGTTTTGTGTTGTTGTGTTTAATTGTAAGCATTCATTATAATTTTCAGTGCATTATTAAATTGAAATTTTTGTTTAAAATATGTAAACAAAACAGTGACCAGAAACCTGCACAATTTCTAATATAGATAGATAGATGCATGCATGTAGTACTTTTAATTATTTGGTAAAAATACTGTGATCGTCACCGAGAAAACCTGAATTTAACCTAAAAGTAATTGTCGAGTGTTTAAGCTGAAATTTCATTTTACGAATACAGTATTTCAAATGTTTTAATAATTACATTTAGCTGTAAGTTTGAAATATTAAAAGTAAAGGCCAAGTAAATAATTAATAATGCATAACTAAAAGTAATTGTCGAGTGTTTAAGCTGAAATTTCATTTTACGAATACAGTATTTCAAATGTTTTAATAGTTACATTCAACTGTAAGTTTGAAATATTAAAAGTAAAGGCCAAGTAAATAATTAATAATGCATAACTAAAAGTAATTGTCGAGTGTTTAAACTAATTTCATTTTACGAATACAGTATTTCAAATGTTTTAATAGTTACATTCAGCTGTAAGTTTGAAATATTAAAAGTAAAGGCCAAGTAAATAATTAATAATGCATAAGTAAAAGTAATTGTCGAGTTTTTAAGCTAAAATTTCATTTTACGAATACAGTATTTCAAATGTTTTAATAGTTACATTCAACTGTAAGTTTGAAATATTAAAAGTAAAGGCCAAGTAAATAATTAATAATGCATAACTAAAAGTAATTGTCGAGTGTTTAAGCTGAAATTTCATTTTACGAATACAGTATTTCAAATGTTTTAATAGTTACATTCAGCTGTAAGTTTAAAATATTAAAAGTAAAGGCCAAGTAAATAATTAATAATGCATAACTAAATATGTATAATGATGAGATTTTTTTTTCTTGAATTATTCAGTAAAACTCGTCTTATAAATGTACGCAAATAATTCACATCAAAATCTTAAAATAACAAAGTTTTCTTTCGTGTTTAGCTATGCTTAATAACCAAAAAAGCTTGATTAATACAAAAATTATTTGGTAAAAATACTGTGATCGTCGCTGAGAAAACCTGAATTTAATCATATCACACAGAATTACATATTAAAAGTTTAAAATTAGTTTGTTTACATCGGAAACGATTCGCGGAATTTCGTGCCACGAAATCTCTCTCTCTCTCAAAAAAAGGGTTAGTTATAAAAAATTCAAAGTAGTAAAATACATACGACTTAAAAAGAAAATAAATACGGTAAAATGAAAAAATACCTTAATAAAAGAAATCTATAAGTTTCAACAACCGAACAACCAAATGGAACACATACGCTTCTAGAGAGAGGAAAAAGCCTTCACCTCATTGGCTGGAACATCGCGTCTGAAGATAGTAAAAGCCTCTAGCTGATTAGCTGAATGCTCGCGCATGCGTATAAATAGCATTTTTGCACGAAAAACTAAAAAGCAGGTTAGCTTTAAGTATATGGATTTAGTTGCTAAATACAGAAATAATATTTTATAATTTATATTCAGACGCTCAGATTCGCTTTTTTTGAACACATAATAATAAAAATATTACTACCGTGCGTACTGTCTTTTGACATTATATTTACATAACAGTTTTCATTAGCAATCGGAATACCATAAGATTCATACCCGATCATAAACGGAATATAAGTGGTCCAATTTTATATTACATGTTCTACTATATTTTTATTTACGATTGAATAATTATTTTCTGTACTATATAAACAAAATGATTTGATTTTGCGAACGTTAAATGAACCTAAATTCGTGTTACACAGTAAATCCGAAATGGATACCTAAGTATTCATACAAATTACAATAAATACAACAATAAATAAAATAAATACCTTCTAAACACTCCACAGTTTTTTATATAAATATCTTCCTAGGTTTAACGCAACGTGGAATAAGCCATCAAAACAACAGGAGTTGATTTTGATTTGATCTTGATCCCAAATACGTTTGGAGACAGGAATAGACCCTCGCCTCATTGGCCGGTCCTTTTTTGACGCATGCGTATACGGTCGAAATTCGATGGAATTATTTGACATTTTTAGCAAACAGCTTTAAATATATGGATATTAAACATATAGAAATATATAAAATATATAATAATATTAAAATACATTAAACAATACAGACATATATAATAATAACAACATATATTTAAAAAATATATAAATATATAGATATATAATAAAAAAATAGAATAAAAATCTATATTATACATTTATTTAAGGGGATTTTTAGAAGGCTGTATTGAAATTTATTTTGATTTAATAAATTACACACACACACACACACACACACACACACACACACACACACACACACAACACACACACACACACACACACACACACACACCAAAAAAAAAAAAAATTTTTTTTTTTTTTTTTTTTTTTTTTTTTAGAGCTTTAAAATTATAATTTGTTAACCATCTTTTTATATTTTTTTAACTTCATGAAATTTTTCGATTTTCTTTATCTCTAATTACAAATATTGAACAAATTTTTGTTTCATAAGATTTTCATTATTATTCATTCAGCTTATTAATAGCTAAGTCCTTATGAGACATGGTGTGGAATCTTAGCTGAGGACAAAAAATATGAAGTGCAAAAACAGGAGAACGTGTTTTTAAAACCTGCAATATGAAAATATTGCACTCTAGCGGCACAAGCACAATACCTTGAGTGGCAATTAAATTAATTATGATGCTGATGTAGTGAAAAAAATTGATACAAAAATCTGATGAAACATTGAAACAATTTCCATGAATTAATTCAGTGCATATGCCAGTATTTCTGTAAAAAATATATATCATTTCCATTCATACATATAAATAAGTTCCCAAGGGTCGCACAAAAGAGTTTGGATACATTGCCATCTATGTATGATAATTACCGGGCGTGGGTTTTCAGTTGAATTATATGTTTTCTAGCTGAATTAAATTTTAATATACTACTCGTTGTGTAATTAAATTAAGCATTTTTTTTTTTAAAGTATTTCCTTCTCGTCTTTATGTCATTAATCTTTGGTGCTTTTACTACCTTGTCACCCGTGTGCGCCACACACTTTTTTAAACTTCTAAACATAGCACAATTCGAATTTTTACACCGTTGAATAAATAAAAAAAAAAACTTTCAAATGCAATTTTAAAAAAAAATAATATCTCAATTTACTGTTTTTTTTTTTTTTTTTTTTTAAGTAATTTTCAAGCATGAATATTTTTAAATCTTTGTGCAATCAAATTACGAATGATTAACCCATTTTCACTTTAAATAGTGCAAAATAATTCAGCATTTGTTTGTTTCCATGGAATTTCCCATAACAAAATTTCCATTACAAAATTAAAACTTCACAAATAAACAAATAAAAAACTAATTTAACAGATATGTAATAAAACTATCCGTTTGAACACTAAAATAATCAGAATCACAAAAGTCGCTATAAATAGTGAAGTATTTCGCGATTAAATGGTAAAAAAAAAAAGGAGAAGAAAAACATTTCTTGCAAGCCCTTTTACCACTAAATATCTCTATTTTAAAGGAACGCGTTTCTTACAAGCCCTTTTACCACTAAATATCACTATTTTAAAGAAAAGCGTTTCTTACAAGCCCTTTTACGACTAAATATCACTATTTTAAAGAAAAACGTTTCTTACAAGCCCTTTTACAACTAAATATCACTATTTTAATATCGATTTTTTACATAATGATCGGATACATATTCAATACTGATTTTAGGTATATTCAAGGTTATTATCGCTGGCATGCAGCTAATACGAAAATACATTTTGATGTTCCAAAAATGCTTCTTCGTGTTAGTTAGAGGGCAATCTAAGAAAATATATTAATGTAGAAAAAAATCTATTAGCTATTTTCATGAAAAACGATTTTTATCTACGTTCTGTACTCCGGACAGTATATCAGTATCTTCAACCCGGGTTACCGGTATATATGGCTTCGTTTTTATAATTGAAAAACATTAAAATATAAATCTATATTTCTGATTTTGCATAATACATATAAACAAACTTCCACTCAAAAATCATTCAGAAAAATAAACAAGAACGAAAAATCATGCGTCAAGCATAGATTATGTAGCACTTTCCAACGCTTCTAAAATAATTTTACAAATCATTACCGTTTAATAAGCTGAAAGATGACATCTAAGTAAACAATTTGGAAAACGCATAACATATTTAAAAACGTAATTTCAGGAATTTTCAATCTATACAATATTCGGAAAAATATCCGGATACTTTTATGTAGCCCTGTATATGATCTATAGATTTGTATATATACATAGGATGCTAAATTTTAGTTTAGTTAGGAAACGCGTAGCACAGTTTAAATTCTCCTTCTGGAGTTTCTGTCAATAAACAGAAATGTGTTCGCGAACTTTTGTGCTGCCCTGTATAGGATCTACAGAATTTATACACACCACGTAATAGACAAAAAGCTAGTTAAGATTAAAATCGCGTTCAGTAACTTAAAACGCACTTCCAGGAATTATTGTTAACAGTCAGTAGAGAATTCTTTTGTGTGTCCCTGTAAATGAACGATGACTGCTATACACACACTATTCTGTAGTAAGCCTCTTGTAATGCACCTTAGTAATATATATAAACTTCAATGCGTTTAAAATAGTGGAACATTATTTAAATAAGCCGCAGACGATTTTTCTCCATAGACGTAATGTAACGGAATTATTTTGACTGTCCCTGTAAAGTCCCTGCTATATACCTACTATTCCATATTAAGCTTCTTATAATGCATCTTAGTGATCTATATAAATTTCAATGCGTTTACAATAGTGAAACATTTTAAAAATAAACCGCAAATGATTTTTCCCCATAGACCGCAATGTAACGGAATTCTTTTGAGTGTCCCTGTAAGAAAACTATAAGTGCTACACACTTCAGTTGAAATAGGGAACGTGCCATAGATAACGACAATAACATATAAAAATTGCAGAGCAATCCGAGCATATTTACGGGAGTTAGAGCACGGACAGACGGCCAGACGGCCAGACGGCCATACGGCCAGACAAATCGAAGTCATAAGCACTTTTCAACTAGGTTGGAAAGTGCTAAAAATATGGATCCTAATTTATATCAAAACATCTGAAGGAAAAAAAAAGAAAAGAAAAGAAAAGAAAAAAAAGAAAGAAAAGAAAAGAAAATTGATACTAAATTATATCAAAACAATCAAAACATCTGAAGAAAAAAAAAAAAAAAAAAAAAAAAAAAAAGAAAGAAAGAAAAGAAAAGAAAATTGATACTATTGCGTAGTCTAAACTCAATGTTATCTATCCATCTTCCTTTATTAGGTTATTAAATTTAAATTGTAGAATTCTAACGATTAGAATATGCAACTGAAACCGTCCGTGTTATTTCTATCTCTTTCACTTTCACATGATGCGACGCATAAATGCATAAATACATGATAAATCTACATTTCTGTTCAAAAAATATTTTTTACTCCTGGAAAAAAAAAAAAAACTATCTAGAAATAATCTTATCAGTTGAGACGTAAATGGGTACGTTCGAGTCTGTTTGCTTTACTCTTTTCTTGTGATTGATATAGTGTATTTTTTTAATCTTCAATTTTTGAGCAAACTTCAGAAGAATCAAGATATTTAAAAGATTTTAAAGGAAAAGATAAATACATTTTTTTGGCTGTCGCTAGGCAAAGTCAAAAACATACAGGTGATTCAAATGCATTTCAGCAAAAAAACTTTAATCTAATTAAATTTTATAAAATGAAAAACACGTAACTTACCTTTTGAGATTAGTATTTTGCATTTGTTGAAAGCAAGTAGTAATTATTTTTGAAAACGTATAAACAATTAAAAATGTTTTTAAATACAGACATAAATGGATACCTTCGAGTCTGCTTGTTTTACTCTTTTATTGTGATTGATGCAGTGTATTCTGTCTTCTTAAATTTTTGGATAAACTTCAAAATAATCTAGCTATTCAGAATGGTGTTAAAGGTAGAGATAAATAACTTCTCTTGATTGTCACTGCACTGTAAAAAAATACAAGTGTTTCTGAATCGATGAAAATATATTATAACCACGAATGAAAGTATACAATAACCTCTTCCGAGTTACCCACGATTCCGGAAAAAGGTTTTTTATATTTATAACCCTCAGAGAATAATATATTTTTGAGATTTAAAGAAGTATTTATAAAAACAAAGTTTCTTTTGCTGCAACTTATTTTCGGAAACATTTCCACATATTTTTATAGTGATATTAATCAGGTCTTTCAAACTGGAATATCGCTTTTAGGATGCTTTCAATTCTTAAGTAAACATTTTCAGTTGCATAATTAAATTTATACATGCAAAATCACAAAATAATATAAATTTTAATGTTAATGTAAATGTTGTTAATTTATCATGTTTATCTGTAATAAATGTTTGTCTAACATGGAAATGAAAGAAAGAACCTTTTTTGGTAACTCAGAAAAGGTTATTGTACATTTTCGTATGTGGTTGTATTATGTTTCCTTAGATTAAGAATTTTTTTTTTTTAGTACAAGGTGTACAGGGTGCTTCAAGAAAGTTAGACAAACTTTAAGCGGTAGTAGAGCATACTACATTTAAAAAAAAAAAAAAAAAACAGTACGAACAGTAAACGAACCTTACAATCCATTTATTAATTAAAAATATAAGGGAGTCTCATTCAAAACCGATCTCAGATTTTTTTTTATAACTTTTACCAAAAAATAGATATTTTAACAACATTTTTAGCAGAATTATCTTGCTTTGTTTGAACTAGAAAGACATCCCGAAAAGAGCTTAGAGCAGGGTTCTCGCTGTCGATTGCCATTACACCCGGTTTGCAAACCGGCAAAATGTTTCATTTGACTAGAAAACGAAAGAGTAAAATAGCCAAATTGCGAAAGTTGATTTTATTATTTTTCTTTTCATCGACATTCTCAATAAAGTTATTGAACGATTTACGAAAGATCTTTCCAATGTAACTTATTTTTATTAAATTTTGATATATTTTTCAGTAACTTTTACCAAAATGAAGATATTTTAACAAAATTTTCAACAGAATTATCTTGCTTTCTGTGAAATAAATGACATCGCGAAAAGCACTGGAAGCAGGATTCTCGCTGCTAATCGCCATTGCGCCAAATCTCGACAAATGTTTCATTTGCCGAGAAAACGAACTATTAAAATCGCCCAATTGACTTTATTTTTGTTTCGGCTACACTCTCAATAATATTATCGAACGATTGAAAGCTTGTCAATGTAACTTATTATTTGTATTTTGATTTTTTTTTCAGAACTCATTCACATTTTAAATTTTTTAATTATTTATTAAGCCTTGCGCGGTAGCGCAAGGCTTATTTATTTCTAGTGTGACATCCTAATGTTAATTTAACACAGGAAATCCCATTGAACGAGTTAATTTACTAGAGTTTTTCCCACTTTTTGTACGCGCTTCCACAAATTTTCTTCAAAACACCTAATTCTGTAAAAAAATAAATCCCCCAATCAAAAAACTCTAAATGTAGTAAACGTGGAGTCTTTAAATTAAAGTCCAAATACTGCTTAAAGTGATAAAAACATAACACGGAATATTTAAAATATTTAGCTAAAATTTGGCACGCGATGATCGATAGCTTGAAGAAGCAATAAAAATAAAAACAAATAATAATTTTTCACGTTTCCCAGTTTTGGCCAATTTAAGCACCTGCTAGCCTTGGACATGCGATCTCGTGGTATATGTTTACTATTTCAAAAATATGCGAGAATATTGTATTTATCTTTAAGATCCGAAGATGTCACCAATAGTTGTGAACGATCTACATTAAAAAGGTATTTTAAATATTCCGTGTTAAGTTTTTATCACTTTAAAAGGTATTTGGACTTTAATTTAGATGTTACTGTCTTTATCAAAATTGGATGAATGTTGGATATTTACTTATCTAGTGATCCTGTGATGTTACGAAATGCGTTTTTTAAATTTCTCTCTTAATCGATGATTACTAAAATTCAACATGGTGAAAAAATGCAAATTTTCTGATTGCAAGAGTGATGCACGATACTTTTACAAAGACTATATGCTGGGAGTTTTGTTTTTCCCTTTTCCTAAACCACAGAAAAACTTGAGTAAATGTAACGATTGGCTTTCTGCTTGTGGTATAACAAATACAGAAACGGTGGCTAGAGACTGGTATGTTTGCTCTCGGCATTTCATTGATTTAAATGGCCCAACTGAAGAGTATCCTAACCCTATACAAAGAGTATCTCTGTCGGAACCGTTAAGTGATACATCAAATAAATATTCACGATATTATCGAGGAAATCGTGAAATTATCAAAAATAAAAGAGCCGCATACTATAAAAAATGTAAAAGCCAGATACAGAAGCGTAATACTTCATATTGTTTGTGAAATAAATCAAAGGCTAATAAATATAAGCTAAAATACTGGAACAAAAAAAAACTCAAATCATAATAGGATTCTCACCTCTAAGAAAATTAATCCTTCAAGATATTGACAGCTTGCTTTAGTGAAAAATCTGCTAAAGAGTTATAAATCTAACATAGCTCAGCAAAGCAGAACAAATATTCAATTTGTAAAAACTCAAATAAAAGCTCAATTACTTGCGCGTAAAGCTATTCATACTAAAAATGTTTTGTATGCAAAGAGTTTATCGGCTTCAAAAAATTTTTCAAACAAATGTCAACAGATGTTATCAAAATCAACTCAAAATATCACTGCAGAAAATTTATGTGAAATAATTGGTGGCGAAAGAATTCACAACTCCAATGCAGAACCCTATTTTTGGGAAATAGCATATCACCCATTAGTTCACATACATTTAGATCATAATTATAGTAGTCATTCCAATTCTAAAATAGAACATATTCCTTTAGGTGATTTACAATTCGAGAAAAACATTGATGGTCATCATCCCAAAACTCTAATGTGGAAATGTGGACCTCTCTGTAACATTCGAGAGAATTCAGTTCGAAGGTTATTGCATATTCTTCATATATTTGCTTCTTCTCAGGGCAGTTTTACAAAGGAATTATTTTCAAACATAGATTGTTGTGAGTATAAATCGTATTACATAAAAGAAGATCAAATGTGTGCTGTTAAGTTGGGTCATGCAGTTCATTGCTTAGACAATTGCAAATGTAAAAGCATTTTGAGAGTCATGACTGAATTGTTACCTCACTATAGTGGCTTGAGAACTCTTCTTAGACATGTGTATGAAATAAAAAAACTTTATGATGCATACAATTTAATTGATAAAGCCATTCTAAACGCCGATTTTATTGATTTAAAAGTGGTAGTCGAAGAATTGGGAGGTCTCATAGAAAAAGAAAAAAGAAAGACAATTGTGAAACAAATTCAAATACATCTGTCATAAGATCTATTTGGAAAGAAGCTGAATTGTTAGAACAATTTGAAAAGCCCTTGGCACACTGTTTTCGAGAAATGCATGAATTTCATGACACACCTTTGCGATTCCTGTGAAAAATTGTACCAAAAAAGGAAACTTACACCAGTGTCTAAACTGGTTTCCAAGCATGACTTAGAAAATACACAAAATATTGCATTCAATATATTAAGAACAGCTTGGCTTTTGCAAAAACCAGGCTCTGATATAGAACTGTTTGAGGAATTAAATCTTTGTGATTACTGCTACAAGAGAATTATATCAGGTAAAATTCCTGAGCGATCCTTCCTCAATGGATTACAAGTGCATCCAATACCTGATGAAATTAAAAATTTGAATATGTTTGAAAAAATACTTATTCAGAAGTGTAAAGCATTTCAAGTGGTAGTTAGACTAGGAACCAAGCTAAAGACTTTAAACCATTCTGGCTTAACAAAGGCAATTAAAGGTAAAATTATTTATTTACATTTGCCTCTGCGAAATAATATTGACATGATTCCTCGAGGTTTACCAGATAATCATGAACTTCATATATTAGTTAATGGCCAACCAACTAAAAATAAAATAGTTTGGCAATCAATTGTTAGGCTTGAAAAGATAATGAAAGCACTGAGAAAGTTAAAAGAAATTAATCCTTTGTATGCTGATATTCATGTTTCTCAGTGTAACACTGATTATATTTGTGGTAATTGTAGTGAACTGATTTGCCACAATTAGCTGCATGTTCCAGAAAATACTCTGAGAGTAAAATGGTTGTTTCATCTGACATATCAGTAATTGTTAGTGAAAAAAATAATAAAAACCATATTACTGATTTAAATTACTTTGTCTTTAAAGGCTTTACAAATACAGATCGTTCGTGTTACGCAAATGCTATGTTGCAAACTCTCTGTATCACAGAATTTGTTAAAAAAATTCAGGAAAGAGTTATTGATCCTGGTCCTACAACAAAAGCTTTGAAACAAATATTCACTACTTTGCAAAATCCACAGATTGAAACCGTAGATACACTTGAGTGAGAAAAACACTTCATGTAAAGTTTCATGATGGTACTGATCAAGACCCGTTAGAATTTCTTGATTACCTACTGGAAAATTTGTCAAAAGAAAATGTCAATGCCATAGATCTTTTTCAACTGAAGCAAGATCTTTGGGAGAAATGTAGTAATTGCCCAAGTTATCGAGATATATGTATTAGTACAGAACCATTTAATGAATTTATTGTGAGATTTCCACATGACTTTAATAATAGGGAAGATGCAGTTGATTTCAATGAACTCCAAACACGATGGCAGACTGAAAACATTGCCTGTGTTCATTGCAAAAACAGAACTAAAATGTGTCAAACTCGATTAAATTCTTGTGGAAAATATTTGTTTGTGCAACTAGCCAGATTTTCTTCAACAAATGTCTCTATGGGTCAGAATAGAACTTTTTAAAATTTCGTGCCCTATAACAGGATTTTCAAACCAAAAGGTTTTAATAAATAATATATAACCTTTAAAACAAAATCTGCTATTTTGCATAAAGGAAAGTTCATTGATTCAGGCCATTATATAACAATTGTGCATTTAAATGAAAACGAGATCAATAAATGGACTGTTTGTGACGATATGAAAATAACAGATCGTACACGTTTTGTAAAAAATCTTGCAGATGTTTACATTTTGTTTCTACAGAAATGTTAAATTAAGAAATTGTCAATATAAGGTAAAATATTTATTCAGCTACAAAAAGAAATATTTTGCTGAAAATTTCATCCTCCATAACTACACATTTTATAACAAAATCAGAATACAGTTGTTTCATATATGCTCATTATTATTTTTATGCTTCTTATGTGATGAAACAACATAAGATTTTAATAATAGCTTTCACACACCGCTTACTAGTGTCTCTTTCCAAAGTGGATGCAAATGTATTTTACACGATGGAATAAAATTATTTGCAAAAATAAACATGATTCGTTTATTATTATCATTATGAAGATGAGAAACAATCCGTTAAAGTCCGTTATATACATTTTTTTGTTAAAAATTACTTTTATTATTTTAATTGTTTACAGAATAATCAATGTTTGAACTGTATATTTCATATTA
Organism: Maratus michaelseni; assembly: GCA_963931845.1. Classification (NCBI taxonomy): domain Eukaryota; kingdom Metazoa; phylum Arthropoda; class Arachnida; order Araneae; family Salticidae; genus Maratus; species Maratus michaelseni. Next base: position 231,394,299 of record OZ007593.1, read on the forward strand.
CCAATCCTCATTTTCATATGTGCAGTCTTTTACATACTTGCCTCGTTTGAATCTTATCTGCTTCATATTAAATTGTTATTAAAAAACTTGAGATATTAAAAAAAAGGAACTTGCAAAGCAAATTAAAAAAATAAATTTATTTCCATATTGTTAAGCCCGAGAAGGGACAGATATTAAAATTATTTTATTTAGTCAATGCTACAATAACGTTGCATTCTTATATTAAATCTTGCTCAGTCTATTTAATCTTAAAAAATTAAATTTAAATTTGAAACATGATATTAAAGTAACTTTAAAACATTTCATTTAGAAATCTAAATAAATCTTCAACTTTTTTTTCAGTTTTACATGCATTATGCAAAATTTTTATTGTAGCAAATTCTAACAGACAAGAAACATGAGAAGTTCAAATAATTTAAAAAGTTGAAGATTTATTTAGATTTCTAAATGAAATGTTTTAAAGTTGCTTTAATATCATGTTTCAAATTTAAATTTAATTTTTTAAGATTAAATAGACTGAGCAAGATTTAATATAAGAATGCAACGTTATTGTAGCATTGACTAAATAAAATAATTTTAATATCTGTCCCTTCTCGGGCTTAACAATATGGAAATAAATTTATTTTTTTAATTTGCTTTGCAAGTTCCTTTTTTTTAATTTGTTTTTATTTAATCCACTAACGTGCTATCCCGAATGCAGTGTTAACTCGGAATTTTGTTTCATAAAACTATTTAGAAATAAACGAGGCTAGATTTAATTTTTCTTGACTTTTCAAACTCGACTTATCTGTAATGCACGTGTTTTATTAGTTTCTACACCCCACTACTCAATTTAGATCAATAACTACTCTAAAAACAATTGCAAAAGAAAATTGGAATCCATATTGAAAAGTAAAGAGAGAGTTGAAAGAGCATTTTCAAGCGTTTCTCGACGAATCTCTTGAGAACATTATTTTCATTTGGCTATACACTGTCTTTATGCACTAAATTATCCCTCATTTCCCAAAAGTCTGAAAGAGAGGGGAAAATTCCGTTTATACCCTGCACGCATGCGTATTGGCTCGATTAATACTAAAATTTGAATTTATTATAAAAATAAAAAAATAAAAATTCAATAAATAAAAATTTTTAATTTATTTAAAAACAACATAAAAAAACGAAACGTTTTCGAATTACAAAAAAAAGTAACAATTAATTTTTACATTCATATAAAATTATTCGCAATTTATTTTTTAAAAAGTTAAAAAAAAAAGAAAAAGAAAAAAAAACACTTACGAAACGAACATATTTAAACGCAACCGAAACGAACATATTTAAAAAATATATAATAGTTGAAAAAAAAATCGATTTTACGCAAAAAAGGCAAACATTTCTTCTGAAACTTAATTAAAACTATAATATTCATATTTTACATCTAACAATAAATTTAAAAATATGTATAATTCAAGTTTTTATCGTTTATTATTACTAAAGTGTTAAAACCCCTGACATCATCTCATAGCGACGGAATCTCCGGGCATTTAAATTCAAAATTACCAGCTTTCAAAACCCTAAATTTTTTAAACCCCAAGCCCTCATTTGAAGAAAATCCCTACCATTATTTCAAACTCTTCTTCTATCAAGCAACCGCTGGCTTAACTGGTAAGATACTGGACTCAAGACAATCAAATCAGATCCCTGGATCAACCCCAATGTCATCCAAAAGTATTCTTAAAATGTATCATATAATAAATACTTCCTTAATAATCCATAGATGACAGCACAAACACGGATGTTTTTTTTTTTTTTTTTTTTAAACAGACGTTTATTTAAATAACGGAAAATCGATATCCTAAAACCGAGAAAAAATGGGTGAAAGTTTCTCCATTTGCGTATACTTTCCCTCCTGTAACAGATAGAAAAAAAGACGGACATTCTTCAAATAACGGAAGAAAGCTGGCAAAATTTTCGTGATTCGAAGGACGTATTTCCGAGAGTGTAGTTTTTCTTTGGCAATTAGCCAAATTACTATGGTTAGTCAAAAGTTAGAACAGCGAGAACCCCGGTTGCAACTCTATTGTTGTTAGCATCACCGTTGTTTCACTTTTTATAAAGGAAATATATCTTTAATTCATCTTTAAAAATATCTATGCCTGATTTTTTTTTTTTTTTTTTTATTAAATCAAACAAACAAACAAACAAACAAAAAATAGTTTCAAACTCATAGTAAAAGACACATACTCCAATGTTCCAGCAATCTCTAGTTTCTTCGCTTCGTGATATTCTCCATCATGCTCACTTGATCAGCTTTATTCTGTTTTTAATTTATAATATTGAATAACATAAAAAAATATTTCTTTATCTAGCCAAGTATTCGATGTTCTAAAGATCTCCTGTTTCTTTGCTTCAGGATAAATTTTTTGCTTCATACGTCCATCATCCTGACATGAAAATTTCTTTCTGTAAACTTCCAGATAACATCGCAATTTCTCTTCTCAAAATCGGAGGTGTATATATTTTTAATCCATCTTTTAAAAATATCAATAACTGGAATAAATAAGTATTTTGAATTATCAATCAAGCAACAGAAAATTTTAGTTTTTACACATAGTAAATGGCCATACCGCCGATGCTCCAGCAATCTCCAGTTTCTTTGCTTCGTGATAGTTAGATCATCGTTACTTCAAAATTTCCTTCTATTAACTTCCAGATTACTTCATCATTTCTCTTGTCAAAATAAGAGGTGTATATATTTTTATCCACAATTTAAAAATATTTATACCTGAAAGAAAGAAATATTTTAAACTATAAAATCAAGCAATAGAAAAAATAATACCCTTACGCATAGTACATATACATACCTCCGATGTTTCAGCAATCTCCAGTTTCTTTGCTTCGTGATAGTCTCCATCATGTTCACTTGAAAATTTCCTTTTGTTAACTTCCAGATTACTTCATCATTTCTCTTTTCAAAATCAGAAGGATATATATTTTTAATCGACTATTTAAAAATATTTATACCTGAAAGAAATAAATATTTTAAATTATAAAATCAAGCAATAGAAAAAATAAGACTCTTACGCATAGTAAATATATACATACCTCTCATTTTTCAACGATCTCCTTGCTTCGTGATAATGTTCATCATCCTTACTTGAAAATTTTCTTCTGTAAACTTTCAGATTACTTCATCATTTCTCTTTTCAAAATCAGAGGGATATATATTTTTAATCCACCATTTAAAAATATTTATACCTGAAAGAAATAAATATTTTAAATTATAAAATCAAGCAATAGAAAAAATAAGATTCTGACCCATAGTACATATACATACCGCTCATTTTTCAGCGATTTCCTTGCTTCATGATAACGTTCAACATCCTTACTTGAAAATTTTCTTCTGTAAACTTACAGATTACTTCATCATTTCTCTTTTCAAAATCAGAGGGATATATATTTTTAATCCACCATTTAAAAATATTTATAACTGAAAAAAAATATTTTAAATGATAAAATCGAGCAATAGAAAAAATAAGATACTTACCCATAGTACATATATACATACTTCTCATTTTTCAACGATCTCCTTGCTTCGTGATAATGTTCATCATCCTTACTTGAAAATTTTCTTCTGTAAACTTCCAGATTACTTCATCATTTCTCTTTTCAAAATCAGAGGGATATATATTTTTAATCCACCATTTAAAAATATTTATACCTGAAAGAAATAGATATTTTAAATTATAAATTGGAGCAATAGAAAAAACAAGATTCTTATAGTATATACAATACATACCTCTGATATTCCAGCGATCTCCTGCTGCTTTACTTCGTAATAATGTCCATCATCCTTACTTGAAAATTTTCTTCTGTAAACTTTCAGTTAACTTCGGAATTTCTCTTCTCAAAATTGGAGAAATGCATATTTTTAATCATTTTTAAAAATATCTATACCCGAAATAAATCGGTATTTTAAATTTTAAAATGAATGAAAACAGAAAACAATAGTTTCTTTCAACAGTTTCTAAATACACTAATACCTCCGATGTTCTATCCAACTTTTGTTTCTTCTCTTGGCAATCTTCTCCTTCATCCTCACTTGGATTTTTTCTTATGTTAACTTCGAGATAACTTCATCATTTATCTTCTCAAAATTGGTGGGATACATATTTTTAATAGATCTTTTAAAAATATCCATACCTGAAATAAATAAATAATTTAAATTGTAAAATCAAGCAAGTGAACAATTTATTTTCTCACCTAACACATGGGCTGATAAGTTCCCGGTCTAATAAAGAAAACACAACTTTTTAACATAATTTTATAACTTTACTAGCTAACCCGCCCGGCGTTGCGCGGGCCCGAGATAATTACAATCTCAGAGAAAGGCGTTAACCCCCTCCCTCCCCATACCCGTAAATATAATGAATAATTTGTTCAAGAGAACCACCGTCACCTACATTAACGCGATCATTAAAAAAAGAATTACATTTTTCTGATAATTAGAAGATAACGAAGACGCTACACTAAAATAGCCGGCAGATGACACCCCTTTCCGACCTCAATTTCAAATCTATATCTTAATTAGTTACCTAAATTTTTGTTCATTAGTAAAAATTGGCAATTATTTCCTTTCATTTTCGCAAACTAAATGGAGGGATTTTCCCGAGAAACAGATCTCTTTGTAGTTCAGTTTTTAATGAAAGCCGATCCCTGTCTGAAACTTTCTGGGATCGTTTTCACTGGCGCCTGCAGATTTTTGGCAGTGTTTTGCGTAAATTAAAAAAAATTACCAACCGAATTTTTCAAAAATCACACAGTCAGATACAGAATATTTTTTTACATATGCTCAGAAATTTCCAAATTGATATCTCAATTAGTTTTCTTAAAATTCGCTAATTAGTTAAATAATTTCGAATTCGTTCATTTCCGGTTGCAAATTCAATGCGCCGCGCCAGTCGTTTCTTTCGCCATTTTGATTTAAAAGATGACATTTTAGAAGCGATGGTTAATAATAATCTAATTAATATCTAGGCTAATTATCAAAATATTAAAATTCTGAGGCTCAGGTGCACATGGCCAGACCTTGGACTATCTACACCTAAATTTCCAGCCTTCTAGGTGGGTTAGATTTTCCTAGCCATCGCCAACAGACACACACACACACACACACACACACACACACACACACACACACACACACACACACACACACACACACACACACAGAGCGAAACTTTCTTTTATTAGTATAGATAACTTTAAAACTTTAATAAATAACATAACTTTAATAATAAATAATAATTTAATAATAATAATAATAATAATAATAATAATAATAATAATAATAATTTAATAATAATAATTTAATAATAATAATTTAATAAATAAATAATAGTAATTTATAATAAATAACATAATTTTATAACGAAAAAGCTCTAAACAGTGCTCAGAATCATCGGCTTGTTGTTGTTTTTGGTCTAAAGTCAACACGTGTGGCATACACTTTGACAACAGCTTTTTCATAGACAAATGTTCATTCAAAATAAAACCTACACGTTTCTTGGATATCTTCAGAGTCTGAGCTATCTCCTGCAACTTCACTTTACGATTCCACAAAATGATTTTGTGGACTTTTTTTATGTTTTCCGGAGTAACCACCTCTTTTGCGTGGTGCATCACTGGTGTCCGTACGACCACGTTTAAATTCAGCAAACCAGTCAATAATGGTTGATTTACTTGGTGCAGTGTCCGGATAACGCTTATCAAGCCAACTTTTATTTGAACGGTGTTTTTTCCCATCAAATAGCAATTCTTGAAATTCTTGTTTATCCATTTTTTTGTTTATCAACAAAGTTGTTCAACTAAAATCACTCTAACGTTTTATCCACACCGCGAATCGTCATGACATTTTTTCTGTTACCTTTTAAAGGTTAAAGATTAAAGGTTTAGGTGATTGCAACGCCAAAATTTATTTTCTTACCCATAATAAATGAGCAATTTAAAAATTTTGGTTTCTTACCCGTGGTAAATAAGCGATTTAAAATTTTAGTTTTTTACCCATGGTAAATACGCAATTTAAAAATTTTGTGTCTTACCCATAGTAAATATTCCGAAATTATTCAGATGTTCTATTTATTTTCTTCGAATTTTATTTCATGTTTTTCTGAAAATCGGAGGGATGCATATTTTTAATTCATCATTTAAAAATACTTATATCTGAATTAAAGAAGTATTTTAAATTACAAATTTGAAGAAAAGAAGAGTTTAGTTTCATATCCGAAATAAATGTTCATACCTCCGATATTCCTGAGTTCTCTCGCTTCTTCGCTTGTTGGTGATCTGTTTCATCTTCGCTTGAGCATTTTTATCTGGTCATATCTAAATTCGTCAAAGGAATGCATATTGTTGTTCATAGTTTAAAAATGTCGGTACCTGAAATAAAATTATTTTTAGATCATAAATTTAAAAAAAAAATTAAATTTTGTGTAATTATATCTGAAAAAATATATATACTGCTGTTATTTGTTGTTGTTGGAAAAACATTTTGTGTGCTGAATGTAATTGGTGGGGAAACATACAATATACAGGGTGAATCTAAACTCTTGGGCAAAATTTAAAGGGGTGATAGTACACATCAAGACAAACAATATTAAATAGGAAACTAAGGGTCCCAAACGTCTTCCGAAGGAGATAGGCGCCATTAAAGTTTAGGGTCCAAAATTTCAAATGATTATAAAAAACGGAAAAATTGGTCGATTCGTTTGCGGTTTTCGCTAAAACTATTCTTTATGCCAGTATTTTCTTAAAAATAAATTTTAAATATAAAGTTCAAAAAATGCCGACAGAGGGTGCTTTAGACTTTGGAGTAACGAAAAACTATTTTTTACCGTTATTTTTTATATCTCATTAAATGCTTTCAAAAGCTTAGACTTAAACTTAAATTTTAAACTCAAAATCTGAATCATTGGGAGTGATTAAGTAGCGCAAACTGAACTGCGTTCAGGAGTTGAAATTTGAAACACCCCCCCCCCCCCCTTTCCTGAGCACAGTTTAGTTATTCCCGATCTTGGCGTCGTAGACCAGGCAGAAACAATATGAGTTGTAATTTTCCAACTGGACGAAAAATGTCCGGGCCAGGATTCGAACCTGGGATCTCTTGAAGCTGCCATGCTCTACCAACTGAGCTATCCCGGTTGAATCTGGATGGCATATTTCATCCAGTTCATGCCGGGATAGCTCAGTTGGTAGAGCATGGCAGCTTCAGCTAAGAGATCGCAGGTTCATATCCTGGTCCGGACATTTTTCGTGCAGTTGGAAAATTACAACTCATATGATTTCTTTACCAATTTGAATAATTGTGTTAAAATTAATCCAGGCAGAAACTACTATCCCCTACACGTAAAATAAACGATAGAGTAATGACAAAATTAAATGGAAAATTTATTCATAACCGACATGAGCAATTTCTCCGCGCAAAATAAAAAGAAACAATTTAATGTATGCATGTAGTGCGCAATATGAATGAAGGTTGACACGTAGAAAATGGTACACGCTCGTGAGGAATCACAAAAACTGCTCGAAAGAGTGCCCACCAGCAACGATGCGGGCCTCACGCTGCCGGCGGTGGGAGTTGTGAACATTAGTGAATACCCCGTGCATCTCACGGATATCGCTTGCTACGACGGCAATCCTCGCAACCAGGTCCTCGTCGGAGTCCACGGTAAAAAAATAGTTGTTCATTACTCCAAAGTCTAAAGCGCCCTCTATCGGCATTTTTTAACTTTATCTTTAAAATTTATTTTTAAAATAAATTTTTAATTTAATTTTGTCATCCCTCTATCGTTTATTTTACGTGTAAGAAGTAGTAGTTTCTGCCTGGTCTACGACACCAAGATCGGGAATAACTGAACTGTGTTCAGGGGGGTTCAAATTTTAACTCCTCAACACAGTTCAGTTTGCGCTACTTAACCACTCCCAACGTTTCAGATTTTGAGCTCAAAATTTAAGTTTAAATCTAAGCTTTTGAAAGCATTTAATCAGATGCAAAAAATAACGGTAAAAAATAGTTGTTCGTTACTCAAAAGTCTAAATCGCCCTCTATCGACATTTTAAAAACTTTTTCTTTAAAATTTATTTTTAAGAAAAAAATGACATAAAGAATAGTTTTAGCGAAAACCGCAAACGAATCGACCAATTTTTCCGTTTTTTATAATTGTTTGAAATTTTGGACCCTAAACTTTAATGGCGCTTATCTCCTTTGGAAGACGTTTGGCACCCTTAGTTTCCTATTTAATATTGTTTGTCTTGATGTGTACTATCACCCCTTAAAGTTTTGCCCAAGAGTTTAGATTCACCCTGTATAGTTTTGTGTATACTGTAAAAAATGTCAAATGTTTTTAATCTAGGAAAATATCTCATAACTGCAAATTAACATATACCATAACCTCTTCCAAGTTGCCCACGTTCTTTATCTTTAGGTACCTCATAAACTAATTTATTTTCGAGGTTTAAAGAAGTATTTATAAAATGCTGCCACTGATCTTCGGAAATGTTTACGAGTAGTTATTTTACCGAGTAGTTTACTTACGGTTTCCCCATCCTGACATATAGGCTTTTCGATTGCTATCAGTTCTCAAGAAAACATTTTCATGTTCAATAAACCTGTTTTGAAAATAAACATGATAAATTAACAGCACTGGCATTAATTTTCAAATTAATATTAATTTGTTACTCTTGCACGTATAAATTCAGTTACGTTAAGAAATGATTGCATTTATTGATTTTATTTATTTATTTATTTACATTTTCTGATTTATTTAATTTATTTATTTATTTAAATTTACTAATTTATTTTATTTATTTATTTATTTACATTTACTGATTTATTTTATTTCTTTATTTATTTACATTTTCTGAATAAACAGGTTGGGAATAAAAACAGTTTGATGTTAATGTTTCCGCCATGGAAATTGGCAATTTTTATAGAAAAATACACATATTTTTTAATTGAAAGTCTTTGCTATTATTGTGTTAGTTTTATGTAATTACCACTATTTCTCTCTGCATGTATTGATACAAAATATACTTAATCCCTATCAAATTGTCGTAAAGAATTATTGCGACTATAAATTTACTTTTCTTCAAATTATTGTCGCGTTTCGTGATTGCTATTACTCCACTAAATTCATAGCATTGCATAAAATCTCAAAATTTCCAATTTTGAACTTGATAGGAGGATATTATGAGATTCAAGACTTCAGCTTTTACCAGCACATAATGCATTTATGAAAACAGGTTCTAAAAAGTAATAATTTAAAGTGCGAGATAGGAACAAATGCAAAGGTGCATTAATATGTAAGTATTGCCCATAATTACACCTTATAATCTAGAGTACATACATTAATGAATTTTTACACTACAGAAAAGTAAAAAAGTAATCGGCAAACCCTTACCATTTTGCGAGAACTTGTTGAACACTTAGAAAATATTTTCCCCGACACATGAATTATAAATTAAACTGATTAAAATATGATCCTAGAGTTTTCCCTTTTTTTTCAGCGTAGTAATTTGATGACCGCTTTGAATATGAGTTTAATACGAGAGGTAAATTTATTGTTAAAAAAATATACATTGTTAAGCATGATTGTTATACTTTCATTGTTGTAACAAACATTCAGTATGTTGTGTCGCTGTTTTAAAAACCATTGTTACAATCCGCGTTATTACGTAAAATGTTCGTATTATTTTTCTGCAGTGCAAATAAAAACAACAAATGTAGCTAAAACAATTTTAGTAACCTGTTTTTATTTTTTCCTTGTTTTAACCACCGTTGTAACAGCCATTATATTTAAAACTATATCGTTGTTGTAATTGCAAGCATTGTTTGGCGGGGAAAAAATTGTAATTCTTGTAAATATTGTTGTAAATATTACTCTATTGTTCCTAGCATCATTCCTGTTTAGTTTATTTCTGTAATATTTTCCGCCTGTGCGAAGAGCGCGTTTTTGCAACTCTGCTAATGGAGATTTGTTCTTTTTTATGCGAAAAATTCCCAGTCTTTATCGATCAAGGCCTATGAATACCATAACGACGACTGCATCGGCTTTAATTACTATAATTATCTTAATATTTCATCGAAATGGAGCTTTATTTATCCAATTATCGTAACATAAATATAGTATTTTGTGGTTTAAAAAATTCTATATATGAAATAAAACAATTTTTTATGTCATAAATTTAAGCACAAGTAAAATTTTGTTTATTTTAAATTGAAAATATATATGTTCCTGTTATTTATAGTTGTTAATAAAACATTTTGTGTGCTTAATGTGATTGTTGAGGAAAATGTAGCATACAGTATTGTATATATGCACTGTTAGGAAAGCACTTGAGTAATTTTTGATAATTTTCGTGCATCCAAAGTGTGAAATATTTACCATACTGTGTTGCCATATTTTACTTATTTATTTATTTATTTACCGAATAAATTTCAGTAGGTATATGCAACCTTAGTACATAAGAAAAGATTCCGCCAAGGAAATATAATGTTTTATTGAGAAACTTGCAGGTTTTGCCCGCTACACTGGTCGCTTTCTCCAAACGAGCCTTCAATTAAAGGAAATATATCGGTGAACTTGATCTTATGTTTTAAAGAAATATGGACCTTTACTTGGAATGTCCTCCCGCGTTGCTATAAAGGATATGAGTGCCATTGCGCTATTATATATTTCTAATATGTTAGACAAATATGGGCTGTTAAGGACAAACTCTTTTAGTTGATCATTTACAATAGGTTTTGATAAAGAATGGTAGAACCATATATACAGTATACTAAAATCATTGTTCAAAAATTATTTAACTAACAATGCAAGTTTCATCAAAATCCGCCCAGTAGAATTTTTAAAAAGGCTAATCTTTAATATTCGTGTTCACCTGATTATAGAACTTTTCCCCATAAGTCTATAATCAAGCAACGTAGAATGATATTTAATATACTAAAATCATCACTGAAAAAGTATTGCACCAAGAGTGCAAATCCCATCAAAATTCATTCAGCAGAACTCACGTTATAAGCGGAAATTCCCATTTGCAATATGTATATATAGTAGACCTATGTTTGAATTTTTAAAATTGAATTTCTTTACTATAAATGTGTCAGATTGATGTAATTTTCACTATTTCGATCCGTTTATATTGATAAAAACAAACGAACTTAATCCTAAACTTAATCCTTATTCTATTGTCATAAGAATTATTGCGATTATAAGTTCATTTTTCTTCAAATTATTGCTGCGTTTCGTCATTGCGATTTTTCTTCAAGATTTTCTTCACTATTACCTTATATGCATAGCTACAGTTCATACAATGGTGAATCTTTTACATCATAAGAAAGTAAGAAATAATTAACTAGGGCTTACCATTTTATGACGAACTTTTTGAAGACTTAGAAACTAATATAAATATGTCTCGGAAGTTTTCTCTCTTTTTCCAACCTACAAATTTAATGACTGCTTTGCTTATGTGAAAAATACGTGAGAAAAATTCATTGTTTAAAAACAAAAATTTGCATTGTTGAGTATGATTGTTATTTTCATCGTTGTAACAAACAATCAGTGTTGTGTCATCGTTTTACAAATCATTGTTTTAATCAGAATCACTACATAAAAAATTAGTATTATTTTTCTGCAGAGCAAAGAAAAACAAACAATGTAACTTAAAATATTAAGCTTTTATTTTGAAATTTCCTTATTTTAACCATTATTGTAAGTCTCATGTATTTAAAACAATATAGTTGTTGTGTTTTAGTAAGCGTGGTTTTGGTGCACAATTAATTTCATTGCTGTAACCATTGTTGTAACCATTGTTGTAACTATTGTTCTAACCAGGGTTCTCGCTGCAGATCGCCATTGCACCAAATTGCAAAAAAAATGTGTCATTTGCCGAGAAAACGAAAGATAAATCGCTAAACTGCAGGAGTTTGTTTTATTTTTCTTTCGGAGATACTCTCAATAATGTTACTGAACGATTGAAAGGTTTTGAATGCAACTTACAATTTATTTTTTAATTTATTTTTCATCACTCATTCACATTTAAGAAAATGTATGTATATTTAATTGTTTTCATTTAAACCGCTCAAATGCTATCCCGAATACAGAATCAACTCGGATTTTTTTTTTCATAAAACTGTTTAGAAATAAATTGTGCAAAAATTACTTTTTTCTCGACTTTGCAATGCACTTGTTTTATTAGTTTCTATACTCAGCTTTTCTATTTATATCAATAAATTCTCCAAAAAAATTTACAAAAAATTGGAATACATATTGAAAAGGAAAGAAAGAGTTTAAAAGGGAGAGAGTTTAAAGAAGATTTTCACATGTTTCACCAACGAATCTATTGCTAACGTTATTTTAATTTGACTATAATTTTTCTTTGGTAATTAGCCAATTTGCTAAGGTTAGTCAAAAGTAAGTGAGAACCCTGGCTAGAAGTACACAGTAATTCAGTCAGTAACACCTTACGTAATGTCAACCACATTCCGAAATATGAATAATCTAGTCTAGCGCAGTCTGCCACTTCTCAAAACACTTAAGAGCATCTTTAAGTATAGAAAATAAAAAGCTTTATCTCAAATCTTGTCTTTATTCTAAAAAATTGAGTAATTGGTACTTCCGTATTATCCGGGCCAGGTCAGATACATCCGCACCAAGCATGGCGCCAATCATACTAATTGCAGTAACCCTTATTTTTTTACATTTATATAGTTTATTTATTTATTATAGTTTATTTTTTATGATAATTTAGAGGGTTTTTTTTTATAGCTTATAGTTTTTTGTTATTTATTTATTATTGTTTAGTTATTATATTTTATTTATTTATTTATTTTATTTTATTTAAAAACTTTAACAATGTTATGTATTTAATAATGTTAAATTACTGTTTAGAACATGATTGCCAACGATAAACAAGATTGTTAATTGGCAACCATTTTTGGCAATCTATCTCCTGCCCTGGATACTACGTAACTACCGTCTAATTTATAAAAAAAATAAGTAATTTCTCTCTATTCTAAAAAAAAAAAAAAAAAAAAACTATTAATGCTGCCATCGTTTTTAATCGACCGTGTCCTTTTCACTTTCTCAGCTTATACTGCAAAAACTATTGCATATAAAAACATGAAAACTGGCATTTTTTATAGAGAAAGGTATGATAAATATTCTGAAGCAAATGGTTTCTAACTCTAAGAATTATTTTCAACGCTATTCGATGTTCCATTACATAAGATTTAGAAGATTGAAAATATGCATAACAATTTAACCATTTTGTGCATACATATACTTGTCGTCTATTGTCCAATCATTTTTAAATTTGACTATTTTCTTTTTAAATTTTTATACAAAATTCCATTGTTTGAATAGAGAATTCATGCATATTTTTCAAATAGCCGTTTTCTTTTTATTTACCATTACATAAATTTAAAAAGTCTGAATGTTTCCAGACAATGTATTTTCAGTTATATATAATAACATTTGAATATAGAAAATGAAAGAAAACTATTAAATAAATTATTACGTGTGAAAAACATTTACTGGTGAAAATTACGTCATACTTAAAGCGAATTGGGAATTTTCAAGCATAGAAATACTTTTAAATGATGCATGGAGCACGATTTCATATTGATACATGGATTTGAGACATGGATACATGGTACATAAATGGGAGTTTTTGCCGTCAAAGTTAAGAACACTTTCTTTAAAATCCAATTTTGATTTTTAATATTATTTGAAACATTTATTTTACTTTTAACATGATTTATTTACTTATTTATTTATTTTTTGCCGTACTTTTAAAAGAAACTATTGAAGATTAAATATAGTTTGATATCAATACATTAGCATTAATTTAATGTTTTTTTTTAATGTGAAAGTTGCTCAATATTCAGCAGATCACGTGCACATTTATAAACCATGAACTTGAAAGCTTCCGCTGGTGAAAACGTCGTCTTATTTAAAACGAAATGTCCACTTTTATCCAGAAATCAAATATTTTATTACTCTTACGCAAAGTGAAGAAATTTCCCCAAACTTTTACGTCCATAAATCTTTTAGACAAGTTATTTTAATTTTTACATTCTTTTATTTAACTCAACCTGGTTTTTGTATGTAAAGATGGAATTCTGTAACCAATTTTTAACCCACTTCCTGATATGCTAGAATTACAAAAATTACTTTTACAGGTTTCATTCCGATTATAGTACAATATTTCATTATTTTTAGAACTTAATTATAGATTAATACATAAATTTTAAGGTATTTTTCCGTTAGCCCGCCACAGATGATAAATTGACAAATATTCTCTGTAACTCGTACACGAGTTGACACAACAAATGATTTAATGATGCGCCAATACACTTTCTCCAAAATAGGCCACATGGCTGTCAAACTGCAACAATGAAACATTTTAAAGACTAAAAAGAAGAAAATAAATTATAAATAAAAAAATAACGTAATATTTTAAAAATACATTCTTTAATCAATTAACAGTTTAATATTAATTAATTTACGGTTACACGTTGAGAAATCAATTTAGAAATCCTAAAAAGATAGTTTAAATGATGTCTCATTCTTTTTTTTTTTTTTTTTTTTTTTTCTGTTGTTGCTATATCTTAAAAAAGAAACAGAGCAAATGTTATATATTTTTTAATAAATTCACTTGCTTGCAATTTTTACCAAGCGTAAAAAAAGGTGTTAAAAAAAAGAAAAAGAAAAAAAAGAAACTATTTTTACTTTTATACTACTTATTTCTTTATACTTTGGAGGAAGGACAGCGAACAATTATATTTTATTAAATTAAATGAAACAGAGCAATAAGCTTTTAATGCTTATTTTGCTCAATAAGTCTATTTCTTAAAGTAATATTTATCTCCAAATGGCTGTTGACTTTCTAGATTTGCAGTCATTTCTTTTCCTCTTTTTTAGGTGCGTTCGTAATTATATAAATAAGTAGCACCTATAGTCGTCATCTGGTCCGCCCGTCTGTCCGCATGTAATAGCGCAAAAACTACCCAACCTATAGTGCTTTTGTGGTTTGAAATTTAATATACACTGAGTGGCCAAAAAATTACAGACACCCTTTAACAACGAGTTGGTCCACCTTTAGCTCTGATCACAGCCGATATTCTTCTTGGCATAGACTCAACAAGTTGCTGATAACGTTGCTGAGAAATGTTGACCCATACTGGCACAATGGCAACTGTAAGTTGGGTCAGATTGGATGGGGGCGTTTCCAAGCTTTGAAGTGCTCTTTCGTCTTCATCCCACAAATGCTCAATAGAATTGAGGTCAAGGGACTGAGATGGCCATGGAAGCAGGCTAAACTCTGATTTATGTTCCTCAGACCAGTTTAAGACAGATCGAGCACGGGGGCAAGGTGCATTGTCCTGCTGAAAGTGACCATCACCATAAGGGAACATTATAGCCATTAATGAGTGCATGTGATTGGCAACAATGTTGAAGTAAGCTGCACTGTTCAGAAATTGTGTCCATAGATATCCAGGGACCCAGTGTACTTCAGGAACACATTCCTCACTCCATAATTCTATCGCCACCAGCCTGAAGAGTTGTCATTTGGCAGGAGGGGTCCATGAATTGATGCTGTTTGCGCCATATTTTGATCTTGCCATCTGCATGATAGAGCAGGAAATGAGATTCATCGAGCAAGGCTACTTTTTTCTAGTTTTCAAGTGACCAATTTCGTTGTTCCTTCGTTAACAGACATCTTTTCCTATTTTTCTGTGATACCAAAAGCATTCTTGGTGGTTTCCTGCAGATAATGCTCATCCTTTGTGAAGTCCGTCTTGTTGTGCATTGTTATATGCTTTGTGATGCACCTGCATTGATTTCAGCTGTAATTTGTTGTGTTGTTGCTCTTCTGTTGCTGCGGACCGTGTGTGCTGCTCACCTTTTACCTCTTTCGTTCACCAGCCTTTTTCGAACAGGATGGTCCTTATCACTTGAAGTTTTTTTTTCCCCTCAATTGTCATTCTCTAAACACACAAGATAATGTTGGGCGAGAAAATCCTAAAACAGTCACTAGTTCAGAGATGCTGACACCAGCTCTTCTTGCACCGACGATCATCAATCGTTCAAAGTCACTTAAATCTTCCGTCTTACTGATTTTTATAGTAACTTCCGTGCTAACTATGTCGTAGGAAGCCGAGAGTTATTCCTTATATAAGCAAATGTGCGTTGTTACATCATTCTACATCATTGTGGACTGGTTTACTTTCAAATAAGAGGTGTCTCTAATTTTTTGGCCACTCAGTGTATATAATCGTTGCAGAATTTTGTCGAGTCATTTCAAATTTTATGAAAATCGAATCAAAACTAAAAAATATATTAATAAAAGTTTTCTTCATTTTATTAAATCCTAACGTAATAGGTAATTAAGTCAAAAATATCCCATGATAGGTAATGATTCTAAGGTTGCCATGGTGATTACGTCATATTTAAGATGGAATCATATTTTTCCGTATTACTGAATTTAAAACCGAATTTGTATACTTAAATGTTTTAATTATAGCAATCCTATAATCTACTGATAGTTTTTTGGATAGATGTCTTTTGAGAAATAGATATTAAATCGAAAAAGAGCCTAAATATGGATTTCAAGTTTTCAAATCTTCAAAGCTAGGCTTAAGTTTCCCATTGGAATTTTCAGTAAATGTCAATAAAAGATAACATTTTTCCAGCTTAAAATTACTTATTTTATTACGGAAATTAATCATATCATAATAACAGACGATATAATTCATTTCACTGAAACTAGTTATAGTACGAGCGCACCTCATTTGTCACGTTTGAGGTACAATTTCCAACTTGTTAAAATAGAGAAAATTATCATGTTTTCAGAGACCGCGAGTGTTGGCGAGTGTAGCTCGTAGGGGACAAAATTCCTAGTTTAAAAGAAAATACTTACGTATAGTTTAAAAATAACTGACGGCTCGGCCTACAGGCACAGGTAGATTTCGAAGACGCAGACCGTGGGGCGCCTGTTTGTCGGGAATTGCGGAAGAAATGACCTTTTTGCGATGATGCTGCAGTTGCAACTGCCTACTTCGAAACCAAACTTGTCTGCAGGCGGAGCCAGCAAGGATTTTTTTTTTTTTTTTCTATAAGAGTTGGTCCTATAAAAAACATGTCACTATAAAAGTTTTAGATAATATTAAGAGGATTTATAATAAATTTAAGCGTATTTGAAATCTTGGGAATTGACGAAGTTATGAATTTTTTTCTTCTAAAACCCCCCTTCCCCCCTTAAGGCAATTTTTAATTATATCAAAAATCTGTCATACATAAATTTTCGGCCCTTCTCCTAGAAGTAATAATAACTTCAAACGGATTCGATACGTATCATAATTAAGAAATTATGAGGGGTTTTCTGTTTTTACAAAATGCCTCCCCCCCCCCTTGGTTCGATTTTGCCCATTAACGAACTTGACCGAGATTTTATGCCCCTTGATTTTATGTATCAGTTTCGAAAAGAAGCGGGAGTTGGAACCGCCTACTTCGAAAAATAATTTGTTTGCAGGCGGAGCCCTCAGGGTTTTTTTTTTTTTTTTTTTTTTTTTTTTTTGCTATAACGGTTGGTCCTATAAAAAACTTGTCAATATAAAAGTTTTAGATAATATTAAGAGGATTTATAATAAATTTAAGCGGATTTGAAATCTTGGGAATTGACGAAGGTCTGAATTTTTTTCTTCTAAAACCCCCCTTCCCCCCTTAAGGCAATTTTTAATTATATCAAAAATCTGTCATACATAAGTTTTTGGCCCTGTTCCTAGAAGTAATAATAACTTTAAACGGATTCGATACGTATCATAATTAAGAAATTATGGGTTTTTTTTCTGTTTTGACAAAAAGCCCCCCCATCCCCCACCCCTTCGTTCGATTTTGCCCATTAACAAACTTGACCGAGATTTTATGCCCCTTGATTTTATGTATCAGTATCGAAAAGATGCGGGAGTTGGAACCGCCTACTTCGAAAAATAACTTGTTTGCAGGCGGAGCCGGCAGGGATTTTTTTTTGTTTTTAATTATTTTTTGCTATAACGGTTGGTCCTATAAAAAACTTGTCAATATAAAAGTTTTAGATAATACTAAGAGGATTAATAATAAATTTACGCGGATTTGATATCTTGTGAATTGACGAAGCTATGATTTTTTTTCTTCTAAAACCCCCCTTTCCCCCCCCCCCCCTTGGGGCCATTTTTAATTATATCAAAAATCTGTCATACATAAATTTTCGGCCCTTTTCCTAGAAGTAATAATAATTTTAAACGGATTCGATACGTTTAAAAATAAAGAAATTATGAGGGTTTTTCTGTTTTCACAAAAAGCCCCCCCATCCCCCCCCCCTTGGTTCGATTTTGCCCTTTAACAAACTTGACCGAGATTTTATGACCCTTGATTTTATGTATCAGTTTGGAAGAGATTTATGCAGAATTTTTCCAGTTATCGTGGTCAGAAAAAAGTGACATAGGTAGATAGATAGATAGATATAAAGTTTTGAACTGGGGGTGGTTTTGGGTTCTGGGAGTCATGATCGGCGTAGATCTGCAAAAATTTTTCAAAATTTCCAACTTAGGTGAGAATGTAATAGGTAGTATTTCTTACGAAATCTACCTAAAACTGTGTTTGAGTTGTGTAAAGTGCGTTTACGAAAAAACATGTAAAATTTTTCTTTGTAAAGACTTTCATTTTCCTGCTTACCTTATAAATACGGCAATTCTGTTCGATTTTCTTAGGTTGAAGTAGTTTGTTTTTACTAACTTTACTCGCAGTTACCAGCGTGTAAAATCGTTTTGGAGAACACTGTTACAGTCTGCTCTCTTCCATAAATTTTCTTTCATGTTTTCTTTTCATTGTGTTGTCTTTTGAAAGAAAAATATGGCAGGAAGACGTCATAGGGTGAGGGATCAGATTTCTTTTGGGGTAATTCATTAGTGCAGGCGTTCCGGTTCACTTTCTTTATAAAGGGCTAAGTGCTGTCTGTGCTAATGAATTGATTGTGATAATTTTAGTTCAAATTTTTACTAGAAGCTCTGTCATACTTTTAAAGGGTACACTAAACCCAAAATATGAGCTGAAGGAGGGGAAATACTCGGTACTCCAAATCAATTCAAAATAAAATTTAATTTATGTGTAAAGGAGTTTTCAGAGAAAAAAAATAATTACATCAACGGAAGTATGTTACATGTACGTTGCTGTTCATTAATATATATATATATATATATATATATATATACCAGTAATTCTTATCAAATATATATATTTAAATGCGTTTATGTAGAACACTAAAACATTAAAAAAAATTCTATCAAAAATTAATTACAGAAAAAGTAGAGATTTTTGTATAGAATGACCCATGAATGACCATTTTGTAGAATTACCATACAGGGTGTCCCAAAAGTCTCCGTACAACTTCAAAAATTAATTACAAAAAAAAAATAATAGGCCTACAGCAAAAATAATTACAACAGTACATAGAATAACTAAAAAAGTTTTTTTTCCAATACCTTAGTATACTTGTACATGAGATCTTTTCGTTGCACGAAGAATATCAAGTCGATATTCCAATTCCATTCACGTGCGTTTCTGCATGCTAACATCAATAGTAGTTTCAACTGTTTGGATATTTTGTTTCAATTCCACGCGACTGTTCACTTTTACAAAACAGTTGTAACTACTGTTGATGTTAGCATGCTGAAACGCACGTGGATGGAATTGGAATATCGACTTGATATTCTTCGTGCAACGAAAAGATCTCATATGCAAGTATACTAAGAGAGTAAGAAAAAACTTTTTAAGTTACTCTATGTACTGTTGTAATTATTTTTTTTTTTGTACTACAATTTTGAAGTTGTACGGCGACTTTTGGGACACCCTGTATTTTATTCAGGTTATGCTTCTTCAATCTAAACTCAGTTTCCATTAGTTATTTAGATGAATTACACAAGTTTAGAACAAATATTACAGTTTTAGCAAGTTTTTTTTTTTTTTTAATTTTCTGCACATAAAAAAAGAGGTGAATAATTTTCTATTGTCATCTGTACTATATATTTTGTATTATTTCTAAAATTAAAGATATATATATATCTTCCCTTGAAAGAAAATTCCATTGAAAAAGACTTTATTAACATCTGTCTTTTCGAATAAAGTTTTCTTTCATACTGAAAGAAAAAATATATATATTAACCATAATGTAAATATAATTATATATGTTTTTAATGCAAAAAAATAAATAACTATTACACGTGTGCCTTTTCACTCTTGTTTTCTTTATGAATTGCAAGTCACATCAGTCGTCCAAAAAGAAATCAACCTGTGACTTTTCAGTATTACCAAAAGTTACAAATGTCATTGAACGAGAGCGGAAAAAAATGAACCATCCATCGGTGCATTGAGACATTTATACTAAAGCAGCAACAGTGATGAAAACAGTATCTCGAATAATGTTCTTCAATATATTTCTTGTACCGGAAGTCTTTTTAACATTTGATTGGAAGAAATAATAGGTTGCGAAAAGAATGGCTCGTTTTCGTCATCTTGTTGAATTAGTTTACGAGATGAAGTGAAATTTGATGTGGGTGGATTGATGCCCAACGAGGTTTATTTACTTTCTTTTTTCGAAATGTTTCATGGACTAGTGAGCGATGTGTGAAGAGAAAGTGAATTCATTCATTTTAAGTTCCTGGCATGCGCTTAACCCGGATGTAAGGGGTGCTTTTAATGGAAAATGAAAATCATTCTTAGTCAATATTGAAAAATAAATCAGAAACCATAATGTTGAGTTCCCACTGTTAATATGTTCCGGTGCTCAGTGGATCAGAAAAGAAATATGTGCGAGAAAAGAGAGTGAATGATAATGTATGTTAAGCAAATATTATTTATTTATGAGAATAAAAATATGAAAGTCAATTTTTTATTATTGAAGCAAGAGGATATACATGCGCAGGGGTCGGAAAAACTTACTTTTTATTGTAGCGAACTAAAACTACAACTACTTTATCGAAAATGTAGTTAACTACAAGTACAACTACTTGTTTTAAAAAGTAGCGACTACAAACTACTTTTCAAAAGTAGTCACTACTTCGCTACTTTCTGATTTTGTGAAGGGCTCCAATTTACACTCGAAATGGAAGACACAGATTAAAAAAATCAGTGACTCCTCGTTATAACGCGTCTGCCCGGATACAATTAAATAAGTGCTACATAACCGAAGTCCTTAAATAATTAAGAACGATGACATCCAAGAAAATGTTTTGTGTGTCTCCAAAATGTTAGTTTATACACACATTATAAATTTCGTAGCAAAATTAAGAGCGATATTAAAATCTAGAAAATTACAGAAAAACAACTCTAAATGTAAACAATAAACATATCTGTTAATAAAACAATTCCGAATAATAAAAAATTTGGCGTTAAAACATGAAAACCTAACAACGAGTAAATAGACAAGTGTTGCGAGCAAGAAAATTAATTATTTTGGAGTGTTAGTACTTGATTTTAGCAGTAAGTGTCAATAGGTAAATGGACTTCATGGCATGCGTTATTGCTATTCACTGCAGCTGAGATTCGTAAATTTTTAAGCAGAACAAACTTTGTACAAAAGAAGAAAGTTTCGGCCACGTGATTTGAAGAATGGTACATATTTTTTTCTCCTGAAGTAGCGTCCGTTCTCGCTACAAACTACTGATTTTTTGTATCGCGCTACTCGCTACACTACATTGTTCAAGATGTAGCGCTCTACACTACAAACTACTGTAAAACGTAGCGACTACTGTAGTTTCGCTACTTGTAGCGCGCTACTTCCGACCTCTGTACATGCGCTGTTTTAAACAAACAACTATTTTGCGGAGTATATGATGTATGTATGTATAGCGTACAGCATCTTAGAAAACCTATTGCAAACCTTGCTTATATTTCTCTTAAAAAACCTTTGATAATTTAAGAATTACCCTTTTAATTTTGAATAAAAAAAAACAATATATTTTTAAATAAATCTGCCTTGGAGACCAGTGGTGCCAAGTCCTCTGCTTGTTTAGGTGCGTTTGTAATTATATAAATACATAGCACCTATAGTCGTCGTCTGGTCCGTCCGTCCGTCCGTATATAATAGCGCAAAAACTACCCAACCAAATGGTTTGAAATTTAATATATATAGTCGTTGCAAAATTTTGTCGAGTCATTTCAAATTTTATGAAAATTAAATCAAAACTTTAAAAAAAAATGTTAATAAAAATTTTCTTAATTCTATCAAATCCTAACGTAATACGTTATTAATTCAACGATTTCCCATGATAGGTAATGGTTCTAGGTTGCCATGGTGATTACGTCATATTTAAAATGGAGTCATATTATTTCACTATTACTGAATTTAAAAACTGAATTTGTGTACTAAAATTGTTTAGTTATAGCAATCATATAATCTTCCAACAGTTTTTTGGAAAGATGTTTCCGTAGAAATATATTAAATGGAAAAATAATCTAAATATGGATTTCCAGTTCTGAAATTTTCAAAGCTAGGCTCAATTTTCTCACTGGAATTTTCAGTAAATGTCAACAAAAGATAAAATATTGCCAACTTAAAATGTACTTATTTTATTACGGAAATTAATCTATCATAATAACAGAAGATATCATTCATTTTTTTTTTCAGAGAAATAATAATGATGATTTTTTTTACATTGTCTTGTACTGGATATTTGCGATAGTATAATTTTAATGTAACAGAATTGTAATTGTTTTTAAATGTGTATTGAAACTGATTTTCATAAAATAAAATTAATATCTATAATATGAAAATCTGCACATAAAATAAATTTTGTATTCATGCATTTTTGCATAAGAGTACAACAGCTATTGCACCAAGATCTGAATATTTATAAAACTAGGTATAGTACGAACGCATCTCATTTTTCACGTTTGACGTAAAATTTCCAACTTGTTTAAAATTTGGATTGGTTGAGTCTCACCACTTATTTAAAGTAGTTATATTCGCCTTATTTAATGACAGATTTAATGAGGCGTAAATAAAGCGAATTTTACTGTTTCTAAAATGTGGTAACAACCTAGCAATTTGAATTTTTTTAAAGTAGCGGAATGGCAACACTGTTGTGGGCACGCATTCTGCCGTATAAATAAAGTTTTAGGGAAGAGATTATAAGTCACGTAGAAGATTACTATTTATTTTTATTGAAAATGAAGTCAAAATAGAACATCTAAGTGTATCAACAGTGCACAAAATTTATGCTACTGTTATGTAAAAATTAACCAAGTAAAGATTTCGCCAAGTCAGCCTCCGAATACAACTACAGCTGAGAATTCTGGCAACATTAAAAGTGTACAGTTCGTAATGTATACCTTTGAGTAAAGTGAATTAAGTTTTTGTTCAATTTTATCCATCAAAATCATGACAAGATTTCATTAAAATAGACTTATATTCTTTCATTAAAAATCAAACCGTATTGCTTAAAAGCAACTTGTTTTTTCTAAAGATCTTATGAGATATATTCACCTCCAGAATGTCTATTATTTGGCAATGTTGCCCTTGTTCAAGATTAAGTAACGCAATGTTGTCTATAGCTGTCGTTTTATTTTATTTACAGATACAAGTCTCTTAATATAAGAACGCACGTTCCTTTTTACCATGGCCTTTGAGAAATACGTAATGCAAATAAAAAGCAGAACCATAATCGGATTGAAAAATAATTTTATACACTTTGCACTGTCGATTAGCTAAAATCAATTAAATTAAAACATCTCTCAGCAAAAATCTTTTATTTTAATGTATAAAATAAATATTAAATGGGTATTCTTATACCCTTTCTATTCCTTTTCTGAGGTTAATGTAACGTCATCTGTGTTACATTAAAATAATATGATCTTACAAGGAAGATCTCCATAAGCGCATACTCAGAATTTTTTTTTTTTAATTACAAAATATTCTTCTTATGAGAATATATATGCTTATAAAAAAATTGCTGCGGAACCTCAATATAAATTTCATAAAAATATTTGAAATTTTCGTGTTTTTGGCGATTTATTGGTGGTTGGCGACACTTTGAAATAATAATAAAATAAAAACGCTTTTATCATAAACACTCTTTCAGGGAAAACTTTTTCTACTCTTTATGCTGAACTGGTTTAACTAAGTTCAACTTAAATAAATAATTTTTTATAACTAAGTTTTGCCTTATACATTTATATGTATATATATATAAAGAAAATTAACGGTCGTATTCAACGGTTTAGAACAAAATTTAAATTGATTAAAAATGCTTCAAACTAAAAATTAATGTCCGATTTTCAGCACTGTCGATTCGACTTCCATATTGTTAGTGTCGAAGAAGAGAAGAGAAAAGTATTTCTGCCATGGAAACAACGACTTCTTCATTATCGAAATGCACGAGAACATTCTCAATCGGGCAGTTACTGTTAAAATACACTTCAAACTTATCCAGTCGGTGAAACCGCGTAAAATTAAACAACACACAACTTGTATATATTTTATAAAAACTTATAGTAAAAAATAATAAACTATTTAATCGTTTAAGATTTGCGCATTTAAACACTCATTTAAACAGGAATTTTCAAATGCATTAACCCGTTCGCGACGAGCGTCCTTTACAGAATTTTTATATCTTTAACACCGGTTTTTCAAAATAGAAATTTTCGTGTAATTGTATCGCAGAAATGCTATCATTAAATAAGGCAAAGCTTACAATAAAAAATAACTGGTGGGAATATTCGAAGATTCTGAGCATCTTATGCGTCACGTATATGTGTCGTTCGTCCCCAAGGGGTTAAAATAGCTTGCATTTGGCGAGAAAAAAAGTGTTGCTTTCTAAATCGCGTATTTTTGCGCCAAATATTTAAAAGTATTTTCTTTTTTTACAGATTTTCTACTGGAATTTCGCAACTAAACTTGACTGATCTTTTATTGCGTACATGAGTAGTTTCATTAGCATTTTATTTTTTTTTCAAAATATTCTGAGTATGCGCTTTAAGAAGACCTTCCTTGTTAGGATTGAAATGATTACTTTAACGGTACTTAAAAAATAATTAATTATTCATATTTTTGTATACATCGCGCCTATTTACACTATTTTACACAAAAACAACACATATTCTCACATTTTTGCTGCCTTTGCAGACCATCTTTTATCAATAACATCGAGTTCTCAAAATATAAACATTTCATCTTTTCACAGTCTTAAAAATCTTCTGATTGTCAAATCTCATAAGTTCATTTCCCTTCATTTATGGAAGTTAGAATATGAGATGCGTAGTCGCGTAGCAACAAAATGGCCCACGCATATGTACGCGTCTTTAGAAAATAGGTTCCCCTATTAGATATAATATCATTAATGTCAGAATCAATCCAATCATAACAACCAAATTAAACCAATCATAACAACATCGACTACTTGCAAAGAAGAACAAATTTGTATTTATATCATATATTCTAATACGAGCAAATCTTGTGTGTTGTTATATATAATTAATTATGAATAATTATAATACCAATAGATGGCGACACTTTACGTTTTAGTTAGTTGATATTATAGATATTATTTTGAATTTAACTATAGAGGGAGCTATTGCTTGTATATTAATTTTACTTTCAGGAATTAAAATTAGATGGAGTAATTATATATTCACGGATATAATTTTGTTATAAGAGTATTATCAACAGAATAGTTTTGTGTGTTTTTAAATTATATTGTGTTGGGGTGTCATTGATCGAGTTGTGTTTTTAAAAAAATGAGCTCTCAACTTGTCTTTCAAATCATTTCTCTCAACTCGACTCGAATGTCAACATGTTTGATACGTGCCATGTGGAATTGATCATTATGAAGAAGTTGCTATATTTTGAGGATACTGTATCATTCTTGTGAGTAAAACATTTTTTCTACAATTTAAGGGTTCAAAATTCCAATATTATTTCAAAAATGATATCTGGTGGTTATATAGTGTGGTGATTTATAAAGATTTTAGGATAATCGTTGTAAGTGATATATTATATATTTCTTAATGGTTTTTTATTTACATTTTACATATTTCCAATTTTAAATTTTTCCAATTGTTGTCTGGTAATAATTCAGTATACTTGGCTGATTCTACTGTACTTAGCATCATGCCAGTAGAATTATGAAATACTGAATTATTTTTAAAACACATGTGGGTGCAGCCAAGCTGACGAGTACATCCACATATGTTTTTTCATATCCAATTCTTGATTGGTTCTCTTGTGGTCCAGTTTTTCCACTGAATAATGTTCATAATTAATTTATTAATCCATTTGTGTTTACATAATAGCAACTCCAATTTATAATTTTTTTCCCCTTTCTCTCTCTTTCTTTTTAAATGTTCTTCAGGTATGAGTAAATTTGGCTAATTACCATTGAAGCACATGCTATGGTAATTTTATGATTGCACAAGTTAATTATTAGCTATGTGGTATTCTGATTACACAATATCATTAATTATCTCTTAGTAGATTTTAGTAGAATGATATTAGAACTTGATATGTTTTTGAAATTCATAGATATTATAATTATATATATATATTATATCACGATGATTCACCGTCATATGTTGTAGTTGCAGTAACGTGGATTATAGAAAGAATTCACATGGTTGCACAATGAAATTAAGACGTTGGTTGTTGGATGATATAAATATTTAGAAGCAGTCGTACATTTTAGTTGCAGTTTCGTCGCGGCCATAGCGGCAGTGAATTTAAAATCCAGAGGCGTTTCTCCATTATACAACGAACGAAGCTTTCACTGGAAATTCTTTATTAAGTATTGTTCTTGGGCAGTTTCCACCATAACCATCAAATCTGGGCATCACTACATCATCACTGTATAGAGGGTAAGTATTAGAACATCTCAAATTCTCAAAACGAGCAGCCAGGGAGTTGTGTACAATTGAAAATACGACTTAATTCTGAGGGAGCGCCGCAGGCAGCTGCTTTTTGTTACCCCGCGGAACAGCACAAGTTATGACGTAGAACGCGCACTGAACCAATGAAGAATTAAAGAAGACGCGTCATGCTACGTCACAACCAATGAAAGATAATTAGTGAAAGAGTTCGGACAGAGATGAGTGGATTAATTTTATAGTAAAGTGACTTTAAAGCGGGAAAATAATTTAAGAATAAAAATGAAAATGGCTCTCAAAAAACATTCTAAAACCCAGAAATGATCGAGGATCATGATAGAAATTAAGAATAACTAAAAGCTTTATATTTAAGTAAATTTGGACAATTTAGAATTAAATAAAAGGGAATTTAATAGAGTTAACGTTAGAGCTAAATTAAGAATAAGGATGTAATGAATATAGAGTAGTAAATTGGAATAAAACAGGGAAAAAAATTAGAATTGTAAGAATTTGGAATAATTTAACTAAGGAAAAATGGCGAAATTTTTTATTATTACATATATATATATATATATGCAAATTTTATCTTAAAAACGGCTCTAACGATTTTGACGAAATTTCGTTTTCTACCGTTTTGGGGCACCAGAAAACCATTGGGCTAGGTCACATGTTCGAGAAAATTCGATTAGTGGGTCATTTTGGGTAATTTTGGGTCATGGTCTAGCTAATTGTATCTAAAAAACGGTTCAAACGATTTTGACGAAATTTTGTATCCGACCATTTTCGGGCACGAGAAGACTATTGGGCTGGGTTACATGTTCGAGAACTTTCGATTAGTGGGTCATTTGTGGGTCAACGCGGGTCAAATTAATTTTATCTAAAAACCGGCTCGAACGATTTTGATTAAATTTTGTGTCCTACGAGTTTCGAGCACGATAAAATCATTGGGCTAGGTCACATGTCCGAGAAAATTCGATTAGTGGGTCATTTCTGGGTCATTGTGGGTCAAGATCTAAAAAGCAGCTCAAATTACACTAAATTTTGCATCCCATGGTTTTCGGGCACGAGAAGACTATTGTTCTGGGTCACATGTTCGAGAACTTTCGATTAGTGGGTCATTTTTGGGTCAAAGCGGGTCAAATTAATTTTATCTAAAAAACGGCTCGAATGATTTTGATTAAATTTTGTGTCTTACGAGTTTCGAGCACGATAAAATCATTGGGCTAGGTCACATATCCGAGAAAATTCGATTAGTGGGTCATTTCTGGGTCATTGTGGGTCAAGATAAAAAAGCGGCTCAATTTACACTAAATTTTGCATCCTATGGTTTTCGGGCACTAGAAGACTGTTGGGCTAGGTCACATGTTCGAGAAAATTCAGTTAGTGGGTCATTTTGGGTCATTTTGGGTCATGGTTAAGCTAATTGTATCTAAAAATCGGTTCAAACGATTTTGACGAAATTTTGTATCCGACCATTTTCGGGCACGAGAAGACTATATGGCTGGGTTACATGTTCGAGAATTTTCGATTAGTGGGTCATTTTTGGGACAACGCGTGTCAAATTAATTTTATCTAAAAAACGGCTCTAACGATTTTGATTACATTTTGAGTCCTACGAGTTTCGAGCACGATAAAATCATTGGGCTAGGTCACATGTCCGAGAAAATTCGATTAGTGGGTCATTTCTGGGTCATTTTGGGTCAAGATCTAAAAAGCGGCTCAATTTACACTAAATTTTGCATCCCATGGTTTTCGGGCACGAGAAGACTGACTGTTGGGCTAAGTCGCATGTTCGAGAAAATTCAATTAATGGGTCATTTTGGTCATGGGTCATGATATTTGAACTCAAATTTAATTTTGACCGAGTATAGCTCGGTCATCCCTGCTCGTTTTCTACCTATACAAAAATCGTTGGAACTATATACAGAAAATTGCGTCAGATTTCAACATCATCGACAGCTATAGAGTTAACATGGTTTAAGAACAACTTCTGCCACTGTTTCAATGCATTTATTCTTACTCGTAATTAATCAGGATTATTGTGAATGATTTCAGAAAAATACTTTAGAAAATTTATTTAAATATCATATGGAAAATTTGTTGAATTTAGAAAAATGCAGTTTGTTTAAAATGATAATTGCCATCATTAAACGATAGCGTTTTCCATTATTTCCATTATGAGATCCAACACGAGCTTCCCGTGTTACAGAACATAGGTGAAACACATTTTATTATTATCATTATTATTATTATTAATTATTATTATTATTATTATTATTATTATTATTATTGGAAACGCTAATAGATTTTTTATACATATTTTTTTTTTTTTAGATTGCTCATTCACAATACCAAAAAGCATTTTTATATTTAAAATATCAATAATTCATTCAACTAAAGTTTTGAAATTTGATAAAAGTCATAATTTCGTATTAGCGGCATGCCAGGATTTTAATAACCGAATAAATCGCCAAAGATTGCTACATACAGCAGCCATTTTGATTATCATAATTTTAGTGGTTTAAGAGTGTTTCGATTATATGCTTCTTAAATTTGTGTTTTATTTAAATTATTTAATTACTTTTTTAATTTATTGATGAAGCTTTAATTTCGTTATGGAATATTAGCTGGAAACAAATTCAAAACTATTTGTATTGTTTTTAAGTACTAACGGGTAAGTACTCTTGTTGTCGGTATGCACGCGATAGAAAAAGATATATAAAAAAACATATACAGTGGAACTTCCCTTTAACGAAGTCCCTATTTAATGAAGTTTTCTACTTAACGAAATTTTCTGCAGAACTTTGACTTTGAACACCATTTGCATATAAATTAATCTCCATATTACGAAAAATATATTCTATATAACGAAGTTTATTACACTTTTGCACTTGTACAGATTTGAAACTAAGAGGTTGCTGTTGAGTTGGATATGAGAATTTATTTCAGCGGTTAGTATGAAAATGAACACATTTAAATAATTTCCGTTCTCCTTGGTGCTAAATAAAACATTTTTTTTTTCACACCAAGAAAAACACTTGTTATCATTTTCTCCCACACCGAGACTCTAGCGCTGACAGTTGGGGGGAAGTTAAAGTCCCCTTTTTACATTCAATGATGTAGAAGATGGAATAACGTAATGGCGTCAGATGCATTGAAGGAAAAAATATCAATTAGGCAAAAAATATCAATATATGAAGCAAAAAATATCAAATATCAACCTTCCATTGCTGATAGACAATGAATGGTTTTGTACACCCACAAGAACTCGCTTCAAAACGCAAATCGAAGAACATCAAAGTTATTTGTGCTCCTGTCAATACAACTTCTATACTTCAGCCATTAGTCTAAGGAATAATAAAAAATCTTGAAGTACATTATCGAAAAAGACAGAAAAAAGACAATGTAGTGAAAGCATTAGTTTAAGAACCTGTGAATCAAAGCTGATGAAAGTTTCAGCCAAAGCTTGGGAATGTGACGTGATTTCATAGACCACAACTGTTTTGTAAAAGACGGCTTCATAATTGAAACTGAATCCAATGCTTCTGAATCCAATATCTGTTTGTCATATCTGGAAGAAAAATTTCATGAAATTAAGCGGATTTCTATTTAACGAATTTTCTTCATAACGAAGTTTTTAAGTGTAACGATGAGACTTCGTTAAATGGAAGTTTCACTGTATATGCTTAAAAATTATTTTAAAAAGCATAAAGAAATCCGTTAGTTGAGAAAAAGTTTTCAAACAAATTGCATTGAAAAAAAAATTCCTATTTGACGGTGTAAAACTTTAAAATATGGAATGTGTAGAAGTCAAAACAAATTACAGTACAATCGAAATTTATTGGTTAATTCGTTGCCACTGTCAATATGACGTCAGCGTTACGCATGGACAGGTTTTTAATCTATAATATAGATATAATAGCCCGTCAATCTACAAAAATTACAATGATTACTTTCTTCAAAGCATTTTCTGTGATTAAATTTATTGACATAATTTCTCAACTTATAATGTCAATATAGTTTTATTGACATTAAAATCTATAATGTCAATATTTACACTGGAATTTTGTAAAGCTTCAGTATTATTTAAAACTTTTAAATGATTCCTAAAAGACATTTCAATCTTTCACTGTCAACTCAGTTACAAATTTTGATAATTACAGTGATTGACGAGCGGAGAAAAAAAAAATCACCGTCTTTCTTATTACACATACTTTTCAAAACATCAAATAAAAGTATTCTCAGACTTACGCGGTACTTTTATCCTTTATTTTTTCTTTTGAGAAACTGATGAGAGTGTTTCAGTTCCAAATTAAGATCTATTTATAGAAACACAAAACCCTTAACAATTTTCTCTTCAGTATTAATTTCAATTGCCATTACATTAGAAAGAATATCAATATCAGTATTATATTAGCACATGTATTTTTTGTTTTACCCAGTAAAATTATATACTGATAATATTAAGATTGATCATGATATATTAGGTTACCCTATCACAAGATTAAGTTTAAAAAATGATAAATAATGCTCTTATATATTAAAGAGTAATCATTTCTGAATAATTCAAAACAAACTGCATGACATTTTCAATAGTTCTTAACAAAGAGAGAACTTTAAAGTCTTTTTTCTTAAAATGTGATTTTGGGGCATTGCGCTCAAGGTAGTTAATAAAAAGAAAAGGGGATTGAGCCCACAGGATATTCTCACCAGTACTCTTATTTCAAAAAATAATGCCCCTCGAAAAATAAATAAATCGACAATAAATCAAGGGGGGATTAGCTCCCGTTCCCCCTTTATACTTAAACAATGAACCCCCAAAAACTAATCAGGGAACCGCCTTATCACAATGAACCTACATACAAAATTTAAAGCAAATCGCATAATTCTGCATGAAACATCCATTTGTCTAAATTAAGGGGGGGATTAGCCCCCCCGTTCCCCTTTTATACTTAACCAATGAACCTCTAAAATGTATCAAGGAAGCGCTTTATCACAATGAAACTATATACAAAATTCGAAGCAAATTGGATAATTCTGCATGAAAAACCCCTTCAACTAAATTAAGATGGAGATCAGCCCCCCGTTCCCCCCTTTATACTTAACAAATGAATCCCCCAAACTAATCAGGGAAGCGCCTTATCAGAAAAAAACATTTTCTTTCCGATTGCCACATTTAAAAAAAAAATTGAAATTTTGATAATCGTTCATTAAAGTTTAATTTTTTAATGTATGATTTAAAAAAAAAAAAATTAATTAAGAGTATGCATTCAAGAACATAATCAATGAAAGTGGAAGTCATTACTTGAATTAAATGAAATTAACAATTATTGTTAACAGTCTATTTATTTATTATAATATACTTAATTCATCGTTTTCATCTTTTTTTCCCCTACACGATATACGCTGCTATACCAAAGATATATCAATTCCATCCTTATATAAGAATTTAGTTATTTTTTCTTTAAATTATTGTTCAGGCACTTTGACCACACTTGTGTAATTAATCATTATTCATTAATGGATATTTCTGAATATTAACTATTATTTCTGGTCAATTTTTATTCATTTTTCAGATAAAATTCTTTTACTCTGTTTCCCCTTCCAAGATCTTCACGAATTTCTGCTTCCTCATTTTCCGCTGTCAGAGAACCCTGATTCACAAAACTTAACAAGGTTGAGTTCAGACGAACGCCCCCTGGGAATCTGAAACGCTTCTGTGAATACCTGACACGCCACTGTCATGTGCGAGAAACAGCGTGAAGTGCCGTGGATAATAAGAGGTTAATAACATTGACATCTAGGAATAATTGAAAAGGAATTTAGTCATCAGCCAGGATTAAAACTGTTAATAATGCCTTAGTTTGTGAGTAAAGATGTCAAAAGGTTTAGCACTACATTTAAAGGAACATATGTATATTTTGCTGTCTTTTCAACAGATACATTTTAAGAACCTTACCGGGGCTTAATTGCTAACAAAAAATCTACTGGAGCGCTATATTTGATAGTACTAACAACCGTATCGTATCCTCAGCCTCACAACTCCCCTCCCATCCGCATATTTCTATTTCATACATTATTTGGAAAAATTAAACCATTTTTTTACTCCAGAAAAATGAAAAAATTGGACATAAAAAAATATATTTATATGTATAGATTAGATAACTATTCCACTCTTGTGTTACCACTACTTCCGCTTAGAAATCTTCTCTTAATCTTGACATCATTTAATCGCAGAATAATACAATTAAATAATGTTAAAATTACTATTCGTAAGTAGTGTTAATACAAAAGTGAATAGTTACCAGCTATGCATATATATATATATATATATATATATATATATATATGTTATATAAAACATTTATTTCCTTCTCATTTATTTCGCATTAGTCCTTTAAATTAATCTAACTTCTGACATAGTCAGTATTTCCTTAATTCTTAATAATATTTATTCCTATTTAATGTCCTTTTAAAAGTATTAACCCGTATATTAATAATTATCTTATTCCAAATCTTAATCTAAAATTTTAAGTTCATTCGTATCTTTTATCAGCTCCCCAATCTATAAAATTCGGAGAGACGCCTTTCTCATTTCGAATGTTTTTAAAAGCCATTTTCTTTTTATTATTATTATTCCATGCTCGGCTTTCGCGCGCTGGGTATTTTTCACTTCAAAATTGATGCGCGGCCAGGAGAGGAACTCTTTCGTGTTCGAGCTCCTCCCTCGCGCCCCA
The DNA here is from genome assembly GCA_963931845.1 of Maratus michaelseni. Classification (NCBI taxonomy): domain Eukaryota; kingdom Metazoa; phylum Arthropoda; class Arachnida; order Araneae; family Salticidae; genus Maratus; species Maratus michaelseni. The sequence continues at coordinate 231,427,963 of OZ007593.1, forward strand.
TTCGCTGGGCTGGAGCTCGCCTCTCACTCATTGGTTTGTGCTCACGTGACGTCGTATTTCTGTACGTCTACGCTCAGTGAACAAAACTCGCTCGCACGCTTCGGAGAGGAGATTTTTGACGTGTTTGGAAGTATAACCAAATAAGTATCTGGTGTTGTAGTCTCGTAGAATTTTCATACAGTTCTTTAACATCTTTAAAACAATGTAGTGAGCCATCGTGAAGCCTGAGGGCTATAGTTTATACCTGTGGGAACTGTTACTGCATCGCCCTCATTCTAAATAAACGATTTGTCTGGAAATTGGCTGGTATTTATTGAAGAAACTCCTGTGGAATCTCATTATTGCCTCACCACTTCGCCATGATTATTCATATAGACTGCGGCCTTCTATATCTTTGACAGACTGCCATTTTCTCGTGGAGTATTGCATCTCGTGGTGTCTCATCTTCGTCAAAACGCCACGTATATATACAGGGTGTTTCATAAAGGACCCCTAACTTTAAAAATCAATAACCCGTAAACGGTGATAGATAAAAACATGAAACCAGTGGTATGTTTATTTAAAAAATCGTAAGAATCTTATACATAAAACTCAAAATTTAGTTAAAAATAGCACCCATAGATGGCGTTAAGAATCCTTCTACATAGAGTTCAGAAGCATAGAAAGACTACCTTCAAGGATTTCACCATTTTAATCTGACCGCTATTAGCGTATAGCGAAAATAATTCCGAAAGTGATGTATACTGTGAAGGAACGTGTGTTCATTGTGTTGGAGTACCACCGATTAAATCAGAGCCCTACTGCCACAAGGAGAAGTTTTCAAAAGCGATTTCAAGTCGCAAAATGCCCAGATGGGAAAACAATTCGTGAGCTTTTCAAAAAATTTCAACAGACAGGCCGGTGACATACAGCAGAGAGTCACTGACAATTTCATTCTTCGTTTGCGACATGTCTGTTGTGTAAAAGGTGCACTTTTGAATCACTTTTAATGTGATACGCCTTTTTATCGCAGCGCAATTCTTAACTAATTTTTGAGATTTATGTATAAGATTCTTACGATTTTTTTAATAAACATACCACTGGTTTAATGTTTTTATCTATCACCGTTTCCGGGTTATTAATTTTTAAAATTAGGGGTCCTTTGTGAAACACCCTGTATATATATATATATATATACATATCAACTGAATATATATATATATATATATATATATATATATATATATATATATATATATAATAAAATATAATGAATGAAGAAATAGCAAAATTCGACCTCAGATATCCTACGCAAAAAAAAAAGAAAGAAAAAATAATCTTTTAAAACTATTGAAATGCAATCGAATAAAGAAAATTTTCGGAAAATCTTATTTGTCAAGGATTTTTCGTAAAAACTACTACAACATACAACGTTGTTTTGGTAGGCACAGGTACGCAGTATTTATGAGCTCCGGATTGTATTTAAATATTCATTGAAAATAAAGAAGTACCTGAGCAGCGCTCCGTTGAGCTCCAGCGAAAATTAAGCACTAGAGCCTATACACTAGAAGCACGAATACACTCACAAGCTAATTTTAAATCAATAGAATCGTTCTTTACAAATCACTTGTTTGCATTTCAATATTTAAACTTTTTTCTTTAATGCGTTTGATATTTGAAACCAATGTCTGACCGAGTATCTTCGTACTTTTTCGATTTGGGATTTATTTTTATTTTTTCCGAGGAAAATGTTATTTTCGGAATCGGTTCAGAAATTGATATCGACCTATCTCAGTTAGATATCCTATGCAAAAAAAAAAAAAAAAAAAAAAAAAAAAAGGGGGGGGAAAAAAAGTCCTTTAAAAATATTGACATGCAAACGAGAAATTTGAAATGAACGCTTCAGTTGATTTAACATTAGCTTGGGAGTGCACTGCAAATATTTATGCACTTTTCAGAACACTTATTTTGTCACCTTTTTTTAGAACACTTTGAAGCGCACTTTTTGAAACAGTTTTTAGAATACTTTTGAGAACACTTCTTTTGTTCAGCACACTTTCTAGCGCACTTTTTGAAAGCGATGATTTCACAAATGTGCTCAAATGTGCTCCCAATCCGTTCTCAAATGTGTTTCCAAGTTTATAGATTTAACAGATATCCTCAGCAGAACACTTTCGGAACACATTCTATATAGCGGAGCATATTAGGAACACATTAAGGGAACACATTCAGGACACGTTATGATAACTGGAACACTTTTTTGAACCAAAGTGTTCCAAATGTGTTCCCAATGTGTGCTGGGAATTTGCAGTGTGTCTTCGCGTTACTAGCGCATTAAGTTAATCAAAGAAACAAAAAGCTCTAAAAAAATCGCATTTTACATTTTGACTTCAAAAAGTAGAATTTTAGAGCAATATGAAGCAAAAACCATGTAAATACGATAATTAGTTCGAATGATACATAACACTGTCTATATAATACTGTTTTGATTTCCAAGATTTAAATATATTTATCGAGTAATGCATTTTTTTTTACTTTAACATTTAAATTGGTAATTGTAATATATTTTCTATAAAAGATAAAGCAATTAAACTTTGTACAGTGTTTGTCAATTATATATTATTTAAGTTTTTAAGTTGTCATAGGATTTTCTCTTTGAGGGAGAAAACCATTAAAATATGATTATTTTGTAAATAATGAAGACAAAGCATTTTTATACTTTTCTTTACTCAAAATTAAAAAAAAACCTATGCAAAAAGAGCTATTTCTTCAGAGGATATATCAAATTTTAACTATGGGTAAAACTAAAATTTTAATTAAAAGCAAGAACGAAAAATGTCAAGCATAGATCATGAAACACTTTCTAACACATTCAGAATACCTGTAACAAAACTTCACAGTTCACTATGTAAAAAAATTAGAAAACGCATTTTAAAACCCAATTGTAGCAATTACTACCAATAGCCGAACAAAATATCCGAATTCTTTTATGCAGCCATGTATATCATCTATAGAATTTATATACACCAATTAACATGTAAAAAAATAGTCACATTTAAAAACGCGTATCACAATTGAAAACGAGCTACCAGCAATTATTGTTCATAGACAGTTCTGTAATCAATTTTTTTTAGCATCTCTGTAAATGAACGACACATTCTATGCACATCCTATTCTACAGTAAGAGCCTTGTAATGCACTTCACTGATATGTATCAATTTGAATATGTCATTGTATGAAAAGTGTACACCCAGAAAAAAGTTTTGTTGAATCAACAAAAATTTGGTTGACCCAACAAAACTTTTTGTTTAAATATAGGTCAATGAAAATTTTGTTTAAATCAACAAGAATTTTTTTTTTTTTTTTACAATTCCAAAAAAAAATTTTGTATCGTCAGCAAAAAATGTTTTGTTAATTTAAGTAAAATGGTTCAATACTTGAATTTTGCTAAAACAACCAAAACGTACTCAACAAAACATGTTTTGTAGTTTTAATCAATTCCTTTTTCTGGGTGTAACACCATTAAAATTTTCCGCAAACGATTTCTCACCATAGACCGCGTAAGTGTAACAGAATTCTTTTGAGTATCCCTGTAAACGAACCATAAATGCTACACACTTCATTTTCAATACCAAACATGCCATAGTAAACCCCAATTTCATAGCAATCCGAGTATATTTACCCGAGTTAAAGCATGGGCAGATTGGCAGAACAGACAGACAAACCCAATTCATAAACACTTTTCAACTATGTTGGATTTTTTAGAAAGGTTGCCGTCTTAGCAGATAGATTTGTACAATATCCCTGTCGACAGGACCAGGACCATATAAAAATTTATTTATTGACAGGTTTTGTTCAAACAAGTTTTACTGCGTCAAGTTCTTCTCGATGCAGACTAACAAATAGCATCGTGCTAAAAGAAATTAATTGTGCGTGAAAAATTGGGTCTTTTAGCCTTACGCACATTGGTTCCGCGGAACGAGTCTTAGAATCCATGAAAGTCGGGACACCTGGCAACTTTTTTTGAAGCACATGTTACTGAAATAAAGTGTTACGCCCTTGTACAATACATTTTATTTATTTTTTAAATAATTTTTAGGTACATGTAAAAACGCAACGACTTCTAAATAAAAGCATTAATTAATGTTTACACTGACTTAAAAAAAATATATATATAAATGTTTTTCAGAGTGGGTTATAACGGAAATACGAGAGGGCGGTGAGAAGTGTACCCTAGGTAACCCAACGAGACTGAAATACTTTTTCCATAGCCTATTTAATAAGATGTTACGCTCCCAAAATGTTGCTTTAAGGACCTAATACTAAGGGCTTTCAATGAAACTAAAAGATTTTTTCTTTTGTTTTTGACAGAAGCCGAGATCTTCAGCAAATTTCTTGCAGTTGGGTCCCTTTAAAGAGAAAAGCAGTTGTGACTGTAATTAAAATGAATCATCCTCTACCATTTCTTCTATCTCGGAGGCTAGACAGCTTGAAGCCTCTGCAGACCTGATTGATGATTAATATTTTTCTGCTCTAACCCGCACTCCCGAATTCATTCATTTTTAAACGGTGATGCTGGCGGCTAATCCCCTTTCAGCATACCTTTCCGAAAAAAGAAATAAACTTAGTTCTATTATTTGTCATGGGATTTCATAGGAAATTTTAAAGTGATATATTGATAAAATGTTCCTTAAAGTGATTTTAAATTTCATTTATATTAGAAATATTTTAATTTAGGTTTTGTTTATTTTAAATCAGTTATATGAGAGAGTCTAAATCACCATTGCGACCCCCGATGATCCGCCCATGTATTGTACAATTATATTGGAAGGTTTATAGTATGAGCAATCATTTTGAAATGTTTAACAATTCTTATAAATAATCAGAAAAATCCGCATTATTTTTAAATTTAGTTTTGTAGGTAATAATAAAATAAAAGTACAAAAGTACGAAAATAAATGGTAAATAGGATATTTGTAATTAACGACAACAATTTCAATAAAAAAATGTATTACAATAATTGTGCGCCGATAAAAGTCTTGACGAAAATTTTTATTTCATAAAATTTTGATAGCTATTCAAAACTCTCTATCACAAAATCCAGACAAAAACTATTTAAATTTTTGCAATGTAAAATAATTTATTATAATGTAAAATAATTTATTATAATGTAAAATTTCTGAATAAATACCGAATTAAAAACAGAGGAAGACTGTATTAATTAATTAGTAAATACAGTATTCACAATTAGAAACAATAATTTTAAAACATTTCAATAAATAAAAGATATTTGACACTAAGTGTACACAAGTAAAAATATTCAAAAATATTTAAAAAATATAACAAATTTCAAACTTTTTTCTATATTAAGTAGGCAAATATATATTTAAAAACGTTTTTCGAAAAAAATCAGAAGACGTAAAATTTCTGAAAAAAAAAAAAAAAAAAAAAAAAAAAACAGCTGATTCAGAGAATTCAGAGAGAGGGAAAGAGAAAGAATATATTAATTTAATATTCTTGGAACTAAACAATGTATTTTTGATTATATTTATTATTTAATATTTCTTCTCTTGAAAGCTCTTTAATTCGAACCTTCAATAAAGATTCGTTATCGACCGCTATTGTTCTTAAAGAATTATCCTTTTTCGCTTCTAATTAAAAAGGAATTAGCAATGACAATTTTACCGTCAACCTGGAAAACTTCTGAGTAAATGCTTTTCTCATGCAGATTAATACACTATTACTAAAAGGTGGATAATTAAGGCAAGAACTATGTTTTGAGAATATGGAAATTTGAAAATATTCCAATTCTAAGCACATTACTGAACGAAATTGTCTTTAGTAAAAGTGTAATAAATTTTTGCATTTTGATGCATTTTCGCAATTTTTTTTTCTATAAAATATATTTCAAGCGCTTAAATGGCTATAAAAAATGTTATTTAATTTTAAAATATCACAAAATAGTGTATAAAAATGTATAAGAAAATCCCTTGAACATTATGTTGTCTGAATTTATTTTAAAAACTTCGGAGAATTTTGAATTGTCTTTGATGCAAGTTGCAGAAAATAAATGTGGTCTTAACGAAGAATATACATTTAATATAAAGCTCAAAAGCTTTATTTAAACACATCAATTAGACAGAAAAAAAAATATGTATTAATGTTTATATATTCCCAAAGCAAAAGAAACATTTTTAAAAATAAATTTTCAAATCTAATTCTTTCTTTTTATTTTTATTTCTTATCATGAAAGCGCTTCTGTTAAAAAAAAAAAAAAAAAAAAAAAAACTAATTATATTTTTTTTTATATAATTATTCATTTTTTTCTTCTAATTAAAATTGATTTTTATTTTTAGCTCCTGCCCCTGGCCTTATATGAATATACTAGAAAACTCTATAGTAAGTGCTTTTGTCACGTAGACTATTGTGGAAGGAATAAAATATCTATAATTAATGACTGAATCGTGAGTTGAGGATGAGGATGAGGATATTGAAAATTTGTACTACGTCTCATTGAATATCAGTACGAGTGTCACTTTGAAATTTGTGAGGTACGGCTGAATGGTACAAGTTGAACTTACCAACTCATAGGGATGTTCAAAGTAGTTCTCTACAAGTGCAATTTTATAGGTGAATTTCCCAAAGATTAAATGCCTCAAGTCATCCATTTTTTGGAATAGCTGAAAAATATGCTTTTATAGCCTCAAAGGTCTCATCTTCGGAATGAAAACTACGCCCACGTATTTTTTTATTTAAAAAATAGCCAAAAGTCACGCATAGCAAGATCAGGAGAATAGGGTGGATATTCTATCATTTTGATTTTTTTGTTCAAGAAATTGGACTACAATCACATCTGAAAGAGAAGATGAATTGTCATAGTGAAGTATATGAGTCCCCTAACACTCACCTCTTCAAGAATTTACCGAAAAAGTGAACCAGTTAGCTGTAACTGTTTTCTGTTCGTCTAGATTTATGGCTTTGACCAGCTCTGTACTTCTGAAGAACACGAGATACATGACTTTTTTCATTGCTCGTTTGTTGGTTTGGGGTCATCTTTAAAGGCTCAAACTTTATTTTCTTGGCGTATTGGAAGGTCAACAGAAGGTATGTATGTCTCATCGCCAGTTATGATTTTAAAAATATTGCGGTTCCCTCCATTATTAAGTAATTTTAGTAATTCTTTCCTGATTGTGACACGCTCCGCTTTTTGGTGCTCTGTTAAATTGTGACAAACTAATTTTTTCATATGCAGTTCGTCATGAATAATTTTATGTATAGCTATTAATCCAATTTTCAGTTCCTTCTGTTCCTTCTGTTGGTACAGCGATTATTAACGATTTCGTACCATCGACACATTTTGTGGACTACATCTGACATAGGTCTTCCTGTGTATGTTTTTCATCCAGGAGAGAATTTCGACCTCTTCTAAATTCTGTAAACCATCTGAATAGAGTGACTCGACATGGAGCTTCATTTCCATATTTTCATTTTCTAATACGTTGAAGGCATTTTTCGGGATTTAGCACCACTTTAAATAAATAAAAAGTTATTGCTCGACAATGATCTCCCATTAACCATATTTTCGCTTCTTTCAAAATTTATTCTACAATAGCTAAATTACAATTGTTGTCACAACTTATCGTCTGCGGACATACAAGAGTTCAAATTTAATTATCCAATCAATAATTATTTTTTTTCGCCCATATCGTTTGCCCCTGTCTTAAAACTTTTAGTGTTACCCTCGTGTCTTTATTAAAATGTATTTAATATTAATTATTAGTTAATACTATTTATAGTTTAATATAACTTTAAAATGTTTGTGTTGCTTAATTTTTTACTGAATTTAAATTATTATTGGACTACTAAAGTAATGAACTTTGATTATTTTTTATTACTTTCATAAGAGTATGTGTAAATAAATAGCGGAATAACAATGGAGTCAGTTAGCATTAGATGAAAATTTTTGTTTTTATATTATTAAATTTGGAAGCATATTTGTCTGACTTAATTTTTCACAGAATTTAAATTATTATTACATTTTTAAAATAAAGAACTTTAACATTTTTAATGTTTTATTAAGAATATTTGTAAATAAATATTGGATTGCTTTGTACATACATAATATGGCATTGACAACTCAAATAATTAATCAATTATAACTAAAACACAATTGCAATTACAAATTCTATTCAATAAAATGCTTAGAAATGAAAAGGAATAATATCCTCATTCAAATAGTCCGGAAGGTACCAATTAGGTTTTAATTATCAGTCGAGGATGAGAAATACAGAAATAAATTAATAAATATTAGATAATCTTGATATAATATACATTTTCTATTTAAAAAATGTAAAATTATTTCTGTTAAATTTTTAGCACAATAAATTAAAACAGATAATACAAAAAATAAATATAACTAATCTATCGACCGTTTTTGTTCTTAAAGAACTATTCTTTTTATCTTATAATTAAACAGGAATTAGCAAATTTCCTGCCTCCTGGGGCTGTTTCGTCTTCAACTTGGCAAACTGCACAGTAAATGATTTTGCGTTGTAGATAAATTGACATCGAAAAATGGTAATAATTAAGTTTTAATTATGAATCGAGGATGAGAAATATAGATATTTTTCCTCACAATGAATTTGGTTAAACTGAAATATTTTCATTAAAAGTTCTGATTACGTAAATTATTTGCGGAAAATGTTTCTGCAATAAAAGAGCCTATAGGTATAGCTTCCAGTAATTTAAAAGTACTTATTTTATAATAGTACTTATTTTGACGCCTTTTTGAAGTTATTTCATTTTTTTTTAACTTTAAATGCATTTGGAATTTTTGGGAAAATTAAGACAGATTCAATTAATAACTCTCACAACAGGACATGTCCTCATTTAAAAGTTTAGTTCTCTATGTACAGAACTGTTAATGAACCTTATAAAGAATTTATCTTAAACAGTCCGTTTACTGGATGATATGATAGTTTCAAATAAAGTTTCAGAATAATCGTTTTATACCAGAAAATTATTAAATCACCATCTATTATATTAGTGAATATAAATCATTAGTAATTGGAACTGCTATTAACAGACTTAATAATAAAATTAACTAGTAAATCTACAAATCAGAGGCCTCAAAGTCAGACCTACATATCATTATTCGTTAATCTCACTAAGTTTTATTATAATCTGCATAATATTTGATATCGTAACATTCAATTTTGTTAAATTATTTATACATTTATAAGCAAATAAGATTTATCGGAACTTCCAGAAATTTGAGAAGTATCACATTAAATGCAATGTTATGCAATGATATGATAAACTACTTATTATCGTATATTTCCAGAATAAGAATACATTCCTTCAGGGGGGCTCCGTTCCGCTGAACCTCCCGTTGTCGCTTTAATTTTATGTTCTCAATTACCAGTAATTGTGGTAGTTCATTATTCGAGTATATGTCTGTATGCATTTACTGTTGTAATTTCATTAGATTAACCATCTCCTTACACAGAGATTGTATCCTATCCTTAAAGGAACACTTACTTTTAAACCACTAAGAATCATCATAATGTTGCTGAAATTGATAGAATTTCGTGTAGTAAATATACTTATACAAATGTAAATTCCTCTTATGATACTTATATTCAATCTACACATTCAACGTTTTTATGATTTTTGTAATCGATTTGGTAATCTTTCTTTAGTAGTTAAAATAAACCCTCATCTTTTTCATAAAAACATATTAAAAACTAAAATCTCCCGAAAATCAGCTATTTTATTAATAAAATTTTGCATAAAAGTAATGCGATTTACTCGAATTTTCTTTTTTTTAAATACTGAAATACGTTGCTAGGTAACCATTTAATGAAATAAAGGAAAAAAAGAAATGCATGCCATTTTTGTAAAAAATGAGAAATTAAAATCATTTTATATCTCTCCAATTGATGCGTAAAATTTCCCAATAATTTATACAATTAATTTCCAAATTCTGAGAAATTATTGGCAAATTTTAAAGCGATCGAATTAATTTAAGATCTCCATTCCGGAAATTCAGCATCCGTAATTTAATATGTCAATTATTCTAATGCATCATTTTCCATTCGATGAATGTTAAAATTTAAAAACCGTCTGACTGCCCATTGAAAAGCATTATGACTTAAAAGAAAAGTTCTATATTTTTCGAACGAATGAACCAAATTTAACCAAAAACTGTACAGCTAATTCCGGGTACCTCACCAACATATCTAACAAAAATCAAACTAATTGGATTATTTTTGCGGCGGTTATCGCGGAACAGACAGACAGACAGACAAACTGAAGTCATAAACACTTTTGAACTATGATGGAAAGTGTTAAAAAGAGAAAAGATGTGAAGGAAAGGAAAAACTTAAATAAATAAATCGTAAACCTCATTTCTTCTATTACTTTTGTAGCACTTTTATTTTTAAATTCAGAATTGAAAAAAAATATGAAATTAAACTATTAAATTAGAAATAGAAATTTAATAATGTAAAGTGAATGTAGGCAAGCAACACTATCAGTATCAGAAATAAGAAAATTTTAATAATTTATTCTTTTCGTATTTTCATAACTCTGTTGTAACGAGGAAATAATCTTATGATCCCCTCATAATGATTATAACCAAGTTCGACTGTATTTTTTGAAAATGATTATTTGATTTTTCTTGTCAGGAAAGCTTTTTAATCCGAAAATTCAATAAAGACGCGTTATCTATCGATGCTTTCCTTGAAGAATTATCATTCTTTTCTTCTAATTAAAAAGAAATTTGTCATTTTTCTTACCTCCTGGGACTATGACGTGGAAAACTGCATAATAAGTGCTTTTGTCATGTAGATTAATGCACCATGAATAAAAGATGCATAAGTATAAAGCTTCAATTATTTGTTGAAGTTGGGGAAGCTTGACAATTTTACCACACATACGCGCGCTTATATACATATATATACATATATATTTAGACGAAAGTTTATTGTGTTCTAGTTAGATTTTTGACGATGGTTTATTTTAAAACGTATTAAAATTTCACACAATCTTTCATTTATTTTATTAAAAATTATATTTGAAATGCTTTTGGAAATTCAGAAAAAAAATCAAGCTGTACTAAATTTAAAACTCTCACGAAAGAATATATTAAGATTGTATTCTGTGCGTAAGTTATAAAGGCTCAGGTGGATTTTGAATTTTTTTTGAGGTAAATTGAAAAAATAGAAATAAATAAGTTTTTTAGGGAACTCGCTATACTTTACTTTACAAAAAAGGATAAAAATACCAATTTTCCAATTTTTTGCTTAAAATGTATTTAAACATCCCTAGTGTATTTTGGCAAAGTTACGTAAAGTTCCATTAATTATAAATATGTGTAAAAAGCTTTTTACTACATCTTATGCCTTTAGCATGTATCAGAGTTGCATTCTTAAATTTATTTTTCTCCGTTTGTATTCCGATAGCGCAGCATATCACTAAAGGGACGTTGTGCTATTAAACCCCATTCAATCAATCAATGAATCAATCAGTCAATCAATCAACCGTTTGTATTCTTTCAATATATCAGTATGATCAAACTTCATATGAACTTCAACATATACTTTTCAATTGGCTCTCTATTTTTATTTTTTATTTTATTTTATTTTATTTTTGGTGATTTTTAAAGTGCATTTCAAAAAATTAGGGATCGGGTTTTAGTTATATAAATAGTTTTTTTTTTTTTTTTCAATTAAAATGTTACGCGAATGCTCATTTTTCCTGTATTTTCTACATATGTCACGACATTTATTTTATTTTTTCCTAAACTTTTTTGGAAATCTAATCCCTAGCGTTTCGGAACACACTTTTTAAAAAACCTTACAAAAGAAAAAAGTTTCAAAAGCTAAAAATCGTAGGAGAAATAAAATTTTAATATTCACTTAATTTTTTTCAAAAAAGGAAAAAAAAATAAATTGTTCAAATTTTACCACAATTGCATTTTTTCTTGATTAAATCATTTTCCTCCTTAAACTAATTTAACAATGTGTTAAAATTGTATTATAAAGCACTGAAATAAAAACAATTTTCAAAGTTAAAAAATTATTCATAATAACATTGAACAAGAAAGAAAAATCATGCGACAACATAGATTATAAAACACTTTCCAACACTGCCAGAATACTTCACTGTTTAAAAAGGATGAAAGACCATATCTAAGTAACGCATAACACATTTGAAAACCAAATTTCAGCAATTAACGTTTATAGCCGTAATAGGTACCGCACTAAGATACTGTACAGAAAAGCCGTAAAGGCACTTGAATTCTTTTGTATATATATATATATATATATATATATATATATATATATGTGTGTATGTATATACACTACATAATATGCTATAATTTAGTTTAGTTACAAAACATATAACACAGTCGAAAATTCACTTTCAGCAATTTCCGCTCATAGACGGATGTGTACTCAAATATTTTTGTACAGTCCTGTATATTATCTACAGATTTTTATACATGCCTCATATTAAACAAAAATTTAATTCAGGGGAAAAACGTATAACACAATTAAAAATGAATTTTCAGAAATTATCATTCATAGACGGCAATGTATCAAGATCTTTGTGTAGCCCTGTATATGAACTTATTTATATTCTTCAAGCATCTCTTAGTTTACTGGTTATAATTTAACTGGGAAATACATAATTCAGTTCAGAAACACACCTAAGCAATTCATGCTTATACATATAACGCGAATGCGAATTTTTTTGTATAGTCCTCTACATGATCTATACAATTTATACATACCACATAGTATGAAAAAAATTAATAAAACTTAAAAACACATACGTACTTGAATTGAAAACGCACAACCAGTATTTATCGATTATAGATAGTATTGCAACTGAAATGTTTTGTGTGTCCCTGTAAATGAACGATAACTTTTACGCAAATAATATTCTACAATAAGCGTATTGTATACTGTACCTCAATAATGCACATAATGTTGAAAATAGTGAAACATCATTAATATACACCGCAAACGATTTTCCCCGTAGACCATATGTAAATTCTTTCGCGATTTCGGGATTTAATTGTGTATCTGTAAACGAAGTATAAATATAAATCCTACACACTTCATTTTCAATAGCAAACATGCCACAGTAGCCACCAATAACATATAACAATTACTTTGCAATCCGAGTATATTTTCGAGAGTTAGAATACGGACAGACGGCAGACGGACAAACCGAAGTCATAAGCACTTAAATATATTGGAAAGTGTTAAAAAACAGCGAAAGAATGTATTAACACAAATATATACTCATAAAAAGTATTTTTTATTATATACCTTTTAAATCGGATTATTTAACTTATCTTATATCAAAACCTCTTTTAATCTTAAAATTCAATAAAAATGAGTTATCAGTCTTCGCTGTTTTTGTATAATCATCATTCTTCGTGTAATTAAAAAGAAATTTCTTGCCTTCTGGGTCTATGACAATGTAAGTCCTCAATGTGAAGAATTGCGTAATAAGTGCTTTTGTCATGTAGATTAATGCATTATGAATAAAAGGTGCATAATTAAGGCTTATTTGATGAAGATAAGGAAGTTAGAAAATTTTACCAACTCTGACCTTTTTAATGAAAGAAAGTGCCTTCAGTAAAAGTATAATTTCCTAATAGTTATGCTTAATTAATTGTACTAGTTTGTACAAAATATTTTAGTATAATTTTTTGAGGTGTTTTTTACTTATCTTTTAAAAATCAGTTAAAATTCGTTACGAATTTCTACATAAAATGAAAGTTTTTAAATTCAAAATTTTAAATAAAGTGTGTACAAACAATTTACTGAGTACAAAATACTGCATATTTAAAAAATGTATGCATGGAAAATTTTTGAAACTCTAAAGATAATTGTGCTAAATGTTGAATTTTGATGTAGGGCAAGATTAAATTGTATGCAAATGTTTGTTTGAGTTCAGAAACTCAAAGTGTCTTTTCAAATCTTTTTATCTCATACAACTATCTGAATAACCTGCATCTCTCTCTCTCTCTCTCACACACACACACACACACACACACACACACACATATATATATAAGAAAGACTAGATTTCGTTTTGCAAATGATGCTAAAGTTGGTCAAATTATTTTGATGTTAACCAAATTAATGAAAAGTTTTGTTGTTTTATGATACTATTATAGAATTATTATTCTTTTCTTCGAATTAAAAAGAACACATCCTGAGACTCTTGGTCCACTTGTCGGCTTCAACATGAAAAACTACATAATAAGTGTTTTTGTCATGTAGATTAATGCATTACAAATTAAAGGTGTATGATTAAGGCTTAAATTAGTCATCAAAAATTTTACCAACTCGAGCTTTTAATTGAAACGAAAATATCTTTAGTAAAAAAATAATTTTGTCACTGTTATGCTAGTATCATGATAATATTTAACTGTATATTAAATGTTTGGATATAGATTATATGATATCGATTCAATAACATCGTAATTCAGAAAGTATCGTTTTGTAAAAAATACAATTGAATTGTTTTAAATATCTTTACTTGGCAGCCAAGCATTTTAAAGCAAACTTGGTGGCAAATCTTGAAAGAGATAATAAAATCAAATACAGAAACAGAGCCAATAAATTATAATACAGAGTTTTAGCATCCCTTTGTATATTATCATCTTTGTTTTCATTTAAATTTAGCTTTCTGGAGTGTCAACAAAAATCATAGAAAACAATAAAAATAAAAACTACATTTATCGTATGTATAACAAAAAAAACCCGCCCCCTTTTTAACACTTCAACACAGTTGAAAAGTGTTTCTGAATTCGGCCTAAATTTCCATTTGTCTGTGTGTCCTCATGCCCGCACTCTAATTCGCGTAAATATAGTTGGATTGCCATGTAAATGATAGACAGGGTCATCGAAAAAGGTTGGACAGATTTGGAAAAAATCATAATTCTAAAAGTAAATGAGGAATAATTTTATTTCCAAGGTACTCGGCAATTATCCAAGATTTGTTAACGTAACTGTTTTAAAGCCGTAACATTTAGACGATGTTGCAGAATCGATGATCTGAAAACCACACATTCGCAATTTTCCCTTTTGGCTTCTAGGGGTGCACAACCTTTTTAAGCGAAGGGCCACTTACAAAAATGACTGGGTTGTCGAGGGCCACCAGAAAATTTTTGTTTCGAGGAGGTGTGGCCCAGGAGGGGGGGGATCAGATTAAAAAAAACATAAATTTCGGAAGGGTAGATTTAGCCCCCTAGGTTCCTTCCTTCCAGTCAACGTATTCAGTTCTGTTGGCAATGATATATCAACAGTTTACGTTTGTATTTATACAAGAGATATATCTAAGATTATTTTCAAAGAGTGAAAATACTTCTTTACTTTATTTGAAGGAATAAATTTAGCTTTAACCCCTTCGCGAAGAGCGTCCTTTACAGAATTTTTAATCTTTTACCACCGGTTTTTCAAAACAGAAATTTGTGCCTAATTGAATTTTGTTCTAATTGAAATTTGTTCTAATTGAAATTTGTGCCTAATTACGCAGAAATGCTACGATTTAATAAGGCAAAGCTTACAATAAAAATTAACTGGTGGGAATAATGAAGGATTCTGAGCATCTTATGCGTCACATATACGTGTCGCTCGTCCCCAACGGGTTAAAGATTGCCAGTGCCGAAAAAAAAATTCTGCTTTCATGAATGAAGGTGGAGAGGAGGAGAAACATATATTATTCTAAATTGTACTTCTTAACATATTCAGTCAGTCATAAAATGTGGATATCAAACGGGTGCACAACCTTTATAAGAGGAGGGGCGGTCACAAAAATGACTGGATTGTCGAGAGCCAACATCTATAGGGTGGACAAAATTTTGTTTCGGGCAACGAGGGGGGGGGGGGGGGGGGTCAGCCTAAAAGTTCATAAAAATGGCTAATTTTAAAAGGAGGGTTAACTCTCTATACTCAACCACCTCCTTAGTCAGCATAACCCAATTCAGTTGGAAAGGATGGAAAAAACTTGCATTTTTTTTCCATGTGCAATTGACAATATTCATAGTTTTTTCCTAGTGACTGACAAAATTCACGATTATTACGCACACGTTCGGTGAAATTTGCGATTTATACGCACCCGATGGGCAAAATTTGCGAATTTTACGCGCCCGATCGGCGAAATTTGAAATTTTCCGCACCCGATTGGCGAAATTTGCTATTTTTACGCGCCCGATTGGCCAAATTCGAGATTTTTACGTGCCGATCGGCGAAACTCATGATTTTTACGCGCCCGATCGGCAGAATTCGCGATTTTTACGCGCCTAATTGGCAAAATTTGCGATTTTTACGCGCCCGATCGGCAAAATTCGAGATTTTTACGTGCCCGATCTGCGAAATTCATGATTTTTACGCGCCCGATCGACGGAATTCGCGATTTTTACGCGCCTGATCGACAAAATTTGCGATTTTTACGTGTCCTATCGGCAAAATTCGTGATTTTCACACACACGATCGGCGAAATTTCAATTTACACGCACCCGATCGGCAAAATTCTCGATTTATATGCACCCGATCAGCAAAATTCGCGAATTTTACGAGCCCGATCGGCAAAAGTCGCGATTTTTACGCATACGATCGACGAAATTTACGATTTATGCGCATCTGATCGGCAAAATTCGCGATTTATACGCACCCTATCGGCGAAATTCATGATTTTTACGCACCCGATCGGCGGAATTCGCGATTTTTATGCGCCTAATCGGCAAAATTTGCGGTTTTTACGCGTCCGATCGGCAAAATTCGCGATTTTTACGCAGATGATCGGCGAAATTTAGAATTTACACGCACCCGATCGGCAAAATTCGTGATTTATATGCACCCGATCGGCAAAATTCGCTATTTTTATGGGCCCGATTGGCAAAATTCGCGATTTTTATGCATACGATCGACGAAATTTACGATTTATACGCACCTGATCGGCAAAATTCGCGATTTATACGCACCCTATCGGCGAAATTCATCATTTTTACGCACCTGATCGGCGGAATTCGCGATTTTTACGCGCCTAATCGGCAAAATTTGCGATTTTTACGCGTCTGATCGGCAAAATTCGCGATTTATATGCACCCGATCGGCAAAATTCGCGATTTGTACGCATACGATCGACGAAATTTACAATTTATATGCACCTGATCGGCAGAATTCGCGATTTATACGCACCCTATCGGCGAAATTCATGATATTTACGCACCTGATTGGCGGAATTCGCGATTTTTACTCGCCTAATCGGCCAAATTTGCGATTTTTACGAGTCTGATCGGCAAAATTCGCGATTTTTACGCAAATGATCGGTGAAATTTACAATTTAGACGCACCCGATCGGCAAAATTCGCGATTTATATGCACCCGATCGGCAAAATTCGCGATTTGTACGCATACGATCGACGAAATTTACGATTTATACGCACCTGATCGGCAAAATTCGCGATTTTTAAAGGCCCGAACGGCAAAACTCACGATTTTTACGCACCCGCTGGGCGAAATTTGGCAAAATTCGCGATTTCTACGCACCTGATCGGCGAAATTCCTGATTTTTTCGCGTCCGATCGGCGAAATTGATCCGCGGGCCACCAATAATCCGGTCGCGGGCCACAGGTTGTGCACCCCTAGCTTAGGCTATTCGTGTACATAGTCAATCCTTTCCTGCTAAATCGACGACGCTGAAGAATTTTCTAATTGACATTTTTTTCCATACCTCCAATAGTTTTAGATATGCGATCACTATAGAATCGAAAAAGGTTGCAGCACGAAGACCTTCGTTCACCGTGCAATTGCTTCTTAGCTTCGTCTGAAGGCCAAAGCTGCAAAGAGGTTACATATAAAAATTTTTGGATAATTGCCGAGCACTTTTCAAAGAATATTACTGCGTTTCCTCAATTACTTTTGGGGTTATAATTTTTTGAAATGTGTTCAGACATTTTCGATGACCCTGTATATTATTGAGACTTACCATGGCATACATTCGGTATTGAAAATGAAGACTAGCATTTTTAGATCGTTTACAGAGACACTTAAAAGAAATCCGTAACATTATTGTCTATGAAGAAATATCGTTTGCAATTTATTTTAATGATGTTACACTATTTAAAACGTATGAAAAGTATGTACATCTCTGAGATGCACTACAAGATGCTTACTATAAAATATGGTGTGCATAGCATTTATCGTTCATTTAGATACACACAAAAGAATTCTGTTACAGTACTGTCTAAGAGCAATAATTGCTGGAAGTGGGTTTTCAATTGGGGTAGGCGTTTTTAAATTTTACAAATTTTTTGCATTACTAGGTGTGTATAAACTCTATGGATCATATACAGGGCTGCACAAAAGAATTCGAGTACATTTCCGCTAATTGACGGAAATTGCTGAGGAGGAATTTTCAACTGTGTTATGTGTTTTCAAACTGAACTAAATTTTGGCATACTGTGTGCATACAAATGTACAGATCATATACTACATGGCTGTACAAAATAATTCGGATATTTTTCCAACTATGGATGGTAATTGCTGAAAATCTACTTTCACATGTCTTAGGCGTTTTCTAAACTGTTTACACCATACACAAACTAAATTAACAACATTTTAACGCACAAATACACTGCTCAAAATAATTAGGGGAGCACATGGTTTAAACTAAATTACACAAATACTTACACCAATAAGTAACTTAAATTAAAACAACCATAATTTAAAGCATAGCAGAAAACAGAAAAATAAAACTTCATATGCAAATCAAAGTTCATGACGTCAAAAACCAAAAAAAGAAGATAAGTGAAGAAATCAGGATTTCGCAGAAATGTCTGTTTCACTGTCTCAGTTGAGAAATTCAATTGCTCAGCTTTTGTTTTGAGAAAAGGTTGATTTCAAAATATCACAACAACGTGATTTACCGGAATCTGTGGCTTAGTGTATTAGAGATAGACTTGAATCCGGGCAAACACAACGAAGTGTAGCGGACGCTGTTGGAGTTGCAAGAAATGTCCTTGCAAGGCTGTGGAATCGATTCCAAGAAACAGGAAATGTTAGATGCCGATCAAGGCAAGGTCGACTACGTGCACCATAGCAACTGATGTCCGATATATTCTGTTAACAGCTCGTCGAGACAGAAAAGGGGATGATACTCAATTGCAAAAACGGTAGCTCTTGGCAACACGACAAAAGGTGTCCAGCCAAACAGTACGAAATATGCTTCATCAGGGTGGCCTCTATACATGTAAGCCAATTATCTGTGTTCCGTTGACCCCAAGCCACTGTGCGGCCCGAAGAAGTTGGGCTGCTGAACATCAAGATTGAAGGCAACGGATTGGAGTCAAATGCTGCTTCCCTATTCAGTCTGGAGTGTGACACTCGACGTGTATCACCCCTGAATTTCTCACTGACTGTAATGTTAAAGTAAAACAAATTCTGTTGAAATATTTTACATTATAGATAATGTTTCTCTGAAGTGTGTATTTCAGTTATTTGGGATTCTGAATATATCAGTACAGGAAATTGCTGATTGTTTTAATGTAATATATATGCTGGTAAATTTATTATATTATAAATTGAGTGGAGGAGGGTGTGAACCAATAATTACAACGAGCAAACCGAAAAATTTTTGTTTGAATTGTTGTAATAATCAGTCTCATTACTTTGTTAAAGATTTAACAAGAAGCTAAAATTTCATAAAGAGCAAATTCGCGAATAATTTAGTAAAACTTATTTTATATTATTTATAGATTTTTTTATGCAAGTAATGCTCTTTAAAAGATGTAATATATATAGCAATTGTTTTAATAATGGAATATGGAAGTATTTTAAATTTCCATGTTTGGTGCCAGATGCGGTTTTACTAGCCCGGGTCCCTTGAAGGCGAAATTTTTATTCATTGCTACGAATGATATATTTTAAATATATTTTTGTTTTAACCAAATTTTTTGTCTATTTCCCGCCAGTTTGATTTTAGGGACTCAAACGGTCTTCCTAATTCGCTTTCGTCTAAAGCCTGCCCTATTGTGGAAATACGAGTAAAACGGATTTTTAGGAAAATTTCGTAAGAAATACTACCTATTAAATTCTCCCCTAAGTTGGTATTTTTGAAACATTTTTGCAGATCTACGCCGATCATGACTCCCAAAACCACCCCCAGTTCAAAACTTTATCTATCTATCTATCTATCTATCTATGTCACTTGTCCCTTTTTTATGGACACAATTACTTCTAGGAAAAGGGCCGAAAATTTATGTGTGACAGATTTTTTATATCATTAAAAATGGCCCAATAGGGGGGGGGGGGGGTTACAAGAAAAAAATTCATAACTTCGTCAATTCATAAGAAATCAAATCCGCCTAAATTTATTATAAATCCTCTTAATATTATCTAAAACTTTTATATTGACAAGTTTTTTTATAAGACCAACCCTTATAGCAAAAAGAATATATATATAAACAAAAAAATCCCTGCCGGCTCCGCCTGCAAACAAGTAAGATTGTGGGCGGTCCCAACTGCGGCATCATGGCAAAAAGGTCATTTCTTCCGCAATTCCCAACAAACAGGCGCTCCACGGTCTGTTCTTTGAAATCTACCTGTGCCTGTAGGCCGAGCCGTCAGGGATTTTTTTCTTTCTTTTTTCTTCTCAAAATATTCTTTTATTTATTCTGTATATTTAGTTTTAATATCACGATATATCGTCATATTGCGGTATTTAGCAGACGATATACCACGATATTGAAATTAAGATATCGCCCAGCCCTAGACGTTAGTTTTATGAGGTTTCAATTCTGAATATTAATGTACTATCCAGATGGACTGAACATCTGCCCTTCTTGTTCTTTCGTGTTAAAGCAAACGCATTTTCAGCATTTTTACTGCTGCATCATAATGCAAAATCAACAAGTTTTGTTTCTGTTCTCATTAATACAGTCTTCTCATTCCCAAAATAATTACGGGGTTATCTTTCTAATGTGGTTTTATTGA
Source organism: Maratus michaelseni (assembly GCA_963931845.1). Lineage (NCBI taxonomy): Eukaryota > Metazoa > Arthropoda > Arachnida > Araneae > Salticidae > Maratus > Maratus michaelseni. Next base: position 231,448,965 of record OZ007593.1, read on the forward strand.
TAGATCACCATTCTGGTAGACTATTGGCGAATTGTCGTTCAAAAATGTAATACACATTTATTCATAACGGACAAAAAAAAGGGGGCATCTGGTATCTGGCACATTCGTAGCAGTTTGCAGCTTTGCATGTCAAAAATGTTGGCGCACTTTCAGTGCAAAATTTTGATCAGATCTTCTCTAACTGTTGAACAAGAAGGTTCTATTATGTAGATGTGTAGGAGGATCACCCTCCCTCTTTCCAGATGTGTCGATATGTCCTGAATAAAGAAAAGTTTCACGTGAATATGCGTCTTTGTTTCAACTGATGTTTTTGTTTTTTTCCCCTATCAGGAAGGGAACCTTTGGTTTTAGCGATGAATGCAAATGTATGAAATTTACGATCACATAAATGCTCTGAAAAGCATTCTGCGATTTTCTAGCGAGCTTCATCACAGAAGTCAACTTTTTGAGTGGAAAAAACATAATTTTGATAGTTGTATTAGTTAATGAGTAATTCACTGTGTTAATCCCCTGTAGGTTAATACGGAATTTTACAATCGACGTGAGGAATTGTAATAAGGTGATTTAACGAACGCTTCTCAATAATTAAACAGGGCGCATTCTTATATAGTTCTGCACGAAATAATGATATACTCACGCTTGTATATATTTGTTATGCATTGAATTAGAACCCATTTTCGCCCTCTTAACTCTTTATTTTATTTTATTTTTCAATTCATTTCACGACAATCATGCTTGCAACATGATAAGTGCTATCTCAACACCAGATAAATTAAGTTACAGATGAACTATGCCTTATTTCCGTGAAACATGATTCCTGATAACGTGACCAGAGAAATTCATAATTACATTCGAAGCTTTGAGTAACATGATCCTGCATTCGTATTTATGTTAATTTTTGTTAGAGGTAACAAACACATTCTTTTATTTTAAAGATATTTTTGATATTAAAGAGAAGAATATAATATTAAGGCTAATTCTAAAAGGATAATGATAATTGTTAAAATTCCATTACCGCAATTAATGTGGCCGTAATGTAACGAAATTTCTTTTGAGTGTCCTTGCAAACGAAATATGACTGCTATACACTTCATTTTAAACACTTTCCAACATAGTTGAAAAGTGTTTATGAATTCGATTTGTCTGCCGTCTGTCTGTCTCTCTGTCTATCCGTGCTCTAACTCGCGTAAATATATTAGAATTGGCATGCAATTGATATATTGAGTTATTGAGGTTTACTATGGCATGTTCAGTATTGAAAATGAAGTGAGTAGTACTTATAGTTTTTTTAGAGGGACATTCAACAGAATTCCGTTACATTTCGGTCTGTGGAGAAAAATCGTTTGCGGTTTATTTTAATAATGTTTCACTATTTCAAACATATTCAAATTGATATATATCACTAAGGGGGATTACAAGAGGCTTACTATAGAATATTGTGTGCATAGCATTCAATTTACAGGGACACACAAAAGAATTCGGTACTGTCGGTTAACAATAATTGCTAGAAGTGCTGTTGCTGAATGCGTTTTTAAATTTAACTCTTTTTTTTTTTATCTATTATTTAGCATTCTATGTAAGTATATATACAAATCTATAGATCAAATATAAGGGCTGCACAAAATAATTTGAATATATTTCAGAATATTTCTGGTAATTTCTGAACTTGTGTTTTAAATCTGCTTTGCGTTTTTCAAATTGTTTACTTAGATATCATCTTGCACCTTATTGGAAGGTAAAGATATGTAAAATTATTTTGGAAGCGTTGGAAAGTGTTACATAATCTATGCTTGACACATGATTTTTCGTTCTTGTTAATACTAAATGTAACACAGTAAACCGCAATAACATATATTAATTGAATGGCAATCTGAATATATTTACGCGAGTACGCGCACGGACAGACAACACGACAGACGGCGAACGACAGACAGACAAATCCAATTCATAAATACTTTTTAATTTTACTAGAAAGTGTTAAAAAAGGACGACGTGTTTTAAAAGAACCAAATGTTCCTTCGTCAGACGAAAAAATACTTACTATCACTTTGAAAGTAGGATTGAAAGGAAATAGAAAATAAATATAAATATAGAGAAAATGTCAAATTTTGTTATCGAGACAGCTAAATCAATAATTTTCTTTTTAAATTAAAGAGGATTAAATAGCACTTTATGGTGACTGGAATGTATAAAAGTATCTCTGTCTCAAACAGCTGGCCTACCAAGAGGAAGCAATTTTTAATAACTGATCAGTGGTGGGTGACATATATTTTTTTAATGAAGTTTCTGCTTGCGTTGTGAATGAAATATTCAAACACAAATAATATAAAAATTAAGTCTACTTGATCATCGGAACCTGCAGAAATTTATGGTGCTGAGACATAAACCACAACACAAAAAGATAGAAAGTTATTTATCACTTGGGAAATAGAGATCTTAAGGTAAATTTTTCAACCAGTGAAGGATGGCAATGCATGGCGAATGAGATCTAATATGGAAATTGAACACATTTTAATGATAATGACATTATAAATACTCTTAAACTTTTCCGACCCGAGGTACACAAATGTAGGCCTTTATACTTTTCTTCATAAGAAACTAAAATGTTTGAGTTTTACATTTTTACTTAATTTTAAATGTGTTGTTTGCTTTAAAAATAAACCAATAAATGGCAGAATCGATGTTGATGTACTCATAAAATAAATGTTATTTTCATCTGATTGTGAGTTTTAAAAATACCTTCAAGACAGTGTCGCCAAGAAAGTAAGGAATTTTCATAATTATTTAAATATATATACTTAAGAATAAAATTTTTTGAGAATTTATAGATCATAAACTTGTTTAAAGCCCTGAAATTTGTTATTGAATGAATTTAGGTTATTGAGAATTAAATTGATATTTTAAGGGGCTAGTAATTTTAGATCCATATTTGTAAACCAAAATTACCAGTCCACTAAAATATCAATTTCAGAAAAAGGGCTTTTTTTCTGTCATTTATGATGTCGGTTTGTTTCTGCAGAAGCAATGAATGAGTATTTGAAGTATTATTTTAACTTCAGATTTCAAGAGGTAAAAGAATGACGAATGCAGTGGCTAGACCACGTCATTAGAATAAATGATGGCAGGAGTACAATTGAGATCTATAATGGAATGCTAATGGAACAAAGTAGTGTTGGAAGACCCAGAAAGAGATTGTTGGACGAGGTAAAGAAAGACTTTGTACAAATTCAAACTGCAAACTATATAAATTAAGGGCAAGGAATCGGAAGATCTGGCAGAGCATATTTAGTGAGGTCAAATTCCTTCACGTAATGTACTTCCAAAGGATATGTATGATGTAGAGATCATATGTATTTGTAATTTTATTCAAAATTTATAATTTCTTATTTTTTCAAAAAGTTAATTTATATCTTTATTTAAATTCTATTCATTTTAAGGTAAAGTCATATCTATCCCACGATAAATGCTATTTAATCTTGTACATGTAATCTTTCATTTATTCTGCAGCTTTCGTTAACCGCATAAAAGTATTTCCCTTCTAAATTAAAAATGCGACGACGGTTATTTCGCATATACATTGATACACTAGTATTCTTTTATTAGATATATCCGCTCCGCAAATCTATTAAAATTCACTCATGTTTTGCATCGCAGTGCCTTTATTCTGCCAGTTGTCAATTGTCTGTTGCATCTGGAATGCAAATCTAGATTCTTTTCAACTGCTTGTTTGCATTTTGTTATTAATAACTTTGTATATACTAAAATCATAAGTTCCGCTTTCCCAGGACAAGCAGCAGGGTTGCTCCGTTAAAACCTATATTTTGATAACGTGCCTAACTTTGCATCTCTGTTCTCTATCTCCCACGCAAAATTAACATTGATATATTCTAAACCGTCTTAAAATTCCGAATGGCGATAAAAATTAATGCACGTGTAATCTGGCGATTTTGGGATGACTTCTGGCACACATGTACATCTCTGAAAGTAGTTCAGACTTCTCTTAACCTCCGCTAAAAGAGGTTGTTGCTATTGATGTAAAAAGACCACCTCCCAAACTTTACCATCACAGTCAAGTCCCTAATAAATAAAAAACCTTGCAAGCAGCTATGGACTCTTCTCTGTTCTCGTTTGTATTTTACTGACTTTTTCCAGGAAACGGCCCCGTGGAGTTATTGCGAAAACGTGGAATTATTGCGGTGATTTTTAGTCACATTACGATCACATATCCGTAACGATCCGTACTCCAGCCATCAACATCATCATAAAAAATTGGTGCCGTGACCAGGATGTCAGTATATTGGACGGTTCTTGACATTTTGGGAGGTGGTCAGTATTATTGGTCAGTATTTTTGTTCAGTGTTTGTTTTTGCTCAGCGTCTCTGCTTCAGCATCTCTCCTTCAGTGTCTCCGACCTGTATTGCTCGTCAGCGGCCCTGATCCCTGTTTCTATTCCCTGGTTCCTTAAGACGGAAAAGGTATTTTTGGACTTACTTTCAATGGATAAAAGTACACTTATGAACTCTGCAAATTCTATTATTAAAAATTTAAATCGGTGTACATACTTTATTCAATCATGGAACTATATTTGTCAACCGATAGAACAGCAATGTGCTTGGAAGAACTAATTTTAATACTGACTGTACCGAATATCCATCTCAAGAATTGTAGACATTTTCATAAAAAAAAAGAAAATTTTCTTTCAAGAAAAAAAACCTTTCTTTTGCGAAAAGGAACTCTTGCATTACATCGAACATTTGCAATAAAAAAAACCGCAATTGATTTACACTGAAATGGTATCGAATTGTGTGCGAAAATATTGTGTTTTGTCCCGGGACAATTTTTCTTTAACTACGACTGCAAATGCTCATGAAAGATGTTTACTCAACAGCCTTTTTTTTTATCGTAAAGACTTTTAAAGACATTTTTAGAATCTACTATAATTTACTCAACAAGTTCATTCATCGAAAGAAAACATGTTCGGTGCTTCATCAAGAAATATTTTCTCCCTTTACATTCACGTTAGTGAACTATTGAAAAAAATTATCTAGGCCAAGTTTCATTTCAGCAGCTGATTTCAGGGTCAAATCGCGCGAACTTTTACTGTGACTAATTTATCAGTTTACAACAATTCATCAAAACCACACTTTATTCTTTCGATTACATTTTCTCTGCGTGGTTTTACAATGAATCAGAAACAAGTGCTTTTGTGTTTTTATATTCCGGCTCAAAATAACCGCTTCGATTTTCTTCAAATAATCAGTAAGATTAAAAGAAGGTGGCAGACAGCCTTGTGCACAAATGTCTGTATTAAGTCAATTTAGACCGTGCCGAATAATCATAAAATTAGGCACAAATTTAAAAACTGTTTTTACAATATTTCCGGACACTCGGGATCACAGTACAGGTGACATTTACATTTTAAAATAAATATTGTGATGCATGCATGACGTATAGTATTATATTTTACTTGTTTATAAAGCAGATAATATTCTTATAATTTGTTGTTATTATAAAGGACAAGTATATCTTAAAAAATATATATTAAAAAATAAATTATTTTAATGGGATAAATAACATATATTTAAATGGTTAAATTAGACAAGTTTTTCTATCTGTTTTTCTTAAAGTAATAGTAACTTTTCTTTATCAAGTCATCGCTTTAAATTGATACCATGCATGCGCTCACTAATTGTATATATTTGTGTTTAGATATATTTTCCCCCATCGACCTATAATAGCTTGATTAATTTCATAAGTGATTGATTAATTTCTCATTTACAAAAAAATATATCTATATATAAATCATTGTGACCGATTGAGAATTTAAATGGAAAAGTAGTGAATTATGTAGACAACATCAATAATATTAACGTGTCATAATTACTAATTAGAAAATTCTGAAGGCTTTTTGTAAATGGTTAAACTATAACGCTAGGGTAAAAAAAAAATAATTTTGCTGTTATAAAAGAGTAAATTTATTCTATTGATATTAAGACGTACATTTTTATTTATAGGTGATTCACGGTATCAGGTATAAAATATTAGACCTTTCCATGTATTATTTCTATTATAGTTATGCAGTGACTATTATATATTATTTTATATACATCGCCATTGTATATTTTTGCTTTCAACTTTCTTTTATATAAAACTTAGCAATTCAACTTAGCATTTTTAACAAATTTTAAATTTTTCTAAATTATAGTTTTGGCTCAGGCTACAACTTGCATATTTGTATATATATTTCAGATAATATGGCTACCCTGTTTATTGTCAAAATTGCACTAAGTTAATTACAGGTCTATAATATGATATTTTGAAATTGTTCGGTCTGGAATTTTTCTTTAAAATTTTAAATGTCTCATTTTTTCTCATTTGAAGTCACCGGCACTATAGCATGTGCTTGTGGAAGATTAATGTATTATTTAAGAAGAAACAATTTTTATACGTGAATTTCCTTATTATATTTTGGTAAGTTAAATGAAATGGAAGTTTTGTGCAGTTTTTGAACTTAATGCATAATGGATACTTTAATTTTCTGCGATGCTATCATGAATATATTTTTTTACAATCTGTTAACAACTGCGGTGTTTACATTATTTTTAAATTTCCAGATATTTATATGTCTATACATCTTTCTCGTGCCACACATTACAAAAAATGTAAACAAAATAAAATATATAGATAATTTTATTAGTTATTTTAGGTTATATTGCCATACATCAAATTTTTATAATTTTATGCCAAATTTTTCAATACAAATTTTCCTAGATACATATTTAAAAAAAAATAAAATAAATACTTTCACGTATTTCTTTTAACCTCAATTACAATTTTAAAATGTGCATGTCGTGTCTTGCCGCTCTCTAATGTTTCAAAAGGTTTGATTTTTAAAAGAGTTTTACATGCTGAATCCCATATTCTAATTTAGCTGTACATTTGTATATTCTTGTCAATGAGACTATACTTTAGATGAGTGGAATACAAGATTCCATCATTTTTATGATTTCTAGATTTATTTTTTCACCTTAAACGTTTTGATATACTCACATTTTCCTCTTAATAATATTTGTGGATATTAAATTTTTTACAATTATGTTTCGGAATCTCTTTTCATTCATTGCTCTAAGGCGCCACGAACAAGGAATGATTCAAAATTACCATTTTTGTTTCTCATTTGCTTTCTTATAGTGATTTAATCCCAAACATTAATAGGGCTTCATATGGGAATCTGAAATGTTTTGTTTTTGCCTTTCTCTTTCACTTTTAAAATTTTTAAACGTAGATATTCTTTATGATTTAATTGTGAGCCATATTTACGATCTTCATTGCAGCTTAGGCAAATTTTCTTTTTTTTTGCTTGTTAATATATATCTTGAACAGTATTTTTATTTATTACAGTATTGTTTTCTTTTTAAATGTTTTACTTAGTTAAACTTTTCATAGTCATACTTCTTGCAAGGTATTTTTTGTGTGGATCCCCAGTTTTTCACAGTTGATGACCGTGTACGGTAAAAGAGTTTTTTTACATAGCGGGTCTTATGTGGAGATATGGTTTCCATGCTTCGCATTCTTGTGTCTTTCTAAATTTTTCAACGATTTCATTCAGCAAGAAGCATTTTGTGAGTATTCGCCATTATTCAAATTACACAGTTGTACAATGTTTTTCTAATGCAAAGAGTTTACAATATTTTCACTTATATGTTCTGCATCTGAGATTGTCATTTCAACATACATTTTTCTATGACTAAATTTATCCTATTCACATTTCACACATATTTTTCTCTAAAAAAAAAAAATCGTATTTTTGCATACATTTGTCTGGATAAAGTTTGTATTTTTTCGGCTCATCTGTATATCAATTCACTGTCTTCTTATAACTTTTGTATTTTTTCTCAGTTTGACCATACTTCTTGTGAATTATGCTGTAATATTTATAGTGTACAGTCCAGCGGTAACTCTTTATTCTCTTCTTTTGTTCATTTTTTTTCACGTCATGGAGTTCTGATTCCCTTGTTTTCAGAAACATAACTTATTGTAGGCTGATACCTCGTTATCAGATTATTATTTTGGTGAGTCTGATTCCTTGTTTTCAGATATATAACTTATTGAGGGCTGATACCTTGTTATCAGATTATTATTTTGGTGAGTCTGATTCCTTGTTTTCAGATATATAACTTATTGTGCGCTGGTACCTTGTTACCAGATTTTTTTTTCTTCGCTCATCCTTTATTTTACATACATATACACTTTTGTTCTACTTAATATTGCTAGGCACAGATAGCTGTTTTGGGTACACTCTTCATACCGTTGGATTTCTTTAAATGTCTTTTCTTTTTTACAGGTTAACAGTAAACGTTTATGTTTATTTATATTTTAATGGTTGAACAAATTTTATTGTAACTTATTTTCTATGTAATGGCGTTCAAGACACACATGGTATTTAAATATCTGTTCCAACATGAAACACTCATATTTCTGTTATTTGTGTCACTTTTCAAGTATATGTTAAAAGGTCACTTACTTCTATTCACACTTCTATATTACGTATTTATGATAAATCTTTCAATATGTAATACAATTTAATTTTAATGTTTCGGATTTATCATTTCACCTATCAGTTTCATTTTTAATAAAGTATATGTACTGGTGTATTTTCTCTTTCAATATAACATGGTTACAATATAGCGTATTTCAGATATTTTTTTTTACAATTTATTTTCATGCTTTCAGATTATTTTTACATTGACAAGTATTTATTTACATTCTGCTATTATTAATTACATTTTCACTTTATATTCGTATTTCTTTCATCGTTGACACAAACAAGTACACACCATGGTAACGGCATGTACAAGAAAACATGTACAGTTTTAAACATGTCGAACATGATTTTTTTTCTTTCCCTTTTCCCCTTTTCATATTTTTAATGTAAATTTAGGTATTGGTTTGGTAAGTATCATGTGCTTTTGCGTGAAGTTGATTAGTGCTTTACACCACACACACACATTTTCCTTTTACAGATCGGTCATATGAAAATTTCAAGGTTTCTTCATATGGTGGACGATAGGTCTGTATCTTCTAATTTCTAACACACGTTCTGGTTGGATTCACTTAGGAGCTTAATGTGCTTACCTTTAATTTCACTTTTTATATTTTTGCTCATTTAAATATTAAAAAAAAAATGTCATTGTTGTGATTATGGAATTTTTATGTCAAAATTACATTTTCATACACCAGTCATATATCTTGTTGTTGATAGGAATTTTCTAAAAGTCTATTATTATTGCTTAACACATACAATATTTTTATGGCAATTCTAACTTGGCCTCAGTCTCTTTCATAGTTTTTTTTGGGCATAATGATTAAGTTATATGTAAACATTCAGCAGTGTTAGGCAACATAGTTATATGTTGCATTTAAGAAAATCTTCATAGCAGATGATAGTATCCAGAGAAATACTTTATTATTATTAATAAACAGTATCCATATTAATTTTCATTTCAATGTAAATATGCTTTTATGTTACTTTATATCACTGTGTTTTCAATATTTGAATTTATATTTTAAGATTTTACATGTTATTTTGAGAATATATTACTTTCGTACTGATTAGAAATTTTCATTAGTATTACAATGTATAGTATCATGATAAATATTGCAATATGGAAAATAACATTATCTTCAAGAACCTGCAGGTAAATATTTCATGATGACGTATAATGATGATTACGTAATGTTTTATATTATGCATATGCCACTACTATTATTATTGCTAGCTTTACTTTTATGTGCACTTAAAAATATATATATATATTGAATTATTATTGGCCATTTCCTTACTCCGTCTATAGGACGTGTGATTATTATAAGGAAAAGAAATATGATTGTCTGCATTTTTGAAATCATTATAGATATTGTGGAAAAGAATTAATAGGCAGACATATGACATATAAATGTCTTATATAGGTATACCATGCACGAAAAATGTGCTAAACTTTATGTTATTGAGTACTTAATTATGTGTTTATTTTCTATTTTTGATGTATGGTGGTCTTCGTGTTTTTAGTGCTTTGTTGTGTATTGTATATTTTCTATGTTTTTTTTTTTTTTTTTGCAGTTGGTGCACATGTGTGTCAGCCCGGTGTCTATATTTTTCTTTTCTTGCGAAAGGGGAGATATATATATGATGTAGAGATCATATATATTTGTAATTTTATTCAAAATTTATAATTTCTTATTTTTTTCAAAAAGTTAATTTATATATTTATTTAAATTCTATTCATTTTAAGGTAAAGTCATATCTATCCCACGATAAATGCTATTTAATCATGTACACGTAATCTTTCATTTATTCTGCAGCTTTCGTTAACCGCATAAAAGTATTTCCCTTCTAAATTAAAAATGCGACGACAGTTATTTCGCATATACATTGATACACTAGTATTCTTTTATTAGATATATCCGCTCCGCAAATCTATTAAAATTCACTCATGTTTTGCATCGCAGTGCCTTTATTCTGCCAGTCGTCAATTGTCTGTTGCATCTGGAATGCAAATCTAGATTCTTTTCAACTGCTTGTTTGCATTTTGTTATTAATAACTTTGTATATACTAAAATAATAAGTTCCGCTTTTCCATTACAAGCAGCAGGGTTGCTCCGTTAAAACCTATATTTTGATAACGCGCCTAACTTTGCATCTCTGTTCTCTATCTCCCACGCAAAATTAACATTGATATATTCTAAACCGTCTTAAAATTCCGAATGGCGATAAAAATTAATGCACGTGTAATCTGGCGATTTTGGAATGACTTCTGGCACACATGTACATCTCTGAAAGTAGTTCAGACTTCTCTTAACCTCCGCTAAAAGAGGTTGTTGCTATTGATGTAAAAAGACCACCTCCCAAACTTTACCATCACAGTCAAGTCCCTAATAAATAAAAAACCTTGCAAGCAGCTATGGACTCTTTGTTCTCGTTTGCATTTTACTGACTTTTTCCAGGAAACGACCCCGTGGAGTTATTGTGACAACGTGGAATTATTGCGGTGATTTTTAGTCACATTACGATCACATATCTGTAACGATCCGTACTCCAGCCATCAACATCATCATAAAGCATATTTAGTGAGGTCAAATTCCTTCACGTAATGTACTTCCAAAGTGTATGTATGTATGCCCAGGGAAAATGAATTATCACCATACTCGCATTGAGACCTATTGTTACAAATTTCATGGATTTGTTTGACCAAACTATTTCAACTAGGTGTAGAACTAGGAACTAAGGATTGAGTTATCAGTTACTAGGCAGAGCTAAGGTATAACAACGCCCATATACATAATCGCCAATATATAGGTGACTAGAGTGGTACTTTTAGCAGCTAACATAAGGAACAGGGCCGGTGCAACATCTCGTGGGTCTCTGGCAAAGCATTTAGCGGGAACCAACGTCTCTGAGTGCAATACTGAATTAATAAAATGTATTTCTAAATTGTATATATCATAGAATAATATATAATATAAATAATAAAATTTATGAAAAAATATCAGGAAACTTCTTTTATGTTAAGTGAAAAATTATTTTTAATTTTTCAAAATTTGCTGTCTTTTACAATATTTTAAATATTTATTTTTTGCGTTCACGTTTACTTTCAGGACTATCAAATCCATACAGTCCCGAAAATTATATCAACTTTAGCTTTTTACGAAAAAACATAGAGCAAAAATATTATTTTACACAGAGGCAATGTAACATTATTTTTAATTGGATGAAAGCCCCCCCCCCCCCCCCCAACTGCCGCGGGGTTTATCAGCCGCCGTGTTTGTCAAAAGGTGGCCCTCATAAGAAAAGGAAAATCGAGAAATCGAAATTCTGTATCTTCGAATATACACAGGTCGAAATAACGCGAAAGTTCTAGTTAACATACGACGATGTCATCAGAAAACTTCGCCAACTATTTCCGCTGAGAATATAATACATAGAAGCTTTATCCGCAATACGAAGTTCAGATTGAGTTTATACCTGAATTCCCACTCCCCTTTTTAAGTGACTTCAAATTTCAAAATAAGAAGCTTCTAGTTTTGGTCGTTATGTATGTGTATATGTATGAGTGTATGTATGTATGTATGTATGTATGAATGTATGTATGTGTGTATGTATGAGTGTATCTAGGTGTGCATGTATGAATGTATGTATGCGTGTGTATGAATGTATGTATACGTGTATGTATGAATTTATGTATATATGGATGTATTATTAACAAAAAGCGAAAGTGCAAGAATCTCAACAACTGAATAAATTGAGCATGTATAATTTTTCGTATTTATTATATTACTATTACTATTACTATAATAATAACAATAATAATAATAATTATTATTATTATTATTCTTTTAAACTGTGTGGGGGAAAATACGCTGAAAATTTTAAAATATCTGTAGCATTTTTTTATGATATGCAGATGCAAAGATTAAAATTTAATTACATGAATTTTTATGTACAATGATAAAAGTTAAATTATCTTATGATTTTTGTAATTAGAAATGTCTTAACTGAAAAATTTTAGTTTTATACCTTAAATGCACAATATGCAAAATTGAACCTGTCTTTCCATGGTATTTTATTTTTGTCAATAAACGCACGTGATTTTCATTCCAAATATAAATCATTCTAATATTAAGCGAAATTGCTTAGATTATGCTTCAGAATGGCTTGTTTGAAATCAATTTAATAGACAGTTTATAATTTTCTTACATCTTAAAACGCTAATTTCTTAAAATAGCAAACAGCTTACTCTTTAAAATGTTAGATCAATAAGTAAACCACTATACGAAAGTTGCTGGATGGTTGGATGTAATCGGTTCAACACTGGTGTTGGTCTGCTGATCTGTCGTGATGTCAAAACTCAGGTCTTAGGCATTATTTATAGGATGGTGTTAAATGGTGACATACTAGCAAAACATTTGATTGGTCAAAAGGATTTTAAACAAAAACTTGATGAATCTTCCATTATCGCCAAGCTAATACTTGTTCACTTCTCTCATTCATTTAATAGAACTTTTTCAAGCTAGTATTGCCAAGTTCTGGAATGTGGGTTGTTACATTTTGGGCAAAAATTTCCAATCTGGGTATGTGCCATGTGCGTATGCCACCATTCTTTTATTTATAAAGACATCAACATGACTAATGGCAACAACGTAGATTAAGTTAAATTTGGATAGCACAAAAAATACTCTCTTGTGCCAAAGCATTCTCACCAAAATTCGCCAACAGGCGCCCAATAAGTAAATAATAATAAAAAAATAAGCAATGTTAATAACATGAGTTTTTTTTTTTTTTTTTTTTTTTTTTTTTAGCACAGTTGCAAGTAAGTTATTTATTAAGAGACAGTCTTTTAAAGTCGCATTGATTTTGGTGTTGTATCAAAATTACTTGTTTAACCCCATGTATGTTGCTTCTGCGTATGAAACAAGTCCCTGCTCCTTATTTGCGTGCCAGCATTCTCCTGAAATAGTCCAGAGTGCAATAAAAATTTTGGAGCCCTACATTTTATCAAATGCAATAAAATCTTTATAAAAAATTCCAATCAATTTTGCATTTCAGATTTTTTTTTCTTTTGTTACCCAGCGTACGGAAATTTGCCTGCTAGTGTAGTACAGGGTGCGTAGAGTTGCATATCTTTGGATACCACTATTTCCGAAAAGTAATCTTCGCTTTATTTAATCGCAGAATTCTGGGAATAAATAAGGCGAAGATTAAAATTCGTAAATAGTGGTACTGAAAAGTATGCATCTGTACTCAGTATAAGTACTTGAAATAAGTCATTGTCCTTATTTTCATCACTGCAAGTGGTTATCAAAGAGCAGGGTTCCATCTAATGTAACAAACCGCCTGTAACAGTTTAGCCGTTTGCAACAAACTGGTAAACTAATAGACAAATTAACCAAAAATTTATTCCATATAATTCGCTTTTCATTTTCTTTATTAAAAAAAATCATTTTTTCACCAACAAATAAATAAAATGAAAAATGTAGAAACTATAGATTAGAAATATATTAAGTAGTAATTATTGAAACTACAAAATAGGATTTTCATAAAAAATTAAAATTAAAATGCCGAAAAAAAACATTTTTACATGTATATACTTCTTGCAGATTCTGCATATCAGGTAAAAGTTTAAAGTTTTATGATCTGTAACCGTATTATTGTGCTTTAAAAATGCTGATTATTGCAGTTGAATAAAAAAGAAGAAAGTCCTTACCTGCAAACAAAAAGGAATTCTTTTATTTTTTTGCAGCGTCACATCTTATTTTTCAATACGAGATAACAAATGGCTAAGTTTTTTTTTTTTTTTTTTTTTTTTTTTTTTAATGCAGTCTATTTATAACAACCAGTTAAAACGCATGGACCATTCTTTAAAAACTGCGAATTTTCTTCTCTCCCCCCCCCTCCCCCTGAAAAAGAATACAATTCCATTTCTTTCTTTCTTTTTTTTTTTTTTTCATTCGAATTCTGTTTTAAGATGTTCTTAAATAGTCGTAATTATTTTATTCTTCAATGAAGAATGAATAACTAAGAAAAGAGATATGTTTAAAAATTTACTAATAATTTTTAGAAATGCACGCAAAAACAAAAAAAGAAAAGGCTTAATATATATTTTTTTTTATACGAAAAAAAAAAAGTTTGAATTCTTACTATTTATTGTGTGCCACACAGATATATTGCAAGGATTTTCGTCCAAGGCTTTAAAAATGTTCTTTGAATTTATTTTGAAGAAGTGAATTTTGCTTTATAAAAAGGCGCAAAAACAGATAGGCATAAAAAAGACCATAAAACAATGATTCCAAGGAGAGAAGTAGTTTCTGTGTGGGGTGGGAGAGGAGGGGGTTGTTTATTGAAAGAAATAATTTCGTATAGGTTGTCAATTTTTCAATACAAAATGAGAAAAATTGCCTAAAATTTTAAGAATACTCGAAGTCTTTTACGAGAAAAATGACGAAAATATCAATTTATCTCAAATTCCCTTCCCAAATATTAAACCTATGGGCTTGGTATTTCGTATTTTTAGAAAATATAACCAGGAAATTAATATTTTTATTTAATTTTTTTCCCTGTACTCTTCTTAAGGGATGTCTTTTCAGTTTTTTTTCAGTTAAAAAATATTTCTAAAATATACTTAAGGGTGTTGTTGGCCAGTGAGATCTCAAATTCCCTTCGCTAATGTTAAATCTATGGGCGTGTGATGTATCCGTATTTTTAAAATATCTCCTCATAAAATTAATATTTTTAACTAATTTTTTCCGTGTACTCTTCTTAGAGGATGTATCTTTCTCTCTTTTTTTAGTTGTTAAAATATTTCTAAAATCTATACTAATAAAAGAAAGTTTCGCTCTGTGTGTGTGTGTGTGTCTGTTGGCGATGGCTAGGAAAATGTAGCCCACCTAGAAGGCTGGAAATTTAGATTTAAGTAGTCCAAACCCTCTCCCGGTGCTCTATTACTTCAGAATTTTAATATTTTAATTACTTTCTGAAATATTAATTAAAATGCACAAAGAACTCTCATTAAAAATACGTTTTTATTCTCTTGGGTTGGTAGGTTCACTGATTGGTTGCATCGATTCTTCACAGAAGTAATTAAATAAACCAGAGTAGCGATGCATAAATTAGGATTTCTAACGAAATAGTATCAATATGGATTGAAGTTATCAGCGTAGAGGAGCCATGCGATTGTCGCGCCACCTCTACATGACAAATCTATACTAATAAAAGAAAGTTTCGCTCTGTGTGTGTGTCTGTTGGCGATGGCTAGGAAAATGTAGCCCACCTAGAAGGCTGAAAATTTAGATTTAGGTAGTCCAAACCCTCTCCTGGTGCTCTATTACTTCAGAATTTTAATATTTTAATTACTTTCTGAAATATTAATTAAAATGCACAAAGAACTCTCATTAAAAATATGCTTTTATTCTCTTGGGTTGGTTGGTTCACTGGTTGGTTGCATCGATTCTTCACAGAAGTAATTAAATAAACCAGAGTAGCGATGCATAAATTAGGATTTCTAACGAAATAGTATCAATATGGATTGAAGTTATCAGCGTAGAGGAGCCATGCGATTGTCGCGCCTGTACATGACAAATTACACATACGTCCCACTGATTGAAATATTTTCCAGGCACATTTTTCTTCATGACAATTAGTCGGTTTTTTTTTTTTTTTTACCTGACATTTATTATTAGGATGGAGATTGTTAATACAGAAAACTTTATTTAACAGATTATTTTTTATATTTGCGGGAATGAAGAGGGGCAAGGGTTTAATTTCATTTAAGCTTCAAGATGTATTTCTAGAAAGCAGTTACCAGAATTTCCGAATAATAGTGTAAGCCAAATTTCAAATTAAGTTCCTAGCTTAACCAAATGAATCAATCATTAAAGATGTATTGTGATCCTCCTAATTAATTATTTGCTGAAGGCCACTTGAACAACCCCCGCAACGCAAGTGATTTCAAACATTATAATTAATTTAATAGTCACCCTTTATAACATTAAACTAAATTTATGAGTAGCGGTTACAAATATTTACGATTAACAGTTTAAGCCAAATTTGCAATTAAATTCAAAGCTTAAGGAAACGAACGAATTTTGAAAGATGCATAGTGGTCCTCCTAATTAGTCATTTGCTGAAGGGCACTTGAACATCCCCCCCCGGGACCTCCTTCAACGTTTTTTCTCTAACTCTGCTCCATTTCCATATCTCTGCAACTATCTTTCCGATTTCAACGCAAGTGATTCCAAACATTATAATTAACTTAATAGTCACTCTTTATAACATTAAATTAAATTAATGAGTAGCGGTTACCACTATTTCTGAATAATTGGGTAAGCCAAATTTGTAATTAAGTTTCCAGCTTAAGCAAACGAACGAATTTCGAAAGATGTATAGTGCTCCTCTTAATTAGTCATTTGCTGAAGGGTACTTGAACAACCCTCCCCCCCCCCGGCCCCTCCTTCAAGGTTTTTCTCTAACTATGCCCCGTTTCTCTATATCAGCAACTATCTTTCCGATTTCAACGCAAGTGATTCCAAACATTATATTAACTTAATAGTCACCCTTTATAACATTAAATTAAATTTATGAGTAGCGGTTACCACGATTTACAAATAAGAGTTTAAGCCAACTTTGTAATTAAGTTCCTAGCTTAACAAAACGAACGAATTTTTATGCATGCATAGTGGGCCTCCTAATTAGTCATTTTCTGAAGGACACTCGAACATCCCCTCCCCTCGGCACCTCACTCAAGGTTATTTTCTCTAACTGTGCCTTATTGCAATAACTGGGCTAATAATGTTCCAATCTTCTCGAAACCAGCTCAATTTTGTAGTGCGCCTACTATACAGTAACGTATGCAGCGGGGACCTGTCTCAGAAGTTCGTTCGGAAAGAGGTTTGTTTAGAACAGAATGCTCCCCTGGCGGTGGTAAGGGGGAAATAAAAGATTTTCTAGAGCGTACGAGCATGCCGGATGTACGGTTCCGAAGCCATCGTAGACCGTGGCCAGAGTTCCGTTTTTTAAGAGATTTAAGTTTATTACAAGGGCTCGGGCAACGCCGGGCGGGTCAGCTAGTATATACTAAAATATATATGAAACTAACAAGCTAAGCAATCGTTTTTTTTTTTTTTTTTTTTTTTTTTTTTTTTTTTAAACTTTTAAACATCGCATAATTTTAATTTTTACGTCGCTGAATAGAGAAAAAAAATGTAGTTTTGAAATAAATTTCTTTGAGAACTCTATTTCAATTTACTGTTTTTTTTTTTTTTTTTTTTTTTTTTTAATGCATTTTTAAAATAATTTTCAAACATGATTTTTTTTTTTTTATTACCTCAAAAAGGAACGCGCAACCGGATTACGGAAGATTTTACGAACACGTTTGAACTTAACACAGTGTAAATAATTCAGCATTTGTTTATTTCCGTGTAATATTCCGTACCTAAATTTGAAAACTTCACAAATAAACAAAGAAAATACGATTTTAACAGGCATGCAATCTAACTACCACACTTAAATACTGAAATAATTAAAAAAAAAAAAAATCTATAAATCGAGAAACCTTTCGTGATTAACCTCTGCCATTGGTATAATTTCTAGACAATCTAATAAAATATGCTAAATGTAAAAAATCTATTAGAGTTTTCAATTAAGGTGTTCCAAAACCCGAACTAGCTAATTTATGACGTATTTTTAATTCATTTTTGTTCGGAAACGCATGAAATTGGCAAGTATTTTTTATTCAGAAACTTTTTCAATTTTTGGTAAAGGTAGATCTTACCGAAAATACTGTCAAAGTCGACGTTTTGAGCCGAAGTTCACACGCAGCACTACGTGAAAAGAGAAAAACGTGTCGTCACGTGACATGACTACTTTTGTAACCCAATAAGTAATTAATCAATCAAAATTGGAAAACTTATTTCGATTCCAAATCACTTCAATAATCAGGCCTGACACTTTCTTGCCTTTGCGATTAAAAATGAGTCAGAAAATGTGTCAAAAAGTTTCGCGGTGTTGAGAAGGTCATTTGAGAACCACCTTAAGATCGATCTTCTCCTACGTTCTATAAAGCGGGCTGTATATCGAACATCTTTAACCCGGGTTGGATCGCCTTATTTCAATAAATAATTAATATTAATTATTGAACAGATAAACAGCGTGAAATCGGAAAAGCTGGTTTTTAGGGTCAGAAAGCGCTCGGTAAATTTTGGCCGTAGAAAAAGGGAATTTTTGCTATTTTATTTTTCAAATAAAATAAATATTTCAAAGGTAACAAGTTCCCTTAAAAATTAAATACAAATGCGGCACGATGCATGATGTTTGACTGGTTACGATTCATGGCATCTGCTAATTCTCGGATTGACTAACATGCACAGCACAGCTGCCAACTTTTACGCTTTTTTCTTACCATTATTTTAATAGAAAAATGTTTCATTTAATACTAGATTTTCTGCGATTCAATAAGACACATTTCACTTTACAAAAGTAGTGTTGTTAATTAACAACAAAAAACAAAACGTAAAAGTTGGCAGCTATGAACATTGATCATCATTTAAAAGGTCTTCATCAAAATCCAAAGATACAATTGAACGTAGGAAATTGCTCAGTTCAAAGTGGCCCTCTTTGAAGCGTTGGAATAATTTTCTCCAGAGTCGAGCCAATTTTCAATTGTAATTATCTGCAATGTAATTACAATTTAATTACATGTAATTACAATTTAATTACATGTAATTACAATTTAATTACATGTAATTGATTATAGTTACACACATTCACATAAATTTCAACAAATAGTGGGATGGAGAGTGGTTCCGGCTATAGAGCTGCAAGAATTTTTGACGGCATGTAATTGTAATTATAATTAATTATATATAATTAAATTGTAATTACATTACAGATGATTGCAATTGCAAATTTGGCCAAATTGGATTTTTCCACTCCACGTCCATCTTCTTTATAGTCCGGAAAGCAGCGTCACATTTTTACATACAATTTTAGAGTCGATGATAAGGGGGAAATAAGAGGTGCGCATAAGCGAGTGAGTGGTACCACATGACAACATTGCACACTCCGCCACAATGTTAAAGGAATAACAACCCAATTACTGATGTTATCGCGACTCCATGCGCACCCGACGCTGGTCCGCCAAATCATTGGTTGTTTCGTTATCTGCACCATCTAATCTGTCATATCATCTGTTATATTTGTCATCTGTCAAAATCATTGACTCTAAAATGGGTTACAAATATGTGACGCTGCTTCCCGGATTATTTGCTCAAATATAGCTCAAATTTTCAAAATTAAAGGCGTATTTACAAAAACAACATTTTAAATAATGAAAGACAATGACAAACGGTAAAAAATCATCTAACACGGCTGTATTGCACTAGCGTCTAGGGACAGCACCATCACAAAATGCACTAGTTTTGGTTTCTGGGAGGTGAGAACCGGTTTCCTACCGGGGGAAAAGTGAAGTTACTGCATGAGCGCTGGAAAATTAACTCCTTTTTGCGTTACC
Organism: Maratus michaelseni; assembly: GCA_963931845.1. NCBI lineage: Eukaryota > Metazoa > Arthropoda > Arachnida > Araneae > Salticidae > Maratus > Maratus michaelseni. Next base: position 231,469,025 of record OZ007593.1, read on the forward strand.
CGTTGCTAACGAGATAATCTCTTTTGGTGACTGCGAATCTACTCAAAACATTCATTTAAAACCAATTCACATGTATTAAAGACGCACTAAAAAATAAAAAAAATAATGAGTAAAGTGTTATCAGAGTCTAGATTTATGTACATATCGAAAATATTTCAGAATTTTCTTTAGTAGTTTCTACAATTTTTTTCGTCTTCTTATTATTATTTCAAAATTAAAATTTTATTGCATTACTTCTTTATTTGTTCAGTTTGTATAACGATGTGGCCAAGGATAATTTTTAATGAATTTAATAAATGAAAGTTAAAAACTACTCAGAACTGTCATAAGTTAGAAAAGTACAAAGTATGTAAAATATCGAAAGAAAAGTTAGTAAAAATTGGGTCATTTTTCATTTTAAAATATTGACTTATGAATTAAATATTCTAAATTCTGTCATGTGTATAAAATTAGATTAAATGTTAAATTTTAGACCATTTTCTGAAAAAGACATTTCTATTTATTGTCAAATGGAAACGCTGTTAGATTTCTTAGTACATAAATAAGAATATCTGCGATTTTCATTCAGTTACTAATGCAAATGACTTTAGGAATATGTCAGAAATTAGCGATTACGGATTTCATAAGTTTTTTCTTTCTTTCTTTTCTCCATTTTCATTTCAATTATTTATTTGTATATTATCTAATCTTTGTGTATTATCTAATCGAGATAGCTATGTACTTTGAAATTAAAGAAAGCTGTCAAAGAAAATTTCATCGAACCATTTGTATATAGGAGTCACTTAAAGAATGGCATATGCATAAAAAACATTAATAATAACTAACGTAAACGTTTAATATTCACATATATCTGATGCTATTGTGAAATATTACGAACTCCATTTCGATGAATTCTGAAAGTTCTTATTAATTTAAACCAATCTTAGTTAATGGAATTTAATGAAATTTTCTTCACATAAAACATAATTACACCGAACAAAGTTAAAGGTAGTGCAGATCTCGATACGAATATTTCGTACAATTTATAATAAATGATAAACTATTATATAAGTGAATATAAGAACAAAAAATTAATACACTTTTATAGTGAATGGATTTATTTTTCCGTAAAGTAGCCAATGCATGCAATGAAAAATAAGTTGAAGTCAGGCTATTGAGGAAAAACTCATTTTAATGTACCCCCCCCCCCTCCTCCTCCTGTTCTTGTACAACTTAAAACAAACTGATGGAATAAATACAGATTTCTTGTAAATTTTCGAGTCTCCGAGATTTGAAAACTGAAAAGCTTGCTCATATTGCCATATGATAAAGGGGCCGGGGGCAGTACTACTTAACGTTAAGATTGCAAATGAATATTATATAAAAACTTGCCAATGATAATGGAAAATTCTCGAGTTGAATTACTGAAACAGGTTTTGCGAATGTTGGTAAAATAAATTTACATTATCCATTACATTATTATGCATAATCAAAGCGCTTCACGCAATTACTTTAATTAATTTCATTTATCAATATATATATATATTTTGTTAAGTAAAAATTATTTTTGAAATAATATTATATCTAACAGTTTATTTATTAAATCCAAAGAGCTTTTAAAATAACTTGTATTTCACCTATTATGTTATAGATAATAAACATAAACAAATCTATCACTTTAAAAAAAAAATAATAATAATAATTTAAAGAGAGAAAGTCTTTTATCGTCATTTAAGAAATTTATTCATTGGAAAATATTTTTATTTAACTCATATACTCGTGTTAAGAGAGAGAAAATGCTTCATGCTCAAAACATAAGTCTGTCGGCAAATTGAATGTTTTCGAAGTTTTCATAAAATAAAAATAATAAAAATTAAAGTTTCACAAAACTGGCATAAGATTTCGCATCACATTAATACTTGAATGACGAGAACATCAACATTGCATTACGAGAGAAAGTCTACATAAACATTAAAAATATTCGTGGAAAATACACATAAGTAACGGACAAGCCCAAAATCATGCGCAAAAGTCGAAAAACGTCGAGTGAAAACCGGTCGGAGAAACGATCAAAACAGAAACTTGTGCTTCGTGCATTTTGTGATAGTGCTGTCCCTAGACGTTAGTGAAAGATTTGTGAAACCGAGTTTATCCAAGTGATTTGGTTTGGTGCCATTACTAATACATCAAGAATATAAATATTAGCTTTATCCACGGTATGCATGGGAGAATTATTTCTGCTTTTTTTTTTTTTTTTATGTCAATAAATGAAAGTTATGAGGACTAATGGGAATTTTTTTACATTACTAACTTACAACATAACAACGCTGCAACAAAGATTTCTTTCCATAACCAGAGTACTTGGTACATATCCGTGAGACGAACACCACTTTGGGCCAAGTGCAAATGTTGGTGCAAAAGCAAACAAAGATGGGTTCGCTAATAATTACGAAAAGTGTACGCGGAAGCTAACTTAGGTAGACGATAAAAAGGATGACCCTAATGAAATAAGTGTAGTTTAATTAACTGAATAATTTTCTTATTAAATACATAATAGAGAAAAATTGCAAATAATTAAAAAATAATAATAATTTCGCTTAAAAGCCGACATAAAGTTGATGACTACTTTAGGGTTTTTTATGTCAATAAATAAAAATTTTTTGACTAATGGGGAATTTTCCACAATCGTAATCTACAACATGAAAACGCTACAAAAATGGTTTCTTTCCATGACCAGAGTGCTTGGTACTTTTCCGTGAGAGAAACATGACTTCACGCCAAGTTCGAAATGTTGGTACGAAAACTAACAAAGATGTCATTCGCAATTAATTTGATGAAAAGTGTACGCGGAAGCCAACTTGAGTAGCGGATAGGAGTGGTAATCCTAGGGACATACGTGTAGTTTAATTAACTAAATAATTATTTTGTTAAATACAAAACACAGAGAAAATTTTCAAAGAATTAAAAATAATAATAATTTCGCTATAAGAAAGACATAAAGTTGATGATTTCATATTGCTTTGCTGAAAAATCCTATATTTTCTTTTCCTGAGAATAGTGCTACTTAAATTGAATTAAGTGTAATTCATAGAATATTAACAGAAATCTATGGATACACACTGGAAGTATAGAAATCCGAACAGTTTTTAAAGGAATGCGGTAATCTTGAAATCAAGTTCCGGAGTGTTACCTTCTTTCTTGACCCCACAGTACCATTTTGGTGTTCCAAAAATAAAAATACATTATTTTATCATATACTTTTAGGAATAAATCTCACAATATGACTAATACCCTGGAATAAGTTAATCTCATTGATTATTTAGAAATTCCCAAACTGAAAAAGCCGTATGAAATCTTTAAAAAAAAAATGAAATAATCGAAAAAGCAAACCTTGAAAGCAAAAATTATTACTATGTGGGTTTAATAATAAGGTTAATAAACTTGTTAACGTGAAATAAGCAGTTTACTACATTTGGCACTTTGTTGAAAATTGTGACTGGTGTTTGTCTAGCGCAGCGGTTCCCAACCTGTGGTACGCGTACTCCTGGGGGTACGTGGCGGGACAGTTGAGGGTACGTGAAAATTACATTGGTAATGGCGGATAACGCAAAAAATTATAAGGAAAAGAGATAAACAAAACTTTAAATTTTTGGTTTCACTTGTGTAAAAGTAAATTAGGCTAATCACATAAAATGAAGGAAAATGCCTAAACTAAATCTTGGTTGATCCCTTTTTGCCCTTATCTCTGCCCACTCCTAAAAAATCTTGCGATTTTGTATGTGCCCCTCCTTTTCTATTAGTGTTCTTTTCTTTCTAATGATTCTAGAAATATCGAGAAAAAACATGAATCGTATCGAGGCTTCTTGTTTCGAGAATTTCATTTAAAACCCATTTGAAAGAAAATCATCATTTTAGTGTTCGACTGCTCAGCAATAGCATAAACTCATAAACGTGTATTAATGGGTGTAGCTTCAACCCTTCTTTGTGAGTATTTAATTTAAAATCTCTAGCTAATATTTAGTGTTTTCAGTGACTTTATGTTGATATTGTGTTGTAGTTCAAATTGGATATATTGTTGAAAATTGGAATTCTTAAGAGAACTGCGTCTAACATTGGTTACTATTATAAGAACATTGTTAATGAACTTAAACAAAATATTTGAAACTGGTTTATGTGAGAAGGGGGTACGGAAAAATGGAAAGTCCAAGCAAGGGGTACGTGAGAGAAAAAAGGTTGGGGAGCGCTAGCGGAAAAGTATCTGGTTCCTTTTATGATAAATGATACGACATGTTTCCATCGATTCGCAATAACGAACAAATCTGTTCTTAAAAAATTTAAATTTAACCATCTACCAGTCTTTCTCAACAGGCCGGACCAAGTGATTTTTGCAAAATCGATTTCACCCGTGGTTTTTTTTTTTTACGCGTGCGTAAGTTTTTAGCAAAGCTATCATATCTCTTACACTAAAAAAAAAAAAAAGTTACACAAAATACACTTTCAAGTTCAGAAAAAAGCATAAAATTAATTAGTTAAGGGCTTTTTAAGAAACTAAAATTTGAATATTTAGTCATTAAAACGAGACTGTTAAGTGGTTAAAATATAAACAAAACCCAAAACAATAGCATTTCCAAATTTTTACATAACCTATTACATTAAAATATGCCTGTCTGTTTGGATTTCAAAGCTACTCCGCCTTGAATATAAAACGTTGTGCGATGAAATGTTTTCTTATGGGCACTTTTATCACTAATTATTAATATTTCTATTCGGGGTTCATTTAAGGTTTTGCCACAGGCCCGGAAAGTCAACTACTTTATTTTAATTTAAAAAACTAAAATATTTTTTTTTTAATTTGTTAGATTGACGTCATTTAGCTTCGAAATTAGAAGCCGAAATCTTAATAGAACAATATAATTTAACAAATAAAGTTTTGCATCAAAAATCACGTAATCTACAAAATGTAAATTTCGCAATTACTTAGATATATTTCTTACTTGAAATTTAGTATTAAATAAAATTAATGTTATAAGTTTTCCTAAATGTACAATAATAATTGATTTTTTTTTTCGCTCAAGAAATGGAAATATCTCGTGCAATGTGTATCAAACAATGAAACACATCGCGTTGCCAGGCAGCCAGTTAAATAATAATTTAAAGAAATCTATCTCAGTGAAAGTGGTTTAAAGCAGTGGTTCCAAACCTTTTATTAGCAATGCCTCAGCAAAGAATCGGTAAAATCATGATTTGAGCCTGACGTCTGGAATCATGACGTCTGGGGCAAAAACGAAACCTGGGACATATACTGCCACCAAGTGACATTAGAAGCAAATAATATGTAGGATATTATAATTTACAATAATAAGCAACAGATTACAGTGTTAGATTTATTTCACCAAAAATGTGGCTTGGCGCTTTGGTGCCCCAACCACCTCAATTTTAATTAGCCATTATTCCCCATCAAAACACATTTCTCGTGTTTACCTTTCGCATTATCGTTAATTAACTGACAAGTATTATTTGATCTTAAATTTAAAATGTGTATGTCATGATGCATATTTATTTACTGTGTTGGAAGGAGACTTGCACTAGCGACATAGATATCTAGTATTTACCCTTTTCTTTTTACACAATGCTAATTAAGATTTATAAATTTTACAAAGCTGGTAGTACTTCGTTTAGATTTTTTTTTTTTTTTTTTTTTTTTTTTTTCTTTTTTTAGTTAAATATGTTCATGATAGTAAGATTTAGATGTAGCCGTAAGTAGTTTAACGTGTAAAAGTTTCTTCGTGGAACAAACAGCAGAGCGAATAGAAATACAAAGCTTATTTAACAAATAATCAAAAGAGTTCAAAAAATTGTAAAATACATTATTAACCAGAAAATTTTTAGAAAATTTTAAAATAAAAAATGAGTGTCGAATTATTTTTTTAAGATTGTTCATATAATTATTCAACTTTTTGATTCTATTTTAAACATACGTAAACTTTTTTTAATACAATAAATAAATAAATAAAATAATAATAATAATAATAATAATAATAATAATAATAATAATAATAAATAATTTTATTTTTTAATTTTGCATGTATTACTTTTATTTGTAGTCTACAACATTACTTTTCCCAAAAAGACGTTGGGAAAGCATTACACAATGTCTTAGAAAGGCTGATATTCTAAACTGTTTAGCGTATAAATAATTTTGTGTATTGCCTATAAATTCTCTGCATTTTTTTTTTCAAAAAGTGAAATTTAATGGAGGAATTATTGAAATATATGAGTTAACTGGATCATTTAAATTTTCCGGGCGTTAAAAAGTACATAAAAGATTTTTAGCGTGTAAAGTCGATGAATATTTCATAAAGAGCTCAAAAGTAGTTCCGAAATACGTTAAATCAGTTGCAAGGGCACGATGTTATACCTTACAATGCTAAACAGAAGATTTGTTGGAAGCAATCTGAAATATTTTCTCAGTGGATTTATTTATATCTTGAAAGAGGTATGTTAAGACTTAAGATGCATAAATATTAGGAATTCAGATAAATACGAAAAGTTCTTTTTAAAAGTTAAAATGCGAATGTATTTAATAATACAATATTGAAAATAAACGCTTCAAAATAAATAAAATGTACTCAAGTTTGAGTGTATTCTCAGCTTATAATAGCTCCGAGTATTTAAGTCTCAATTTCTGGGCAGGGGGGGGGGATACTTTTCAGTAGATGTATTTACTAGCTCCCGTGACTTCGTTCACGTAAGATTTAAAGAAAAATTGCATTAATTAAGCAAAAAAATTCATTCCCGATAGTTAAAAACATATACAATTAATCAACTTTTTTTTATCCCATTTTATAGTAGGTAATTGTGTTCATGGACATTGATTTAATTTATGTTTTCGTGTCAAAGATATTGTTTAAAGTAATTATGTTAGTATACATTTTTGAGTAAATTTATTAATTAACAGGTCACTTCAGACATGACTTTGACGCGATAAGAGTAATCGAAAAATAAACATGCATTAATATATTTCTATTTCAAAACACTTCACATTTTGAACATAATGAAATATGTATGCTGTTTAAAATAAGAATTAGAACGTGGTGAAGCATAAAAGTTCGATACTAAATCATAAAAAAACTAAAAATTATCTTTAACTCTCATATATTTGTTACATTTTCATTTCACAGCGCCATATTTTCACTGCTGTAGATCTACCAATAATATCAAAATATTTACCACGCTCCAAAGATTCTCAAAACCTAAATACTTATTTGTTAAGCAATACAGTTGTTTATTGTTTTCATTCCGGAAAAATTTGTAATTTATGAAAAAAGCCCTCCGATAATGGATAATCATTATCATATCGATTAATGTGTTGTAATTTTAAATTATCGAAGATTCGAAATTTGTCCGGAATATACCCCAATGGGGACAATGATTATCTTGCAGAGATACTTTTAAATACAGATATAAATATTTTAAAATTTAAATAAGCGGAAGAAAATTTCTTCCGCTTCATGAAGTATGGATGTACAAATATATATTTCTATTTAATTCCAATTTTTAGCTTTTGTGGCAGTATTTTAAAAATATATCTAAGTCTAAATATCTAAGTCTAAATAAATATAGTCTTGATTAAAAAGATAAAAAGTTTGGAAGATAATTAAAAATTCATATTTTATAAATGTAAATGCACTCGTGACGTCACATTCTCATGTAAAAACAATACATTAAAAAGCTGAAATGTAATGAACGGTTATCGAAATTGGAATATGAATTAAAAGCGTGGCAACAGGAAAGAAAAGGAAGCAGGACCGTGAAAGATATCAAATAATAATGTTAAAAATAAAATTAAATATTTCGAATAATTGTAAAAAAAATCAACTAAACGCTAGCCAAACACTATATAATGTTCTAAGAAATGCTTGCTGTTTCAAACTAGTCGTAAGAATTATTTTGCCGAATGCGCTATCGTTCCATGCGTAGATTTTGTTAAAACGTGACATTTAACCGAGGATTTATTAAAATATATGACTTTCTACTTTCTAGGCGTCGTTTAAATTTTTACGAGTTCAGAAGTATCTAAAAAAAAATTCGGTGAGTAAAGCCAATGAATATTTCATAAAGAGCTTCGAAAGTAGTTTTGCGATAAGGTAAATAAGTTGCCTGTAAGAAATATTACCTTATAACGCTAAATCGAAGATTTATTGGAAGCAGTTTTTCAAATTTTCTAAGAAGGTTTACTTGAAAGTAGTATGTTAATACATAGAACAAGAACTAAAATAAAACAAATAAACACAAAAAATTTGGATTGTTTTAAAAAATGTGGAATATTTTGATTAAATGTGAATAATAATAATAATGACTAGCAAGCTACGCCCGCTACGCTGGTCAATTTCGCTTAACGCACCTTTAATCAAACGAAATATTGACCTTGAATTTGAGCTTCTGTTTTAAAACCATATGTACCTTTACTTGGAATGTCCTTCTGCATTTCTGAAAACGATACGAACGCCATTGCGTTATTACATTTTTAATACGTCAGACAAAATTTGGGCTGTTAACGACAAACTCTTTTCATTGGTCATTCAATTTGGTAATCATGAATTTGGTAAAGCGCGATAAAACGATAAGCTATATACTATAACCATCCTTGAAAACTCATCTAACTAACAGTGACGGTTCCGTCAGAATCCATTCGGCATTTCTTTGGATTTTAATGAAGTTACAATACTTCAAATATAATGAAATTGATATTTCATCACTTTTTATGCGTGAAGGTTTCGCTAAAGGTACTCCATTGTTGAATTTGGTAATTTTTGAAATTCAATATTTGAAAAACGGCATAATCATTAGATTTGAAATTTATATCAAGAAAAATACAATTTTTTACCTTTCTAACGCAGTTTGTCTAACAATTTTCTGACAAATACTTTTCGAGCTATTAATTATTTCAGTAACTTCAAATGTTTTATTGCCCGAGATTAATCTGTGGCAACGATTAGCTAAAATCCCAGTCGTCAGCAACGCATACCTTTTTATTAAAGAGGATAATAAACTAGAGATTATAAGTTTAATTTAAGGCAATAACTATCGAGCTGATGCATAATTTCATAGCGTTTACTTTGGTGTGGCAATACAGACTAACGTCTAGGGACAGCACTATCACAAAATGCACGAAGCACAAGTTTCTGTTTTGATCGTTTCTCCGACCGGTTTTCACTCGACGTTTTTCGACTTTTGCGCATGATTTTGGGCTTGTCCGTTACTTATGTGTATTTTCCACGAATATTTTTAATGTTTATGTAGACTTTCTCTCATAATGCAATGTTGATGTTCTCGTCATTCAAGTATTAATGTGATGCGAAATCTTATGCCAGTTTTGTGAAACTTTAATTTTTATTATTTTTATTTTATGAAAACTTCGAAAACATTCAATTTGCCGACAGACTTATGTTTTGAGCATGAAGCATTTTCTCTCTCTTAACACGAGTATATGAGTTAAATAAAAATATTTTCCAATGAATAAATTTCTTAAATGACGATAAAAGACTTTCTCTCTTTAAATTATTATTATTTTTTTTTTTTAAAGTGATAGATTTGTTTATGTTTATTATCTATAACATAATAGGTGAAATACAAGTTATTTTAAAAGCTCTTTGGATTTAATAAATAAACTGTTAGATATAATATTATTTCAAAAATAATTTTTACTTAACAAAATATATATATATATTGATAAATGAAATTAATTAAAGTAATTGCGTGAAGCGCTTTGATTATGCATAATAATGTAATGGATAATGTAAATTTATTTTACCAACATTCGCAAAACCTGTTTCAGTAATTCAACTCGAGAATTTTCCATTATCATTGGCAAGTTTTTATATAATATTCATTTGCAATCTTAACGTTAAGTAGTACTGCCCCCGGCCCCTTTATCATATGGCAATATGAGCAAGCTTTTCAGTTTTCAAATCTCGGAGACTCGAAAATTTACAAGAAATCTGTATTTATTCCATCAGTTTGTTTTAAGTTGTACAAGAACAGGAGGAGGAGGGGGGGGGGGGTACATTAAAATGAGTTTTTCCTCAATAGCCTGACTTCAACTTATTTTTCATTGCATGCATTGGCTACTTTACGGAAAAATAAATCCATTCACTATAAAAGTGTATTAATTTTTTGTTCTTATATTCACTTATATAATAGTTTATCATTTATTATAAATTGTACGAAATATTCGTATCGAGATCTGCACTACCTTTAACTTTGTTCGGTGTAATTATGTTTTATGTGAAGAAAATTTCATTAAATTCCATTAACTAAGATTGGTTTAAATTAATAAGAACTTTCAGAATTCATCGAAATGGAGTTCGTAATATTTCACAATAGCATCAGATATATGTGAATATTAAACGTTTACGTTAGTTATTATTAATGTTTTTTATGCATATGCCATTCTTTAAGTGACTCCTATATACAAATGGTTCGATGAAATTTTCTTTGACAGCTTTCTTTAATTTCAAAGTACATAGCTATCTCGATTAGATAATACACAAAGATTAGATAATATACAAATAAATAATTGAAATGAAAATGGAGAAAAGAAAGAAAGAAAAAACTTATGAAATCCGTAATCGCTAATTTCTGACATATTCCTAAAGTCATTTGCATTAGTAACTGAATGAAAATCGCAGATATTCTTATTTATGTACTAAGAAATCTAACAGCGTTTCCATTTGACAATAAATAGAAATGTCTTTTTCAGAAAATGGTCTAAAATTTAACATTTAATCTAATTTTATACACATGACAGAATTTAGAATATTTAATTCATAAGTCAATATTTTAAAATGAAAAATGACCCAATTTTTACTAACTTTTCTTTCGATATTTTACATACTTTGTACTTTTCTAACTTATGACAGTTCTGAGTAGTTTTTAACTTTCATTTATTAAATTCATTAAAAATTATCCTTGGCCACATCGTTATACAAACTGAACAAATAAAGAAGTAATGCAATAAAATTTTAATTTTGAAATAATAATAAGAAGACGAAAAAAATTGTAGAAACTACTAAAGAAAATTCTGAAATATTTTCGATATGTACATAAATCTAGACTCTGATAACACTTTACTCATTATTTTTTTTATTTTTTAGTGCGTCTTTAATACATGTGAATTGGTTTTAAATGAATGTTTTGAGTAGATTCGCAGTCACCAAAAGAGATTATCTCGTTAGCAACGGGTAACGCAAAAAGGAGTTAATTTTCCAGCTCCCATGCAGTAACTTCACTTTTCCCCCGGTAGGAAACCGGTTCTCACCTCCCAGAAACCAAAACTAGTGCATGGTGCATTTTGTGATAGTGCTGTCCCTAGACGCTAGTAATCTTTCGAGTTGTTCACCGAACTCCGCGTACATAACATTGACCACGCCCCCAGAGTGGACGTAACATTATTTGGTCACGACCACTTGAGTAAGACTGCATTTCGTTCTGATGCATTTTGTTTGGACTACTTATAAAACATGTAACATTGCTCAAACTTCCTTCTTTTTCCACACAGAAAACAACTAAAAATATATTGATTAAAAAAGAAAACATAAATTACCCACATATATTTAAAAATCCATAAAATATATTTATAGCACTTTCAACCTCCTGATATCTTGAATAATTTATCAATAAAATCTATCTAGCAAATTTTCTACAATTAAAATTACTTACATTTTTCTACTTTTCAAAACACAATTTGGCACTTTTATATAGTTATCTATATTTATTATATACGAATTCATCTTTAAATGAGGAATATTTTCTAAGATATAAATAAACCTACCGAAAATATTTTAAATAAAACTTCAAATAAGTCATCGATTTAGATACGTGAAATAACATCGTATCAATCTCAACTTATTTGCAGTATCTTAAACCTGCTTTTGAAGCGTCTTATGAAATATTCATAATCTTTATTCATTGATTATTTTCAAGTTCTTTTGATCTTTTGAAAATTCAAAGTTACCCAAAGAATCCATACATTTAAAAAAAAAAAAAAAAAAAAAAAACTCTATTTAAAATCTATTCAAAGTTACCCTCACAGCGTACGGTACTCAAAATAAAACCTTTTCAAAAAATGGCAAGTTTTTTATTTTCTTGATGCATATATGCTGAAAGCGGCTTCTACAGCATCTCTTTTTTTCAGCCTACCACTAATTTTCAGATTGGCCGATGCAGATCATCGAGATTCAGAAGGTTTTTATCAAAATACGATATTCTTAGACTTAGCGTATTTCTAACATCAAAATGTCCATAAATAATAAGACATAGCCATTTTCTTGCCGTGTTTTCTCCAAATGTATTCTCTTCGAAGATGACCCGAAAGTTTCGAGCCTCCTCAGTCTTACTCGATTATTAAACTTAAAATAAGAAATGGTGGATGCGTTCTTTTTTTTTTTTTTTATCTTCACTTAACATTCCATCTTCTCCTTCAGACCCCCAAATATCAAGTACAATTACAAAACTCCAAGTAACGAGTGACACATGATAAACGATAAACAAACTTTTAACACCACAGATGTTGTCACATGAAGGAAATCAATACGATAATTACATCAACTCGTTAGCTCGACCCTTAAATAGTACAAGCATAAATAAACAAATAAGCTATTTTTTGTATTTTATTATTATTTTCATGCCTTCACAATAAATATTTTTAGTATTACAATATAATACATACAAACATAATCAACATACAAATTTTACATAAAAAAATAATCTTATAAAATTTTCATGCTTATCTATTATATTTAAAACGCTAAGCGTTTTCTTTCGACAGTCCATGAGAACAAACTACAGCATCAAATTACATCATTCTTTTTTTTTTTTTTAAATGAAAGATACTTGGACACAGATTTGTTATCGTACATTATTTCTTCGAAAATTTAATTAATTAGCAGTAATTTTAAATTAAAATTTTATTTCTGCGTATGACGTCATAAAGTCGGCAATCGGATAACTTCCACTGTTCCGAGGATAAAAGAGAAATAATAAATATTAAAGACACGTGGCTTTTATGCCGAATTTTTTAATTTGCAAGTTAAATTTCGGTAAAAATATTTATCTGCGTGCATTTTATTTTTATAAGCGAATAAAAATTTATATTTATTGTGACGTCACGGGAATATTGTCCACTGGGTTTATTTTATCGTTATGCATTATAACTCTGTTGATACCATTTTTTTCATTACAATTAAATACAAAATATATTTTTATTTGTAAACATGGTGCTTAAGCATAAAAGTAACGTATATAAAGTACGCGTGAAAGATTTGCGCCGGTGAAAATGACATTATGCTTAGCTTGAAATGCATTTTAACATTGATAAAACTAAAGAGAAAAATTTATATGATTGTGTCAACATGACGTAATTTTAACTGATTTTTTGATTCTTAATTATAAAGATTACAATTGGAGCCCTGATTGGTTGCTTCATGTTGATTGCATACCTTTATTACATGCTACCAATTACTTTTTTTAAATTATATGTTAGAAGATTTCACTTTTTAATAGAAAAATTCACAAAAGTAACAAATTTCAGGAAAATTAAAATTATTAAAAATAGTGTTATGGTACAAAAAAAAAAAAAAAAAAAAAAAAAAAAAAAAAAAAAAAAAACCTTGAAATAATGATTGTATTTTTAGTTAGAATAAACAATGTAAGGCTAATATTTTATAGGAATTATTTTGATAGGTTTATTATAAGCCATTTAACAGTTCCTTATTCACGGCGAAGTCCTATTTTTTTTCACTGTGAATTTCTTAATCAACGTCAAAAAATGACAGTCTACTTTTGGACGCCAGGCAAAACACAGTGGCAATTTTTAGAAATGTATGTATTGTATATGTTGCATCAGAATATGCTAGGAATTGTATTTTATTATTATTTTTTAAAAATCCATTGGATATTTAACTGTATAAGAGGGAAAAGATCCCCGAATGTGATGGAAAAGGGATAATCATCCTAATTATGTAAAGGAACCAAAGAAACCATACAAATAAATTACACTTGAAAACATTAAAAGTCTCTCTCATCTGCAGATTGATTTATTATTGTAAAAAAAATTCTCAATCTTTACATAAAAATTGATTAGCTTAAAACAATAGATGCGGTTTAGAAGATATGGAATTGAAAAGAACAATGATTAAAGAGGACATTAATTTATTTCACTGAAATAATAACGATGATTTTTTTACATTGTAAAACTAGTTATAGTACGAACGCACCTTATTTGTCACATTTAACGTAGAATTTTCAACTTGTTCATTTTTTTGCCGTTTGCAGTGTGAACGAAGACTCCTACGACAATGGTTTCCAACTTGGTGTGCACATACACGGTTGGGGGAAGGGGCAAGTGGACCGGTTCGTGGTGCATTATTGCTAATAGTGAAAAATGCAAAAATAATATCATAGAATTAAAAAAAATGGCTTATGTGAACGTCAGATAAGCTATTCAAAAAGTGAGCGAAAAAAAGCCTAGGCCAAATCATTGATCTATTGATTGTCATCTCATGTGCAAAAAAGCCAGTGTGAAGTTTTTGAGACACTCACAATTTCTTATATGAGAACGAGTTAAAATAGTAAAATAAGTAGACAGTAACATAATGGCTTACTTAAATGGAATTAAAATGCCATTCAGGAAATATAACACTTCCAATATATCTTTAATTTAACTACATAAAATGACATCATATCACTCCTAACTTATTTATTAAGCTTAAACATACATTTGAAACTTCTTATGAAATATTCATCACCTTTTTACTCATCGATTATTTTCTAAATCTTTTGATCTCCTGAAAGTTCAAGTGACCTATAGAGAAACCATATATTTCGAGAAATCCCCCGATTTAAATTCGACTTTTGAAAGAACCCTTACTCAAAATAAAACCTTTTGAAAAAGTAGCAGTTTTTCACTTTTTTGCCGTATATGCATTGTAAAATGTGGCCCCTAGAGCATCCCTATCGGCGGGCAGCCCTCACTTTTCTAAATTTTTCCCCCGTTATTGCCGTTTGGCATGGGCTACAATTTACGTTTACAAACAATTTTCTACATTTGAAAACATAATTTTGTTTAACAGTTTTTAATAGTTATCAATATATATTATATATCATTTTATATTTTAAAGTTTTTTTTTTCTTTTAAACTTCCAAGATAGAAATGAATTTACAGAGAAAATACATTTCAAACAAATCTTCTATTTAGATACATGAAAGAAAAATCATACGTCTCGCATAGATTATGAAACACCAATACTTTCAGAATACTGTAATAAAACTTCGCTGCTGAATAAGATAAAAAAAAGATGTCTAAATAAACAATTTCAAAACGCATAACACAGTTGAACACCCAATTTCATCTAATTAACGCCCACAGCCGATAAGATATTCGAATTCTTTCGAGAAGCCGTGTATATGTATGCAGCATTTTTCACATAGTTTGCTAAATTTAATTCAGCTATAAAATGCAAAACACATTTGAAATGTTTTTTAGCCTATATATGATGACTTGAAATACTTTGTGCAGCCCTGTATATGATCTACAGACTTTTATACACACCACATACTAAGCTTTAATTAATTTACGAAACGCATAACACAACTAACTGTATCTGAAATTGCACTTCAAATGATTATCGCTTATAGACAGTACTGCAACCGAATTCTTTTTTGTGTCCCTGTAAATGAAGAAATAAATGCTATGCACGCTATATTCTACAGTAAGCATCTTGTAAAGTCTCTCAGCATTGCACATCAATTTCATTATGTTTGAGATAGCGTAACATTTTAAAAATACACTTCAAACGATTTTTTCCCATAGACCATAACGTATTTCTTTTGTGTGTCCCTGTAAACGAATGATAAATGCCATGTACTCCATATTCTACAGAACGAATGTTGTATTGCACCTCAATAATGTATATCAATTTCAGTATGTTTGAAATAGTGTAACTTTATTAAGCATACGCTGCAAACGATTTCGCCCGTAGACCATAATGTAACGGAATTCTTTGGTGTGTTCCTGTAGACGAACTATAAATGTTACACATTGCATTTTCAATAGGGAATGTCTTATGGTAATCATCAATAACATATACCAAGATTAGGGTAATCCAAGTATATTTATGCGAGTTAGAGTACGGTCAGATGGTCAGACTAACCCAAGTCATAATCACTCTTCAACTGTATTGGATAGTGTTAAAAAATAACAGCATACAGAGGGTGTTCGCATATTTTTTAGACGATATGTAATGTATCATGGCACTTACAAAGCTATTTTACATAAAATGTTTGAGTTTTAAATGTTCAGTTTGGTAACCCTTCTTCTTAACTATTTTTCTACACCACAATTTCTATGGCAATAATGCCTTTTGTAATTTTAAAAGAGGTAATTTTGCCCATTCCTCTTGAACAGCTTTCCAAAGTCCATGAAGGGTTGTATGTCGATGGTTGGATAACGCGCTTTTTAAAAGTCCAAAAGTTCAAAAATCCATATGTGATACATCAGGAGATTTAGTAGGTATATCAGGGAAGAGTATAGACCTCTTACCCCTTTCTCGTTCCATTTTTTCCAGGAAATTAACAGTGGATTTTCATATGTGGCTGCTTGTTTTATTTTTTGTGCAGCTCAACAGACTGATGGCACAGGGGGTAAAGAGATGGTATTCCATGTTTGAAGATTGTGAGTAAAATATGTTTCAGATAGTATGTGCAGTTGTTCTTAACATTTTTCTTCAGTCTCTTTATTTTTAATTTGCCATTATATGCAAAGCCAGCAACAATCATAAATCCTTTGCTACAATTTTTTTTAGATACATTGAACCATGTTTTAAGATTTCGTTCTCCTCTTTGATGATAATAAATCTCTTTTTATTACAATCATTTAAATAGATCCAAGCTTCATCTATTGCAACAACATTTTTTCACTTTTCTCCAGATAAATACTTCTCATAAAGAATTCTGCATCGTGTTCCATGTTGGCCGATATGGCGTGGAGAAAGCATTGTGTTTTATGCACGATTGATTTGTGTTCGATGAGCATTGTGTTTTATGACCTTTGAAAAATTCAAATCAGTATGATTTTGTTAACAGTTGGCACTGAAAATTTTAACGATTTAGCAACAGTCCTTTAACTTGGTGGATTTTGTTCTACCATAAAAGTTCTTACCTTTGCAATATTCGAAGAATTCTTTTTGTTCTTGGGTGACATATTTAGAACATTTTTTTCCACTTGAAGCCAGACATTCACGTTTTTTGCCTGTTTTATTGACAGTATTACCTACTGTGGCTTTAGATATAGAAAAAACATGCCCTTCGCAGTGTTTTTTAGTAACCGAATACGAGTAATTTTCTTAGGAAAGTGCAGAAATATAGCCTTCCATCCATTGGCTCTTTAAATGCGCCATTTTACATGTAAACAAAAATTTCAGTACCCATAGACGGGAATATATACTTTCAAAAACATATTAGCGGTGAAAAAGTAATTTTTTCTCTATGCAGACGATTTTTTTTTACACCAAAACAAACTCATCTAAACAGTGCCCTCTGTTTATTTTCCGAATATTAAAAATTATTTTAGAAGCTTCTTATGAACTATTCATCATCTTTACTCATCGATTATTTTCAAAATCTTATGATCTCCTGAAATTTCAATGATCTATAGAAACTATTTATTTCTAGAAATCCCTCCTGCTTTAAATTTGACTTTTGAAAGAGCCTTTAAAGCGCACGATACCCAAAGTAAAAACTTTTCAAAAAGTGGCAATTTTTCATTTCCTTGCCTTATGCATTGTAAACGCGGCCCCTAGAGCATCCTTATCTGCGGTCCAACGCTTTTCTAAATCCTTGGGGTTTTTTTCACGATGATTTGTCGAGCATCTCGAATAGTACGGAGTCGTAATTTTGGCTTTACAACAACCGTTGCATACATATTTTTCCAGTTAAAAAGCACCTGAAACAAACCAGCGTTACCATAACAACGGTCATGGGCCTCGTGTGGAAAAATTGTTTGCCACAGTTTCTCCCAGGGTATTTTTCTCTAAATAATTCCACCCAGACAATTGAAAATAGAGTTAAATGTTTGTTTTGTGCGTTTGTTTTGTCTTGATTTTCTGTGAAAGTAAGAAAAAGAATACGGAAGTAGCTTTGTAAACGAATAAATTAATGGAAATTGAAATAATTTTCTAGCATTTTCTTGTGAATAGACGATAAGAATGCAATTTAAGAGTCACGCGAAAACACTCAGAAGTTAATATTAAACCTATGAGAGCGTTCTTTTTAAAATTTTTAGTTTGCATTTCAATATTTTTAAATAAATAAATAAATATTTATTTGCAAAGGATAGCTGAGGTCGATTTCTAAACGGGCCCTTTTTGCTTTATTTTATTTATTCGTTTATTTTTATAAGGATACTTTCAATTTCGGAACCGGTTCCAAAAGTGAAAGTGTCCTCATGAAAGCAAACTGGAACCAAAATCGAAGAAATACAAGCGTACAATATTAGACATCGACCTCAGATATCCTATACTACAAAAAAAAATCATTTAAAAATATTAAAATGCAAGTGAGAAATGGGAGAAGAAGGTTCTCATAGGTTTAACATTAGCTTGCGACTTTTCGCATGACTGAAATAGGCTCTTAAGGAAAACTATTACATTTAAACGGCATTTTTGGAAACACAATTTTTAAAATAATTATTAGTAAGTTTATAAAATTAACATCGTACTTCATTTTATAATTTTAACATTTTCAAAAATACATTTAAATTGCAGAATATTAAGACGGAATGTTCACTTCGAGCGTGGATGTATCGCAGCTATCAGCAGCTGAAGTATGATCCCATCTTTATAAAATGAAAATTCGGATAAATAAAAGAAGTAAAAATATTTTTAAAAACTTTTTTATAAACATTCATTGTTTGTCTTACAAATCACGTCTAATTGCATGACAGCAGTTCTGAAAATATTGAAAATTCCCTCTTTGATTAATGCTTGATAGAAAGCTCGAACTAGTGAATTTATTAAATATATTTAGGTAAGTTTTCCTCAGTTTCTTTTTTAAAATATAGCAAAGGTAAACATTATTTAAACTATCTATTCAGGATTTCTAAATTGTTTTCCCAGCGTATAATCATAATTTAATCCATATTAAACTATTCGATGATAAAAGAGTATATAAAATACTCTCTAATTGTTACGTTCTTTATTATTATTTATTTTCTCTTTTTAGTATTTAAATTACTTTGTTGTTGGAGTTTCACAGCCAGTTGACCTATTTTGGCGAACGCAGTTTGGCGCATCATTAACTCCATTGTTTTTGTAACTCGTAAAAATTTGTAACTATAAAGCTTATTTGACGATTTATACCCTGCGGCTGGCCAACGGAAAATGCCTTAAAATTAATTTATTAATTTATAATTAAGTTTTAAAAGTAATAAAATGTTATATTGTCATCGGAAGCAAATCTATGTACATAACTATTATAATTCTATCATATCAGGAAGTAAGTGAAAAATCTATATTTTACATACAAAAACCAAGTTGAATTAAATAAAAGAGTGTATTAAAGCAGTTATTTAATTTAAAAAATAATAATCATCAAATAAAATCGGTAAGAAAGAAAGAAATAAATAAAAATAAAAATAAAAATAAAATCCCTGACGGCTCGGCCTACAGGCACAGGTAGATTTTGAAGACGCAGACCGTGGGGCGCCTGTTTATTGGGAATTGCAAAAGAAATTACCTTTTTGCCCTGATGCGGCAGTTGGGACCGCCCACATCGAAAGCTAAGTGTGTCTGTAGGTGGAACCTGCAGGATTTAAAAAAATATATATATTTTATTTATTTATTTATTTTTTTTTTTTTTTGCTCTAAGGGTTGGCCCTATAAAAAACTTATCTATATAAAAGTTGTAGATAATATTAAAAGGATTTATAATAAATTTAAGCGGATTCGATATCTTATGAATTATGATTTTTTTTCTTCACGGATTCGATACGCATCATAATTAAGAGGTTATTGATTTTTTTCTGTTTTCACAAAAGCTCTCTCCCCCCGCCCCATTGTTCGATTTTGCCCATTAACGAACGTGACTGAAATTTTATGTCCCTTGATTTTATGGATGAGTTCGGAAAAGATTTGTGCAGAATTATTGGAGTTATCGTGTCCATAAAAAAGTGATATAGATAGATAGATAAAGTTTTGTTACTGGGGTGGTTTTGGGTTCTGGGTGTCCTGATCGGCGTAGATCTGCAAAAATTTTCCAGAAATTCCAACATAGGGGAGAATGTAATAGGTAGTATTTCTTACGAAATCTACCAAAAAATAAAAGAACGATAATATGCCAAATATAACGCTGATAGCAACTGCTGTGCTAGTGTCTATGTATGTCTATGTTCAAATATTTCCATTACTGTATATAAAAGTAAATATTCTGTTATTTAAAAATATTACAGCGTTGACATAGCAACAATCATGGGCATCATTTGGAAAATTTTTTTGCTACAGTGCCTCCGAGGGTATTTTATCTAAATGTTTCCTACCAGATAATTGAAAATAAAATAAAATCTTTTTTTGTGTATTGTTTTTTAAGGCGTGTTCGTAATTATATAAACACGTAGCACCTATATTCGTCGTCTGCTCCGTCCGTCTGTCCGTCTCTTCATATAACAGCGCAAAAACTACCCAACCGAATGGTTTGAAATTTAATATATAATATATAATATATATAATTTAATATATAATAAATTCTGCAATGATTATATATAATCATTGCAGAATTTTGTCGAGTCATTTCAAATTTTATGAAAATCAAACCAAAACTTAAAAAGATATTAATAAAAGTTTTCTTCATTCTATTAAATCCTATCATACGTATACTAAAAATATCAACGTTTGACACACAATAACATCGTGTAATAAACAGACGCACGTTTCATGAGTATCCTGGACTCACTTCCTCAGTGTAAATAAACTTAAACCCTATTGTATCCCCCCAAAGACATGAAAATGAATCTAAAAACCCAAATGAAAAACAACAACACACCGAGAAACTCCTCCAATCTGATTAAGTCGGCCGACTTAATCAGACCGACTTAATCAGATTTACCGACTTAATCAGATTGGAGGAGTTTCTCGGTGTGTTGTTGTTTTTAATTTGGGTTTTTAGATTCATTTTCATGTCTTTGGGGGGATACAATAGGGTTTAAGTTTATTTACACTGAGGAAGTGAGTCCAGGATACTCATGAAACGTGCGTCTGTTTATTACACGATGTTATTGTGTGTCAAACGTTGATATTTTTAGTATATTTATCCACACAAGATCCTATCATACGTATTTAATTTAATGATATCGCATGATAGGTAATGATTCTAGGTTGTCATGGTCATTACGTCCCATTTAAGATGGAGTCATAATATTTCCGTATTAATGAATTTAAAAACCGAATTTGTATACTAAAATTGTTTAATTATAGCAATCCTATAATCTACCGACAGGTTTTTGGATAGATGTTTCCGGAGAAATAGATATTAAATGGAAAAAAAGTCTATGGATTTCAAGTTCTGAAATTTTCAAAGCTAGGCTCAAGTTTCCCATGGAATTTTCAGTAAATATCAACAAATGATAAAATGTTGTCAACTTAAAATGTACTTATTTTATTACGGAAATTAATCATATTATAATAACAGACGATATAATTCATTTCACTGAAATAATAACGATGATTTTTTTTTTTACATTGTCTTGTATTGGACATTTGCCCATAGTATAATTTTAATGTAACATAATTGTAATTAATTGTTTGTAAAAGTGTATTGAAACTTAATTTCATAAAATAAAATGAATATCTATAAATATGAAAATCTGCACATAAAATAAATTTTGCATTCATGCATTTTTGCATAAGAGTGCAACAGCTATTGCACCAAGATCTGAATATTTATAAAATTAGTTATAGTACGAACGCACCTCATACGTTTGACGTACAATTTCTAACTTGTTCTTTTTTTCTGTAAAAAAAGAAGAAAAGGAATACGGAATTGGTCTTTTAAATGTGCAATTGAAGGTGGTCCGCGAGACAGAAAAATATACTATTTAACACTTTCTAAAGTAGTTAAAAAGTGCTTATGAATTCGGTTTGTCTGTCGTTTGTCGGCCCATGCTTTAACTCGCATAAATGTACTGGGATTTTCATGAAATTGACATATGTTATTGGTATTTACTACGGCATGTTCGGTATTGAAAATGAAGTGTATAGCATATAGTATCGCTATTTATATTATAAAGTTTATTTCAAAAAATTGTTTGTTGTGTATTTTAATGATATTACACTATTTCAAACATATTGAAATTGATATATAGTATATCACTGTGATGAAGTTCAAAATGCTTACTATATAATACAGAGTGCAAATCATTCATCGTTCATTTACTGGGACACACAAAAGAATTCAGTTATGAAAACATAGAGAATTCAGTTATGGATGATAATTGCTGAAAGTGCGATTTCAATTCTGGTAGGCGTTTTTATATTTAATTAATTTGTTCCATTTTACTTGCTGTGTGTAAAATCTATAGATCGCATTACAAAGGGCTACACAAAACATCTCTAGTTATTGATGGAAATTTGTTGAAAATGAATTTTTCAACTGTGCTATGCGTTTCCTAACTAAAACTAAACTTTAGCATGCTATATGTAATATATATACAAATCGACAGATCATATGCAGGGCTGCACAAAAGAATTCGGATAGTTTTCTGACTATTGGTGTTAATTGCTGAAATTAGATTTTGAAATGTGTTATGCGTTTTAGAAATTGTTTACTTAGACATCAACTTTCACCTTATTAAACATTTAAGTTTTATTATAGCATTCTGAATGTATTGGAAAGGGTTTCTGAATGTGTTGGAAAGTGTTTCATAATCTATGCTTGACACATTATTTTTCGTTCTTGTTTTGTTTATAAATAATTTTAATTAAATCGAGAGATGTCAAGCAAGGTAAGAGAATTTTTTTTCCTTACCTAAATATTAAAGAACTAGCAGACTACGCCCGCTGCGCTGGTCGGTTTCTCCAAAAAAAGCCTTGAATCAAACGAAATATATCGGTGAATTTAACCTTGTATTTTAAAGTAATCTGTACCTTTACCTAGATATCCTATAATAACATAAAAATGGATACTTATTTCACTAAGTTATGTTTTTTTAATACGGTTTATTATTACGTTTACAATTTATTACCTACCGTTTTCCATTCATTTATATGTTTTATAGCTACATTTTTTAATAACGGGAATAAACCTATATTATTCACAACTAAATAGAAATGGCGCATCTAGTATTTGTCGAGAATTAAATAAAAATCCTGCACTCGTGACATCATAATTCACTTTTATATTTTAACAGAATAATACGGTTACTAGAATTTGTGACTCGTGCTGACACATTGCTGTTATTATTATTTTTTTACGCGTGAAGTTTTCGCTATGGTACTCCTTTGTGAAATTTGGTCATTTTTGAAATTCAATATTTGAAAAATGGCATAATCAGTGGATTTGAAATTTATATCAAGAAAAATACAATTTTTTACCATTCTTACGCAGTTTGTCTAACAATTTTCTGACATATACTTTTCGAGCAATTAATTTTTTCAGTAACTTCAAATGTTTCATTTTCTGAGATTAATCTGTGGCAACGATCCCAGTCGTCAGCAACACATACCTTTTATTAAAGAGGACTAGCCGCCACTGGCGACCAGTTTGGTCTCCCTTAATAGTATGTTAAGCATTGTAACACGTTACTTTCATTCCTAATTTAATTTTTTTCCTTAATTCTTCTCCAAATCTGAAGATTCTAACAGACACGTCAAGAGCTTTTGCAATCACGGTAGCATTTCGCATTTTTATTTATTTATTTATTTATTTTTTTTTTTTGTTATGTATTTCATTTTTTTTTTTTGACAAAAGCTGCTTATCCCATTTAAGCATTTATGCTTCATGCCCGTTTGCTTATCAGTCGCAATATATATGTTCGTTAATGCAGAGATTCTTAAACATATTCCGTAATTTTCCATAATTGGGTCCATTGCCAATTAACGTATTTTAGTTAATACGATTTGATGCAATGAAATCCATTTTGTGAAAGTCTTTAATGATATCCACATTTACACTGAACCATATTGTTGCTAATATTTTATTTTGTTTCTCCCTAACTTTGGCTGTAGACTCGATTACGGAAGATTAGAAAATCTATCATTATTCTCATTTGAAACATCTTGAATAATGTGCCATAATCAGACTGCATATTATTACACGTAATTTTCGAGTATGGTTTGGTGAAACATTGAACTTTTGGAAGTGAGTTTTGATAATCACATTCCCTTTAAACCATATTTGTTGTCAGCACTTTTGACCCGTGGCGTATAATCTGATTAAAATTCATGAACCTCCTTCTAGATGCCGATCTTTGTTCAACTTTGTTTTTCTCTGCTCCCCTTTCTTGATATAGTTCAGGAGTTTTCATACTTGCGTAATTCTCTAACTTCAGCATTTCTGCTTAATGTCTACTGACTATTAAGATCAATAACAGGTAAATACGCCACACAAATATTGGCGCCTATAATTCTACTTACAGCAATCCGTTTTTTCTCTGTATAGTGTAACTCTATAGTTAATATTATGTAGTAGAAATATAAAAGTCAATTGAAGACGTTTTTATTGATATAGTAGATATAGATATGTATATTATATTCATAGGTATATAGTATGTGATTAGAATATATATCTCATATTCATTCCGGTGGATATAAAATACCGTCAATAAAACTATCGTTGTAAATATCTAAGCTAAACGCCATCAATATGATTTTATGTGTCTTATAAATGTACACTAAATTATTTTTTGTATTATTTTACTTTGATTTTATATTAGTTACCCTTTTTAATTATGGGTCCTTTTGGGTACAGTTGTCGCAGACGCACTGGATATCATTTTGGCGATATAATTATTGGCTGAATAAATTAACCTTTGTGTGTGTTTTATAATAAAATTGTGTTTTTTAATATAAAATAAACTATTTCATAATAAAATAAAAGAATCATGCTGTTTTAGCAATCTCTAACAGCTACCTGAAAATGGGGTAGGATGTTATACTGTTTTTTTTTCACTGAACATAGTTCAACAACATAGCTGTTAATTTTGTGTTTCATTTATGTATTTTTTATTATTATATCAAATTATTGATGAAGTGTTAATTTTTTTATGGACTATTAGACAAAACAAACGCTGAACTATTTATATTGTTTTAAGTGCAAACGGGTTAATCTTTCGTAATCGGGCTACACGCGATAGATAGATTAAAATAAAAATCATTCTTTAAAATAAATTTATAAACCATAAAAAATTAGTAAATTGAGGTACAGTTTTCAGACAAAATACATTCGAAAGTAAATTTATTTTCCCGTATTCCACGGTGTAAAAATTAAAAATTATGCGATGTTTAGAAGTAACTAAATGTGCAAAAAAAGTCAAATGGACTGCTCGCTGCCATCGTATGCCAGCGTTACTTGCGGGCATGTTTTTGCATATATAATATAGATTACCGTGCTTAATTGCGGTTTTCATCATGAAAGAAAAAAAAGATTTAAAAATAAAAAAAACTGGAGTTACTTTACTCGCCTTTTCCGGATATTTGCGTAAACGTTCAGAAAGTTTTTAAAAAGGGGGAGAATTTTTATATTTGGGAAAATTTGGGAAAAAATTATGCCCATAGTATGGTGAAAAGTTGGACTATTGTTGAAGTTTCACTATAATCAAGAGTAGAAAAACCATGTGAATTATGTTTTGGCGTTTTTACTTTTTTTTCACCATCAAATAGTTCAACGTTTGGTTGAAAATTTCTACAGTGTACTTAATATTAAATATTTTTCATTGAATTCATCTCCTAATGTCTTCATAAGTCTAAATATAAAATATAGTCTCGTTCTATTTATTATATTTAGCTTAGTTTCAAAACATGAAAAATTATTTTATAACAACCCTGTGTAATGTTTTTCACCAAGGTTGATTGAATTTCAAAAATACTTATGTGGTCTGAGTTAAGAGATTCAATCAATTGTATTTTGCCTTGCGTGACTCGAACAATTTCAGGAATAGCTCTTAAAAATACATATTCATACCAGTATATAATCTAATACCAGACGTACAACTAACTTCTGTTTCTATGACTACGGTCGTTAGCCTTCAGTGGAAAACTGTTCATTGAACTAACGTTGAATGTTTTGAAATTCATTTTGGTTATCAAACGACTGTGAAGTATCCCACGGAATCATTTCGTGCTTTTTTCTCCTTTCAAAAAGCCCTCTCTTTCTCTCCCATCCCAATCTATCTTTTAGTTTGCCTCGAATACACACAAAAACGAGTCCAAGCAGAGTAAAATTTGTGAAAATTGAACCTGTTTATAACGAAATTCTGCCTTAAGAGTCTACATCAGTCATGCGAAAAAACGATCAAGCTAATGTTAAGTCCATGGGAAGGTTCGTGGCAGATTTCTCGCTCGCATTTTAATATTTTTAAATGATATTTTTTGATGCGGATAGCTGAAGGGTCATTCCATGGTAACTTACGTTACATTTAGAATAATTGACTTCAGTAATTTTAGAAATATAACACAAAAAAATATTCAAAATGTAATGTTTATATGATTTGTTAGTTAAACCTAACAAAGCTAAATTTGGATAAAAATTACTTAAATTTAGTACTATTTCTTGAACGCTAAAAATTATATTTACTATGGTAACTTACGTTTCTGCAAAAAGAACGTAAGTTACCATAATAAATATAATGGCCAGTGTTAAAAAAAAAATAACACTAAATGTAGGTAATTTTCATCCAAATTTCGCTTTGGATAGGTTTAATTAACAAATCATATCAACATTACATTTTCAATATTTTTTGGTGTTATATTATGAAAATTACTAAAGAAAATTATCCTAAATGTAACGTAAGTTACCATGGAATGACCCTGAGGTCGATCTCTAACGTTGTTAGTTTTTACTTTATCGATTTTTGATTTTGGTTTGAGTTTGGACAGTTTTTTTTTTTTTTTATATAAGGGTACTTATTCACTTTCAGAACCGGTTCCAACCGGTTCCAAAAATGAAAATATCCGCTTATAAAAAAACTGTAACCAAAATAAAAAAAGTAAAAACTAACAACGTTAGAGATCGACCTCAGCTATCCGCATAAAAAAAATCATTTAAAAATATTAAAATGCGAGCGAGAAATCTGCCAAAAACCTTCCCATATAGACTTAACATTAGCTTGAGCGTTTCTTCGCGTGACTGCGCAGGCTCCTAAAATAAAATTTTCATGATTCCGCAGAAAAAAATACCGAACAATATACACGACAGACAAGGTGCACCTTTTAAGACAAGAAACATAAAACATGCCTGAAACAGACCAAAAATTCTCACCCTCCCCTCCCACACACACACTTACTCTTTTTTACGTGCGATTCCATTTTAGCAGGATTTACTGCATTATTACAAAAGATTTAAAGAAATAAAACTATATGTCATGAAATATTAATGAAATAGAAAGTTTTTCAGGAAAATTAATTGAATTAAATAAAATAAAAAAATTAAACTTATTATTCTGACTTAAAAATTTCATTCTATCGGCTCTATTTTTCATTCTGTGATTCGAATGGTTTCACAAGTCGCTCTTAAAAAAATGCATATTCTTATCAGTATACACAGCCGAAATCCCGTTAAAACGAACTTGCCAGGTGTTCAGTACAGTTAATAGTAGCTCTGTTTGACAACAGATGGCGCCACTATGTAATTCTAAGAACAATTTTGATTCAGAATTCTCACATCAGTCAGTCTGTTGAGTTGGTTGGTGGAAGGTGCTTGCAGGGCAGGGATTGTCCTTGTTTTATTCTATTGTACTGTATTTCCCCAGTATTATGTTGGCTGGGAACTTAATAATTTATAATTTAATTTAAGGCTTTCATGTTAGATGAAAGTAATTTGAAATAGGGTTTATTTCTAAGAATATTTTTGCATTAGTTAATAGAATGTGAAACCAGAAGTTCCATTGTATATGTTCCTGGATGTCAACTGTGAAGTTTTTTTGTGCTTTGTCAAGTTCATGTTTTTTTATGTGTTTGTGACAATAAAGAAGAAAACCAAGAAAGACTTCTTTTCTTTAAAAAATCTACATAAGAAAATTTGGAGGCACTATGGCGAGATATGATCTATGATGTGAGTACCTTTGTTTATACTGTTCTTTGATGCTGAAATTTGGTTTGCAAATACAGTTAAATATGAAAGTGTATTCAGCATATATTATTTTGCAATATGAGAACAATTAAGTTTTGGTTTATTGAAAATGATAGAATAAGGAAGTATTCTAGAATTATATTGCTTGGATTTTCTTGAAAAGAAAATTGTTCTGAAGAACATTATGATTTTTTATTTATTGTTCTCAAGAATATTATGATTTATTTAATTGAAAAATTTGAATATTTAATTATTATAGTGAATTATTATATTGCATTGAAGAATTTGAAGATTATTTTTAAGTTTATGCAGATTGTAGAACAGAACATTCCACTATTGCTTGTATGAAACAGTATTCTTAAGTGATTGAATATTGTATAGTAGTTCTGTTTTTGAATTTAATTTAGTTCTGGTTTTGAACTTAATTTGATTATTATTGTTTTGAAGCAATTTTGATTACTTTTGATTTTGAAGTAATTTTTATTAGTTTTGTTTTGAAGTTAATTTTATTTTGAAAATCCTTCTGCTTATAAGTTATTGTATAAAATGGAAGATTATGAAAAGAAATCTGTTCAAATTAAAATTGAGAGAGGTAGAGTTAAAGGCTCTGTAACTAGATTAGAGAATAGTTTTGATAATGTGAATACAAAGAATGAAATTTTGATTAGATTACAAAGATTAGATGATTTACTTAAAGAGTTCTTAAGATTAGATTCTAATTTGAATGATGATGATTCAGAATTATCAGAATTTGAAGAAAGGTATTTTCAGTTAAAAACTAAATATCAAAACAAACTAGATTCTTTGAATTCTTCAGAAGTTATTAATACTGTAACACAAAATCCTGTTCAAGGTCCTTCTGTTGTTGTTCCAAATCAATGTAATATTAGATTACCAAAATTAAATATTCCAGTATTTTCTGGAAAATTTTCCGAATGGACAAATTTTAAGGATATGTTTGTTTCCACTGTCCATTCCCAAGTAGCTTTGAGTGGTATTCAGAAATTCCAGTACCTTAAAGGTTTACTTTCTGAAGAACCAGCTTCATTAATTAAGCACATTTCCCTTTCTAATGAATCGTACCAAGAAGCTTGGAAAAAATTGTTAGACCGGTATGATAAAAAGAAACAGATTGTCAATTCTTTGATTAAATTATTTTTAGACCAGAAATCAGTTCTTCAACCTAATAGCATAAATATAAGAAATTTGCTTAATACTAGTGATGAAATTATTAGGGGTTTGAAAGCTGTTGGTGATGAAGCTACAAATAGAGATCCATGGTTAATATATTTGTTATTCCAAAAACTTGATCCTGAAAGTAAAAGACTTTGGTCCATTGAAAGTACAGAAAATGAATTTCCCACTTTGAAAGAATTTTTTGATTTTTTAAGTGTAAGATGTTCTTCTTTAGAGCTCATCTCTAACAATGAAAGTGATATTAAACATTCCAAAAGCTCAAATTTTGTTGGTTCCAAGTACACTTCAAATAATAAACAATCAAAGGTGTGCTTAAAGTGTCAAGGAATGCATCCATTGTACAAATGTGTAAAATTTAAATCTATGGATGTTTTTGCCCGAAAAAACTTTGTTAAACGTAATAACTGTTGTTTTTTGTGTTTAAATTCTCATAAAGTTAAGGAATGTCCCAATTCTCATTTAAAATGTTTTAAATGTGAAAGTAAACACAATACACTCTTACATGAAGAGAGTAAGGGTAATAATGCTTGCACTATTCAGACTGAAACTAAATTATTTCCTCATTCATCTGAGAATAAAAACCATCTTTCAAGTAGGGAAGTTGTACACGAGTCAACATCTCATGAATTACAAATTAATTCTAGTGCTTCTTTCAATAATTCCAAATGTGTTTCCTTTCTTCCTACTGCTAGAGTTTTGTTATATAATAATGAAAATAAAGCCTATTCTTTCAGAGCTTTGCTGGATTCTGGTTCAGAATGTACCTTTGTAAGTGAAAATGTTATAAGAACTTTAGGGTTAAAAAGAAAAAATGACAGAATTGTTCTAAATGGAATTGCTGGAGTATCAGCTGGACAAACTCGAGGTTCAGTGATTCTTACAGTTGGGTCTAAGCTTTCTAATGAGTCCTTAAAGGTTCAGGCTTATATACTGCCTAAAGTAACATCTCAGTTACCAGCTGAATTACTTGATACGAAAAAAATGGAGTATCTTAAAAGTATTACCTTAGCAGATGAAGATTTCATGAAACCGCAAGAATGTGATGTTATTTTGGGATCTGACTGTTTCTTTACTATTTTAAGATATGGTAGAATTGTGAGTACTGAGAATGAGCCAATTGCCCAAAATACTATGTTTGGTTGGGTGGTAGCTGGAAAATTGGAACCTAAATGTAAATATTCTTCTAGTATCAAATCTCATTTTCTTAGTGTTGCAAGCGAATTAAATGTTGATCTATTATTGCAAAAATTTTGGCAAACTGAAGAAATAAACATTAAAATTCCACAGTTGTCTGATGAAGAAAATTTTTGTGAACAACATTTTTGCTCAACTTACAAGGTAACTCCTGAGAATAGATTTGAAGTTAAGTTACCAATTTATAAAGATGTGATGTCATTAGGAAATTCTAAGTCCATGGCAGTCTCACGTTTGTTTGCTATGGAGAGAAAATTTCAATTTGATAAAAATTTTGAAAATGAGTACAGAAATTTTATGAAGCAATATGAAGATCTTGGTCATATGACACTTGTGAACAAAAATTCAAATCCTACAAGCAACAAAGTATATTACCTTCCGCATCATTCTGTTATAAAAAGTGACTCTATTTCTACAAAATTACGTGTGGTGTTTGATGGTTCATGCAAACCGTCTAATGGTGCTTCTTTAAATTCTGTTTTGGCTGTTGGACAAATTCCACAACCTAATCTTTTTACTATTCTGATAAGATTTCGAACAAATCCTGTTGCTTTTACTGCTGATATTCAGCAGATGTATAGACAAGTTTTGATTGCTCCAGAAGATCAAGATTTACAACGTATTGTTTGGCGAGAATCAGCATACTCAGCTTTAAAGGAATATTGGCTGCGAACTATTACTTATGGGACATCTTCAGCTCCATTCTTGGCTACTCGCTGCTTATATCAAGTTGCAAAGGACATAGAGAAAGACGATCCTGCAATAGCTGCAATAATTCAAGAGAGCTTCTATGTTGATGATTGTATGTCAGGTTCAATCTCAAGTGAAGAAGCTATTAGAGTAATTGAAAAGCTTTCACTGGCTTTAGAAAATAGAGGTTTTCATTTGCGAAAGTGGAGATCTAATTCTTCTGATGTATTAACTCATTTATCTTCAAATTCTCTTGAGTCTACAAATTTAGAAATCCATCCTGATGATTGTTCCAAAGCCTTAGGGCTTAGCTGGGATTCTTCAAATGATATTTTTATATTTAACGTTAATTTACAATTTGATGATAACATAACTAAAAGAAAATTTCTTTCACAATCTGCCAAATTATTTGATCCGTTAGGATTTTTGGCACCATGCACTGTCTCTATAAAAATGTTTTACCAGCAATTGTGGTTAATGAAGTTAGATTGGGATACTGCGCTTCCTGAAATTTTCCAAACAAATTGGAAAAAATTCCAAAAGGAATTTGAACAAGTTTGTTCTATTCGAATTCCCCGATGGATCCAAGTTTCCAGTAAAGAGATCATATTGCATGGATTTAGCGATGCTTCAGAATCGGCATATGCTGCAGTGATATATGTAGTACAACCTGGTGAAATAAAGTCAAAGGTGACCCTATTGGTTGCAAAAAGCAAGGTAGCGCCGCTTAAACCAGTTTCTATTCCTAGGCTTGAGCTCAATGGTGCTTTACTACTTTCCAGACTATATTCTACACTTGTGACTATTTTGAATACGTTCGTTATTAAGTTCTATGCATGGACGGACTCCCAGGTAGTACTTTCATGGCTGTCATCTCATCCTAGGTGTTGGAAGCCTTATGTGGCCAATAGAACTTCTGAAATTCTAGATTCAGTCCCATCTGACTGTTGGAGGTATGTTCCAGGAAGGGAAAATCCTGCTGACATTGCGTCTAGAGGGTTATCTCCCAGGGATCTTCCTAATTGTTCCCTTTGGTGGGATGGCCCAAAATGGCTTTCTTTGAATCAAGAACATTGGCCTCAACCTCAGATTAAGATTGATTTAGACACTGTAAATAAAGAGAAAAAGAACTCTAAATTTTGTTTTCCAATAACTTTAAATAATTCTCTGTTTGAATTATATTTTGAAATTTATTCTTCTTTTACCAAAATTATTGATGTTTTAGCTTTTTGTATTAGGTTTGTGAAAAATTGCAAACAGAAAGTTGGCAAAATGAACACTAGTCCTTTGAATAAAGGTAAATTTCTTCCATTATCAACAATCGAAAGAAGACATTCAGGTAATTTGATTATTTCTTATGTTCAGCAGCTATATTTCGCTGATGAAATTAGTTGTATTCGATCAAATAGATCAGTTTCTAAAAAAAGTTCTCTTTTCTCACTTTGTCCTTTTATTGATAGTGACGGTTTGCTAAGGGTGGGAGGTAGACTGCGAAATTCACCTCTCCAGTACAATGCAAAACACCCAGTCATTTTGCCAACTCAGCATAAATTAAGTGTATTAATTGTTAAATATTTTCATGTTATGCATTTTCATGCTGGGTTAAATTTACTTATGGGCATCATTAGACAGAGTTATTGGATAATACGTGCCAAAAGGATAATTAAAAATTGTATTCATAAATGTGTTACTTGCTGTAGGTATAGAGCAGCCTCTTCCAAACAGTTAATGGGAGATCTTCCTCTTAACAGAGTTACTCCTAACAGGCCATTTTCTGCATGCGGAATCGATTATGCAGGGCTTATTAATATTTTGAAATATCGAGGTAGAGGAGCTAAAACTACTAAATGCTATATTGCTTTATTTGTTTGTTTTGCAACTAAAGCTCTACATTTGGAGCTGGTAAGTGATTTAACCTCTGAGGCATTTATTGCTTCATTAAATAGATTTTGCTCTAGAAGAGGAGCTCCTCAGCATATTTATAGTGATAATGCCACGACATTTGTAGGTGCTAAAAGGCAACTCTCAGATTTATATAAATTTATTTGTTCAATTGAAATAAATGAAGAAATTTGTTATTTTCTGTCTCAAAGAAATATTGAGTGGCATATGATTCCTCCAGTGAGTCCGCATTTTGGTGGACTATGGGAAGCCGCTGTTCGTTCGGTAAAATTTCATATGAAACGTGTAATTGGAAGTACTAATTTAACATTTGAAGAACTTTATACATATTTGACTCAAATTGAATCTATCTTAAATTCCAGACCATTAGTAGCAATTGATAGTGATAACAATTCAGACAGTGTGAATATATTGACTCCATCTCATTTTTTAATTGGTGATGTTATTACTTCCCCAGCTGAACCTTTAAATGAGGAAAATTTGTCGTTACGGTCTCGTTGGGATATTGTGCAAAAATTAAAATTATGTTTTTGGAGAAGGTGGAGTATTGATTATTTGAGTTCTTTACAAAATAGAAAAAAATGGAGAGTGCATACTGAAAATTTTAAAGTGAATGATATAGTAATTTTGAAAGAGGATAATGTTCCTCCGTCCGTTTGGCCATTGGGCAAAATTATTGAAATTCATCCAGGTAAGGATGGAATAGTCCGTGTAGTGACTGTTAAAACTTCTAGGGGTGTCTTTAAGAGACCAATTGTAAAACTTTGTTTACTTCCTTTGCATCAAGAATAACTTCTTGATGGGTGGGAGTATGTTCAGTACAGTTAATAGTAGCTCTGTTTGACAACAGATGGCGCCACTATGTAATTCTAAGAACAATTTTGATTCAGAATTCTCACATCAGTCAGTCTGTTGAGTTGGTTGGTGGAAGGTGCT
Source organism: Maratus michaelseni (assembly GCA_963931845.1). NCBI lineage: Eukaryota > Metazoa > Arthropoda > Arachnida > Araneae > Salticidae > Maratus > Maratus michaelseni. The sequence continues at coordinate 231,503,255 of OZ007593.1, forward strand.
TGCAGGGCAGGGATTGTCCTTGTTTTATTCTATTGTACTGTATTTCCCCAGTATTATGTTGGCTGGGAACTTAATAATTTATAATTTAATTTAAGGCTTTCATGTTAGATGAAAGTAATTTGAAATAGGGTTTATTTCTAAGAATATTTTTGCATTAGTTAATAGAATGTGAAACCAGAAGTTCCATTGTATATGTTCGTGGATGTCAACTGTGAAGTTTTTTTGTGCTTTGTCAAGTTCATGTTGTTGTGATTTAATTAAGTTCTTTTTTTTTTAGTTCAAAGAATAAAGGGTGAGCTGCATTATAATTCATAATGTTCTAGTATACCCAGGTATCTGTTCTTTATTTTTTTTTAAGAACATATATCTTTAATTATTTGAGCACACAGAATATATTTTCTATTTTTGTTTCTTCAGAGGATTCTATGCTCAAAAAAATAACTTAGTTGATTAATATATTTTTTAATTTTTATCCACAAAATAACAACAACATTACATTAAAAAAAAAGGGAGACTTAATTAACTATAGGAACAGTTTATTTTTCTTTTGACGAAAATAGATATATTTTATCCTCAAAAATATGTTCACTGAATAACAATAAAAGGTTAAGTAAAATATATTTTTATATATAATACACCAATTGCTTTATTTGTGCGACAGAAACAGATTTAACTTGTAAAAAAAAAAAAGGGTATATCAATGCGATGTAAAACCAAATAAGAACAAGAAAAATTATACTTATCAATAATCTTCATGTTGCTACCACTATTTTCTTAATACAAATTGTGAGAATTTTTAACGTGATATGCCAATATTAGTTTGGCTATATCCACTTCAACTGGACCAATATATATGTTAATTTATCAATAATTCCATCCCGTAACTAACCAGTGGAAAGCTGATGAATTTTAAACATTTTTTCCTTGAAAATTCGACGAACAAGACAAAATTAACCAGATTGAGGTCCACATCATACTTATTACAATATACAAGCTGACATAACATAATCTAATATGTATATGATGCATCTATGACACACAAAATTACGTATTTTATAATACACTCCATCTCCAACAACAAAACCAAAGAACAACTCCGAAATTCAAAGGAAATGTGAACCTATCATTGGCGCAAGGACAGGGTTGCCGTAACATGGAAAAACTCGCCAAACAGATGACAACTGCCAATACACGCACGGAAGCTTCATTGAGAAGATGTAAAAAAAAATAAAGGAATGCCAACATAGGGCTAAATATATGCCAAAGGGAGGGTATAATTAAAATTTAAAACAAACGGAAAAAAATATGAATCTGATTTGTTAAAAATGAAATGAAATCAACCTGACGTCACAAAGACGAAATTGAAAATAAAGAATACTAAATAAACGTTTTGAAGCCGATGGGCTAAATAGGATAACTTAATCAAATAATAATTTTTAAACAAAAAGGAAAACTATGATTAAAGTCTGCCAGGCAAATAAAAAATAAATAAATAAAAGGAGAGAGAAGGGAAAACAAAAAATAAACTGCGCTATACGGAACCTGAATGTGGTAAAATTACCACACTCACCCACACCTCCACAAAAAAAAATGGAGAAGGGGAAGTGCGAGGCACTAAAAGCACTTTCACAAGCCATTTTTTTTTTTTTTTTAATTGAGCCAGAGATGGATAGGGGCAGAATGAATGATGGAGTCCAAATACAGCATAAAATATCAAGAAAATAACATACCACAACATATTTGTATATATCCTGTATCATAATGAGAAAAAGAATAAAGTAATTGTACCCAATTTTATAAGTCATAAATTATGTAACATGTTGACAGAAACAATATTTGCTTTTACAATTACATAACTATGTCAAGTAAAACCAACTTATGCTCTTTCATTTCTGTCTATGCAAACACTATATAAAACTTATAACTATAATTTTTTCTAAAAAGAAATCTAATATAATACACAATACATAATACAATAACAAAAACTCAACTTTTACCAACACATTTTTATGAAGATGTAGTTAATAGTTATTACACAAAAATCCAAAGTGAGATGGAATACCCTAATTTCACAATACACATTATCAATGCAAAAATATAAACAACAGTAAAATACACATTCAAACAATATAAAAGTTATAAATATTCACAAAATACCATAGTTAATTATTTTCAAAAAGTTTTTTGAATGAGTGGCCACTCTAGAGAAAAACCAATCTAACATAATTGGCAAAGTACTAAACAGACCTTATTCATAATACAACATTTGCCTAGGACTTTTAATTAAATGTCATTCAGGTCATAATATAATGTATATATATATACAAAAGAAAGCAATAAAGTTATGTACATACCATACATAATGTACCATTAAGTTGTGCTTTCACAATTCCACTAGTAACATGATCCACTTGAGAAAACCATGTAAATTACAATAGGTGACAAACTGATATTGTTAAATATTTTTTAACAAAATAATTCACCCATACTTTTTTTTTTTTTTTTAACAGAATAACTATGAGAATATTGCAAGAGTTAAATAGTAACATGTATTATATATTTTGATGGTGACCTATAGCAAGCAACATTATGTAAAGAAATGCAATAAATCAAAATGCTATTGTATTGTTATTACAATTTTAGCTTAAACATATTTTAAATATGAATTATATATTTCAAAAAGAAGAAAAGTTACAAATTTTTATTATTCAGAAAGTGCAAAATGCAGAGCTTGATAATATACAGTCAAGTGGGCTATTGATGGATAATTATTAAAAGGAAAAACAAAGGAATACTTATACAGCAGGTAGTCCACATGTCTGTGATAAGAGGAGTAAAAAAAAAGACTTTCTGACCAGCAGAAAAAAGAGTTCTTAGGTTCTTATCAGTTCGATAGTGTTTAAGGCACGCGATCAAACACTATCAGCAGGCATGACTGGACAACAGCTGAAAGAGAAAAAAAAAAGGTTAATAATACTGGAATTCATCACTGTGTGGCACAAATTTTGGTCGCTTAGGTCGTAGAGCATAAGAGGAGCTGGACTGTTGATTGGTAGAAGAGAAATTTTGAGATGTAGTTGCAGCTTGATTATTATTGTTACTGTCAGTTTGTGGAATTGCTTGTGTGGTATCTTGTAGTTTAGGAGCTCTAGGATGTAATTTTATTACTCGGTTGGTATGTATAAGGATAGGTGAGGAACGGCTGTCTTTTTGTGACACAATTTGCAGTAAAACAGGTGAAATTATCTTTTGCACTATGAATGGACCTTGAGGCTTTTTCTTGAATACATTAGGGAGTGTAATGAATACTGTGTCATTGACTTTTATATCTGAAAATTTGTGCTGTTGTCTAGACTTTTCATAGACTTTCTGACGATTTGTTTCATTATTGAGATAGGATTGATAATAAATTTTATCCAAGAGATCTGTTAATTTGTAGATGTCATGGGCGGTGTCAAGAATTTTCCAAGAGGGGTGGCCTTTATAATTCATGTAAACATCATTAATTTCACGCCCAAAATGAATAAGATTAGGAGTGAATTTGGTGGCAGGATGTACTGTAGCATTGTATATTGATTGATGTATCTTGGCAGCAGTTTTGGTGTCAAAACCTTGTGAAGTCATAGTATTCAGTGATGATTTGATTTGAGAATTCACCCTCTCTGAAAGGCCATTTGCGGCTGGGTGGGCCACTGTGATGTGATTCAGCTTGATACCTAATGTTTTATTAAAAAACGAGAATATGTCACTAGTAAACTGGGATCCTTTGTCTGTCAATACTATATCAGGTCTACCATGGGTAGCAATGTAGTTTAAAAGAACATTGGTCACAGTTGGAGCAGAGATATTATTAAGAGTAGCCAATTCTAAATGACGAGAACAGTGGTCAATTATTGTTAGGACATTTGAGTGATTATTGAGAGGACCAACAATATCTAATGATATTTTTTGATTTGGAGCAGTTGGAACAGGAGCAGCCATAAATGGAGCAATTTTCTTCTTGCGATTTTTGTGAATAAGACATAGTTCACATGAATTAATATAATTCTGAGTATCAGCAATGATTGTTTTCCATGTGAAACGTTTTCGGAGGTTCTGTAAGGTTTTGTTTATTCCTGGATGAGTAATATGAGCAATGGTAAGTGCTTTGGGAATCAATGAGGTGGGTAAGACAGCACGATGCAGATCAATTTCTTCAGCAGGAAAAAAATTATTGTAGCAAAGAATATTGTTATTTGGATTGATATAATAACCCTTGTGTTTCTGGAGATTAATATTTTGTTGTAAATCAAGTATTATTTTATTTAAATTTGAATCTTTGGTTTGTTCACTTGCTATTGTTGCATCTGAAATTTCTAATAATGGATCTTGAGTAGATGAGTTTGCCTGTGACAAGCAATTAATTTGGCACTTATCTTCCTGTTGCTGTGGTACTTTATCCAGCTTTGTGGGATGTGATTCTACTAGTGATTTGATTGATTGAAGTTGACCATCTATTTCATCGTGTAGATCATTTATATTCATCGTTACTGGTAGAACTTCTTCAGAATTTATAATTTCAGGATTAGATGTCAAGTCCTGTGTAGGTGGTTGAGCAGTTCTGCTAAGAAAGTCCGCTAATACATTTTCTTTGCCTGGTATATGAGCAAAGGAAAAAGAAAATTGAGAGAGCTCCATGAGCCATCTGGTCGTGACATCTGCAGGAGAAGAAGAACTTTTGTAGTTGTCAAGTGGTTTAGCATCAGATAGAACGAGAAAATGTCTTCCAAAAAGGTAATACTTGAATGAGGTGATACCCTTGTATAATGCATACAATTCCAATTTTATGGCAGGGAATTTTTTTTCAGCATCAGACAAAGCCTTTGAAAAATATGAAATAGGTACCCTTAAATTATCTTGTTCCTGCATGAGGACAGCTGAAATCGCAGTTTGTGAAGCATCGGTATTAACAATAAATTCTTTATCCCAATTAGGTAGATTTAACACGGGCTTCTTAAAAAATAATGATTGTATTGTTTGAAAGGCATTTTCATGTACAGATTGCCAACTGAACTTAGTTTTTGGCTTTGTTAACTCGAGTAGAGGGCTAATTAGATCTGCAAAGTATGGAATAAGTGATCGATAAAATGAACATACACCAATGAAAGCTTTAACTTGTCGCTTGGTTTTGGGATGAGGAAAAGATGTAATTTTTATTATGTTGCTGGAAATAGGAAAAATTTTATGCTCTTGAATGTGGAAACCTAAAAAGTCTATGCTGGTATGAAAAAATGAGCATTTCTCAGGTGATAATGTTATGTTGTATTTGATGAATGTATCAAGAAGTAATTTTAAATTATGGATCATTTCTTCAAATGAGTTGGCTCCAACAATAATATCGTCTTGATAAGCATAAGCATCTACACCAGATAATTGAATTATCGTGTCAATAAGTTGCTGGAATGTAGACGCTGCTGTGCGTAAACCAAACATTAATCGCTTATAGGTAAAAACGCCAAATGGAGTTGTGAATGACATTTTATCTTGTAGCTCTTTGGGCATAGCTATTTGCCAATATGCAGAAGGGAGATCCAGCGTTGTAAAAAAATTCTTTTTAGACAATTGAACTAGTAAATTTGGAATTTTAGGTAAAGGATAGGTAGATGGAATAATTACAGCATTTAGTAGACGGAGGTCTAAGGCGAGTCTATATTTTTGAGGCTTTGATGGGTCTGACTTTTTTTTAACCAATAACATGGGACATGCCCAAGATGAATTGGAACGCTCAATGATATCAGCTTCTAACATCTCATTAATCTGTTTTAAGGCTTCTTCCTCTAATGCTTGTGGCACCGGAAATGGAAGAGATTTTATAGGATGCGAATTAAGTAGACTTATTTGTGGAATGACTAGGTCAGTATGACCAAGAGTACGCAGAGACTTCGAAAATGCTTGGGCTTTTTCACATAGCAAGGACAATAGAGTCTCTTTTTGTTTGCTATCAAGATGTTCTAATTTAAAGTCTGTAGGACTTAAATCATTTATTCTCATTTTTATAATGTCTTCTGATGGTTGGATTAAATTGCACATTTCATCAGCTTCATCATTAAAATCGTAAGGCTGAATATCTTTTTCATCAATATTTTCATATACACCCAAGACAGTTCCCTTGTTGAGGTGAAATGGTTTGTTTGAAATATTTTGTACTACAATCAGAAAAGAATTTTTTTTTATGGCTGATAAGGAATGGAGAGATTCCATAAATACAATATTACGGTTATTTAGTGTTGGAATAAACATGAAATGTTCCTCAGGTTGTGAAGAATATTGAGCTTGCATGTACATGCATGTGTTGGCTGGAATAGTTACTTTATGAAAGTTTGAAATTTTTAACTTATTTTGGGGGGAATTTGAACTTTCATGAACAATCCCAGAGCTGTCAATTTTTGTTTGCTGATGTTCACTAAAATAATTTACTGGTGCAGACATATTTATACTTTGAGGGTCCATAGTACAAGTAGAGGTATTAGGAACGTCATTTTTTTGACACATAAATACTTGTGCCTGATCCATATGAGAATCATTGGATATCTGGTGTTTGTTTACTAACGGAACAAGAATTTCTTTCAGTAGAATGGAATTAAAGGATGGTGTTATGGAAATACCATATTTACAAATAAAATCATAACCCAAAATGATATCAAAATTTCTATTACGTATGTTAGTAATATAAAATACATGATTGAAAAACAATTTGTCTATTTTGAAAGACAAACGAATACATCCAAAAAATTCAACTTGGGAGTTTATGGTCGAAATAGATACTTTTCGAGAGAGAAATTTATATTTTATAGTGGGTTTTAACATATTGAAATGTTGTTGATCAATTAAAGAAATAATAGACCCAGTGTCTAACAAAGAAATAACATTATGATGTTGTACATTTAAGGTAATACAAGGAAGAGAGTCATTGTAATTAAATGTGCTATAAATTACATAGTTTTCAATGGCATCACTATCATTTTGGGATTCAGCAACTAAAGTATTTGCGTTATCGACTTGAGCACAATTGCCAGAATTCGTAATATAATCATAAGTATTTTCATTTTGAAAAATAGTCTGTGATTCTGCATCTTTGAGCATACCATTTTTTGGTAAACATTGGTCATTTTTAAGTATACTCTCAGAAGATAAAATTCCTTGAGAAGTAACTCTATATAATTGAGTTTTTGAGGTATTTTCTGGCAAATGTGAAGTATTGGAGGACAGAGTGCCAGATAGATCTGCCTCCTGCATTAGTTTAAACGCTTATCTTTAGAAAATCCATCATTATATTCATGAGTATTTTGTTGATTAGCTTGGTATTCATTAGCAGTATTTTGAAGCATGTTAACACCATTATGAGAGTTAGCCTGGTTCATATTTTGAACAAAATTTTTAAATTCAAAGCATGTTTTCATTAAGTGCCCCTGGCGTCCACAAAAAGCACATTGATTTACAGTCCTATGACGAAATGAATTACGAAGATTTCTTTTATAGAATGGTTTTTTAAACGTAATTTGGTTAACATTTTGTTTTGGATGATGTTTGCCATAGGAAGAGAAATTTCTATCACAAAATGACTTTCGTTTATTTTTAGTTTCAGAATGTTTATAATCAGATGCACCGGGATTAGGGAACGAATTATTTGAATGTTCCATATTATATACAGGTAAAGTGACAGGAGCAGGGGTGGTTGGTGATTCAGTGAAGTTGTAAATATTTTGTAATTGTTCAGCTCTTGAAAGAGCATTAGTAAAGTCAGAAATACCTTCCTCTAATAATTTTACGTGAATATTTTTGGGTAAAGCATTCATAAAATATGTGAATTTCAAAATTTGGAGCGAAGCATCATCAACTGTTGGATGAGCTAACTTTAGACTCTTGTTTAATCGGTATGAGAAATTTCTAACTGATTCATTATGTTCCAATTTCATCTTATCTAATGAACGAAAGGCCAAATTTTTGTTCTCCTTTGAAGCGAAAAACTGGATAAATTCAGTTTTTATGTCTGCCAATTTTTTAGTTTGAGTATTAAATTGTGAATCTAAATAAAAATGAAGAGCAGGGCCAAGGAGTTTCGTTTTAAACAGTGCTAGCATTTCTTTTTCGCTATAATTATTTAGCTGTTGAATGTCTTCAAGCTGGTCGAAAAAAAATTCGACAGTAGATGGATTACCATCAAATGGTTGAATATTTAGACTAATAGTGTTCTTGGATTTCGACATGTTGCAAAAAGTTTGTGAATTAAAACAGAAATATAGATAAAACACTCAGATTTTTTTTTTTTTTTTTTTTTTTTTTTAAACTTAGATTAATACCGGTTCTACTTCATATATGTATATTTATTAAGAACACAACTATATTCAAGAGCACAGCCTAAATAAACAAATTTTCTCTAAAAAAAATATTGGAAGAACATTTTTCTATTAAGAAGCCAGGCACAAAAAAAAAAACGTAAAATGATCTTGAAATGGAAAATAATCCATGTTCCATCATCAATGAGAACAACTTTCGTTTTCATTTAAAAAAAAAAATTCTTCAGTATTTGCACACAAATAATAATAATAATAAATCCTCTAAAGAAAGTGGCCAAGGCACCAAGTGTTGTGATTTAATTAAGTTCTTTTTTTTTTAGTTCAAAGAATAAAGGGTGAGCTGCATTATAATTCATAATGTTCTAGTATACCCAGGTATCTGTTCTTTATTTTTTTTTAAGAACATATATCTTTAATTATTTGAGCACACAGAATATATTTTCTATTTTTGTTTCTTCAGAGGATTCTATGCTCAAAAAAATAACTTAGTTGATTAATATATTTTTTAATTTTTATCCACAAAATAACAACAACATTACATTAAAAAAAAAGGGAGACTTAATTAACTATAGGAACAGTTTATTTTTCTTTTGACGAAAATAGATATATTTTATCCTCAAAAATATGTTCACTGAATAACAATAAAAGGTTAAGTAAAATATATTTTTATATATAATACACCAATTGCTTTATTTGTGCGACAGAAACAGATTTAACTTGTAAAAAAAAAAAAGGGTATATCAATGCGATGTAAAACCAAATAAGAACAAGAAAAATTATACTTATCAATAATCTTCATGTTGCTACCACTATTTTCTTAATACAAATTGTGAGAATTTTTAACGTGATATGCCAATATTAGTTTGGCTATATCCACTTCAACTGGACCAATATATATGTTAATTTATCAATAATTCCATCCCGTAACTAACCAGTGGAAAGCTGATGAATTTTAAACATTTTTTCCTTGAAAATTCGACGAACAAGACAAAATTAACCAGATTGAGGTCCACATCATACTTATTACAATATACAAGCTGACATAACATAATCTAATATGTATATGATGCATCTATGACACACAAAATTACGTATTTTATAATACACTCCATCTCCAACAACAAAACCAAAGAACAACTCCGAAATTCAAAGGAAATGTGAACCTATCATTGGCGCAAGGACAGGGTTGCCGTAACATGGAAAAACTCGCCAAACAGATGACAACTGCCAATACACGCACGGAAGCTTCATTGAGAAGATGTAAAAAAAAATAAAGGAATGCCAACATAGGGCTAAATATATGCCAAAGGGAGGGTATAATTAAAATTTAAAACAAACGGAAAAAAATATGAATCTGATTTGTTAAAAATGAAATGAAATCAACCTGACGTCACAAAGACGAAATTGAAAATAAAGAATACTAAATAAACGTTTTGAAGCCGATGGGCTAAATAGGATAACTTAATCAAATAATAATTTTTAAACAAAAAGGAAAACTATGATTAAAGTCTGCCAGGCAAATAAAAAATAAATAAATAAAAGGAGAGAGAAGGGAAAACAAAAAATAAACTGCGCTATACGGAACCTGAATGTGGTAAAATTACCACACATGTTTTTTTATGTGTTTGTGACAATAAAGAAGAAAACCAAGAAAGACTTCTTTTCTTTAAAAAATCTACACCAGGACAGCAAAAACCTATTCGCTGCAATGAAATCTCATTATGATGCACTTACATTAAATCTATTAGATTGCGGTGCAAAAGTTCTGTCGTATTTTAATACCTTTAACACAGGTAAAATTTTTAATATTACCTAATAATTTTACCTGGCAGTTGCCGAACAGTTGATATCAGTTAAGGGGCTTCCGAGTTGCAATCAACTTAACGCCCAGTGTATTGCAAGTAGAGTGTCTTGTATTAAATTTTCACTATTTCAAACATAATGAAAATTTATGCATTACTGAGGTGCACTATATAAATTACTCACTTAAACGTATGGTGTGCATTGCGTTTATCGTTCATTGACAGGGACACACAAAGTATATCGGTTACAGTCTATGTGTGATAATTACAGTCTATGTGTGATAAGTGCGTTTTCAACTTTGGTTTGTGTTTTTTAGTTTAACCAAATTTTTTCATAGTACGTAATGTGTATAAATTCGGTTGATCATATACAGGGCTACACAAGGAAATTCGTAAGTATTACAGACTATGGGAGCAAATTTCTTAACGACAGTTTTTAATTGTGTTACGCATTTTTCTATTGAACTATATTTAGTAAACTAATAAGAAGAGTTTGTGGAATATAAATAAATTCACATGCAGTGCTACGCAAAGAACAAGATACATTGTCGTTTACAGTTGGTAATTGCTGGAAGTGAGTTTTAAGCTGCCTTATGGGTTTTTAACCTGAATGCATTTTTTACCTTTTACCTTAATATGTGGAAAAGTTTTTAGACAATATACAGGGCAGCGCAAAAAATTTCGCGTGCATTTCCATCGATTGGCGAAAATTTCTAAATGTGAATTTGCTAACTGAACTAAATTTTATCATGATATGTAGTATATATCCACATCTAGATCATATACAGGGCTGCAAAAAATAATTCCACTACTTTTTTGATAATGGGAAGTAATTTCGAAAACTATTTTTCAATGTGTTGTTTGTTTTCTAAACTGTTTACTTACATATCTTCTTTCACCTTATTTAACGGTGAAGTATCGTTACAGTTTTCTAGATGTGTTGGAAAGTGTTTGATAGTCTATGCTTGATGATGCATGATTTTTTGTTCTTGTTGTATGAAAAATGGAATTTTGTAATCGAATTTTTACTCACTTCCCGAAAGGCTAGAATTATTTAAAAAAAAAAAAAAAAAAAAAAAAAAATTTACATCTTGTGTGGATGTTTTCGGTAACAATACAACATTTTAATATTTTTAGAACTTAATTAGAAATTTGTAAATTAATTTTAAGCCATTTTTCCTTTAGCCGGACACAGGTGATAAATCTCCAAATACTCTTTATAGTTACAATTATCTAGGAGTTACAACAACAATCGATTTAATCATCTTCCAGAAAAAGGCCAAGTGGATATGAAGCTGCAATAACGAAATATTTAAAATGCTAAATAGTAAAAATAAAATATAAATGAAAAATAATATATATTTTTTAAAATACGCTTTTATCAATTAATAGTTTATATAAATTAAATCATGATCACACGTTGAGAGAACAATTTAGAAATCTGGAATAGACAGTTTAAATAATGTTTTTTTTTTCTTTCCCCTTTCCATGCCTTAACAAAAAAACATTGCAAAAAATATAATTATTTTAAAATAAATTCACTAGCTCACGCTTTCTTCCAAGCGTAAAAAAGACGGCGAATTTTCCATAATCGGGTGGTTCGGAGCCCACGCCAAATTAAGGTATTGTAATGGAATTTTTTTGGAAAAATCCTAAATTGCATGCATGAAATTAGACGTGCTTATAAAAGAGTGCATTAAAAAAAATTGTTTTTACTTTTATACTTATTTCAAGGGATCTTAAAATCACGATATATCCCAGTATCTCAGGTTGAAACACATAAAGTCCGAAATTTCCATGTGGGAGCATTTTGGTATTCCGGAGGGAATTTCTTCGATTTATACTCTGAATTCGTTCACTGTTTGATACAATATTGTCGGAATTTCCAAATGAAAGTTATTTTACAAGCGCACTCTCACAGTTCTTTCGAAATTCCACGAAAAACTTCCATAAAATGTTGACGGTAGTTTATTTTCTTTCTCATACACATCAGGTTACAAATAATGTTTTTCTGCTTGCTTCAGCATTTTTCAAACAAGAAGATGAGAAAAAGGTTCTGCTCCATTGAAGAAATGCATAAAAGTACTATATGTAAAAGAACGAACTGCTTCCGGGGTATTAGAAAATAACCTATAAGAAACAAATGACGTCACAGCTCGTTTATTCTATAAATTTGAAAAAGAAAGTGGCAGCATCCAAAATAACGGCTTGCATGATGGCATTTTGATGGCAGCAATATGCTGATTATGCGCATAAAAACCAGAGAGAAAGAGGACGTCATGGTATTTGATCGCAATTTAGGAAATTTTACATTATACGGTGTTCCTATGCATTTTATGCTATTTTGTTTTATAAGATTTCATAACAGTAGTTATCATACTCCTCAAACAATATGATGTCTTCTGTAGTTTATATATGCAATCGCAACATGGTATTTGAAATGATGGACATTTCATTTACATAACATTTTTCTATTGCTATGTAAAATTCTGGTTTTTTTATGTACCATTTATGTATCTGAAGTATTATCCATATTCAATGCAGAAAGCACTAGTATATAAACATACTTTCTCATGTTGCTATAATAGCAATGCAACGTCATGTGCACTTTTGCTAAATTGTGAAAAACTAACTATTATTATATTTTTGTAGCTTGGTTGTAAACGGGGTTTATATACAGAGTGTTCACACTTTTTTGTAACGATCTTGGAAAAAGAAATACGTAAACAAAGATAAGAATTTTATTTTCTAATATGTTCAGTGTGATAGCCCTTTTGTTGAGCTGTCATATTACATTTTGATTTCCAAGATAAAAGTGCTTTTCTTAAAATATCAAGGTTGATTTTGTTCCATTCATCGACCACAATCTTCAAGAGTCCATCCAATGTTTTGAGATGCCGTTTATAAAGAGGTTGTTAAAGTTCACATGCACAATAATACATAGGAGACACGTCGTGGTACGTGGGTGAGAGATGCATTTAACTATAGACTAGACTCAATCCCGATTTCATTTCTTAGTTATTCGAAAAATAAAGCAGTAGATTTAGAAGTATGGCTGTCAGCCTTATCCTGATGGAACTTAACACAATGAAGATTGTTTGGGTAAAGTGGTGGAATGTCATTTGTGAAATCTGGTGTTAAAACATATTTCTGACTAATCCAAAAGTTAATTTTAACTTTTTTCTATTTTCCTTATTTTAAGTTTTCCGTTATAAGAGAAACCTGCAATAACCATCAAACCTCTCGTAAAACTTTCCTTGTTTTCTCTGAACCAACAATTGAGGTATTTTTTTCCTCCTTATCGGTAGTAAATGAATCCTTTTTTTATTGCAATCAGATGATAAATATATCCAACCCTCATCAATTGTAACTACATATTTCGATTTTTTCAGCTGCCAAATAATTTTCGTGCAACAATCTGCACATATAGTCTTACGCGGAGAAACATGTTTCAGCATATATTTGTTTGGATTAGCTTTAAATCAGATTTCATAATTTGTTTAAAGTCTCTATAGAGATGTTTAAAGATTTTGCGATATTTCTTTGGGGGATTGAATTTTCTTTTATAACGTGGGATGTGACTTTAGATATAATATCAACTAGCTGACCCCCACCCGGCGTTGCCAGGACCCGTGAAAAAAAAAAAAAAAAAATAAAGTTTTTATTATTTTATATCTTTAACCCGATTTTGTATGAAATTATATTTTAAGATGAAAAACTCGCGAAAAAATATTGATATTTAGTGATAAAAACACTCTTTTTATTTTTATGTAGGGTCGTTTCAGAGTTTTAAAATAAAAAGTTCTTTTTGTCCGAACTCTTTAAAATTTTTATTGGTGATAAATAAAACGATTTTACAGCCCGTGTAAACATTTTGTGAAAAAATATTGTTATCCAGTTGTAAAAGAAATGTTTTCGTCTCGTTTGTTTGTTTTTACGTCGGCTCCTTTAACACAGCAATTAAAAAAAATTCTCATCTTCCGAACTCTCTGACATTTCAATCGGTTATAAATATAACTGTATGCAAGCTCTCTTTAAAATTTTGCGAAAAAATATGCATATTTAATAGTGAAAACATGAGTTCTTAAAAAAAAAGCTTTAGTTTTCAACCTCAGAGTAGAAATCTATTAGAAGGTCTATGCTTTCAAAGCAATGGTACACCCCCAATAGTTTTCAATCAACCCTTTTCAATCCCCTTAGGCTAAACAAGCTAATTATTCAGGTTTCCCGTTTCTGAGGGGAGAAGCCTTTAAAAAAAGTTGACGCATGCGCAAAGAGAAGATATTCGTGTGGAAATTTGACAGAATGAGCTTTTCGTTTTAAATATATATAGATGGATATAATAAGCGTCGAACGTACCTTTGTCGGGTATGCAGTTTTCACCTTTTCTCAGTCAAATGTAAACTTTGATGTTTCTTTCCCTTTTTTTTAATTACTTCCCTTATTTCGCATGTAGAAATGTTAAAACTATGCTTTTCACACCTCTTGCAAATAATCGAATTAGAGTATTTCTCTTCGTAAAGCGCAAGTACATAAAAAAAGCACGTGACTGCATCTTCAATAACTGCTTGCATGATGGCAACAAGATGCTGATTATGCACATAAAAGAAAGTCAGAAATAGAACGTCGTGATATTTGATCGCAATTTGCGAATTTTTTAACATTGTATGAAGTTTTATATGCCTCTTGTTTTGCTTTATTTTAGAAGATTTCATAATAGAATTTATGGCACTTACACACTCTGTTTATCTCCGTAGTTTATACAAGGTGATTCAGTACTAGAGTCCTACATGGGTCGGGTACAACCCAACACGCTTCTAGCCGAACTGGACTCAAACCCGAATTGAATGAAAACTAATCCTTATTTTAATAGAATTATGGAAAAGTAGTTTAAAAATATCTCTAATATCCATTTTATCTTTTTATTATAAAAATGAACACATTATACACTCATTGATAATCAAATATATAATTTTTTTTTAATTAAAAGATATTCAGGACTTTCTTTTGAAAAGTCGGGTCAACTCGAATATAAACCGATAGAATCAAAATTCAATCCGAAACTGACCCGAACCTGAAACATTTAAAGTCAACCCCACCTGCAACGAAAAGAATTAGCGTCAACCCGACACGAACCGAACCGTATATAATATAGCTTATAAACTTTGTGCACAGTAATTTTAAGAATCGTTCTCATTTTAGTCAGCAGATGGCGCTACGCTCTCTCAGTTTGTAAGAATGTTCAAACAAACATATAAAGATGGATGAAAGATCAGAAAAGTGGAGAGTAAATACGATAATCAGTTTTTTCTTTAATTTTTTCAATACATTTTAACAAATTAAAAATGTGATGCAAATTGCTATAATGATAAGGGAAGACTTTTATTTGATAAACTGTGAATTTCTTTTATATTTAACAGCAGCAGTGCGTTCTGAAAACTTTTTTAATTAGCGGCCTTCTATCAAGTGCCAGTGTATCGCTTAATGAATCGTCGCTTCATTTCATAATGTGAGTACTCACTCACTTCCTCATTAGTACGAGGGGCAGAGAACTAACTATCTACACGGAAAAAGAACAACCTCGCTGAAGGCCCCAAACAGGAACTTAACGGGCGAGTTTGAGACAAATATTTGCCGGTCATTGTCATGGACTTAATTACACACTGGGTGGATATTTTTAGAATCACAATATTAAAATATTAATTAAATGTGTTTTCGTCATGAAGATTTTAATTATAATCTGACGCATTCAACACATATTTTAAATCTTCGGCTCTTGTCAACAAAAAAGTTTAATTTCCTGCGATTTGTTTGTTGTAAAACAAAAGTAATATTTTGAGTTTTGTAATATGTTTTTTAAATTTGACTTCAGAACATCGAGAAAGTTTCTGTTTCTTGGTCTATATGTATACAGGGTGTGCAAAGAAAGATGTTGTAAAATAAAATGCTCTTATAAGCTTATAAAGCTCTCTTACTGCGACATTTCTTGACAAGATAGTATAGAAGCAGAAATTTTTAAGCGCCTCACAAGTTCTTGATAACGTTTATAGAAAATAGAGTACGTCAATAAAAATAAAAATAATAATAATAATAAACTGGAGACACTGGGGAGTAATAAAAACTCATACATTCAATAGGTGGCACCTCTGTATTCGAAACATGTGACGGTATGGTGTAAAATCAATGCAAAACACATAATCGGACCCATTGAGACCGCTGCCTGGCTTATTGCCTAGCTGATCAGGTTTTGATACCTAGCAGTGGGGTGAATTTTGCCTGATCACAACATGGAGGTGATCTACGTCACAAGCACCATGGCTGTCGTGACTGCAGCATTTCTTTATGACAATCTTGAATTTGCTGCGTAGACCGGTTACTAATTGCTTTTTAACTTTGTTGATCTGGCACGTGCTAGGTGATCTAAAGTAAATGGATGTTTTAAGGAGCCGAATATGCGGTGCAAACTTATCTTGTGAAAGAATTTGAAAGGGGGGGGGGAGTGATATAGTCGAACCCTTATTCATCAACGGAACTGTTATTAGTGTAAGTTACAGGCCGCGGCTACGATGTCATACACTCGCGCACAGTTTTTTTTCTTTAATCGGTTATAAAAAGAAAAAAATCGCCAAATTTAGGGGATTTTTTTCTTTAATGACAACCTAGCCATTGTAAATAAGTTATTGGTTTGGCGCGGGGTTGAAAATCGCTCCAACCATAAAAGTCGCCAAACATCCGTGCGTAAGTGTAAAGCATCTGTTCCCAGGCTGCTACTGGTCGACGAGTTTGAACCTTGCGCAAGACATCATTGGATGGTTCATACTTATTAACCCATGCAGGACAGTGCACGTCCACATAGAGTTGCCGAGGGATTTCTCTGGCCAGAGAACAACTTTTAGGACCGTATCATAGCTTTGGACAAAGAAAATTTCATAGGAATGTACAGTGGATGGTTATCGCAAACCTTTAATTTTAACCCAATTTATTTATTTATTTATTTTTGTATAATATTATATGAAAGAGTGAGTTTTTCGGGCAGACTCCCATACACTGGAAGAGCTTAAAAAGACATTATGGACAAAATTTGACCCAGCAAAAAAGACGTATTGTAAAATATCATAATCGATTTCCAGCCACATCTCTATCAGTCGGTGTGTGTAGACGGTGACTATTTAGAAAATATTTTCTATTAATTTTTACTCGTTGCTCGAGTTTGTCGGAGTATGTCAGTAAATTTGATCAAGTAATAACGACGTTGCATCATTTTACTCTTTAACACCTTTTCTTGGACACCCTGTTCAATAGATAGATCCATAAACACGTAATACTTTAACCGTTTTAATACTTTCCAACATAGTTGAAAAGTATTTATGAATTCTGTTTGTATGTCTGCCCGTGCTTTAATTCGCGTAAATATACTCGGATTGCCATGGAATGGATATTTGTTATTGAGATTTACTGTAGAATGTTTGATATTGAAAGTGCGTAACATTTATAGTTTGTTTACAGGGACGCACAAAATAATTCCATTACAGTGTGATATATTAGGAAAAATCGTTTGCTATGCATTTTAATAATGTTATGATACTTCAAACATAAAAAAATGAAGAAGGATCACTGAAGGGCACTGCAATATGTTTTCTATAGGTTAATGAGTGCGTAGCATTTGTCGTTAATTTACAGAGACCTACAAATGAATTCCGTTATAGGACGGAAAATGATCGATTACATTGTATAAAAAAATGAACTTTTTTAATAAGATTCTGTTTGTGTTTGAAATTGCTTCTTAATCTATGCCTGATGCATGATTTCTTGTTATGTTAAAATTTACAACTGTGTTAGTTGTCGTTTAGAAGTTAAAGAGTGTCAAATTAAACAAATTTACAATCCCTATTTAGCTGTGTTTATAGAAACCTTGAAAAAAAATATGTTAACTCTATATAAAAGCAATCAATTGCTTTTAATAAAGACGGTAGAAACTACATGCTGTTTCTATGTAAAAATCATACAATATTTCAGATAGTAGAAAATTTTGTAAATTAATGATATAATATTACTTTTTTCATCCAACATAGTTGAAAAGTGTTTATGATTTCGGTGTTTGTTTGTCTGCTGTATGTCTGTCGTCTGTCTGTACTCTAACTCGCATAAATATCTTCGGATTACCCTGCAATTGATATACTATATTATTGAGATTTACTATGACTTGGTTGGTATTGAAAATCAAGTATGCATAATTTACCGTTCTACAGAGACACTCAAAATAATTCCGTTACATTTCGGAGTATGAGGAAAAATCGATTGCGGTGTATTTTAATAATGTTACACCTTTTCAAACATATTGAAATTGATATATATCACTGAGGTGCGTAACAAGATGCTTACTATCGAATAAGGTGAGCATAGCATTCATCGTTCATTTACAGTGACATACAGAAGAATTCTGTTACAGTACTGTCTATCAATGATAATTCAATAATAATTGCTGGAAGAGCATTTCATTGTGGTACACATTTTTAAATTTAACTCATTTTTTGCATATTACTTGGTGTATATAAATTTTATATATATTATACAGAGCTGCGCAAAAGATCTCGAGTACATATTCGTTTGTTGACGGAATTTGTGTAGGGGAATTTTCAAGTGTGCTATGCGTTTCCTAACTAAAGTAAATTTTATGGAATACTATGTAGCATATATACAAATCAATAGATCCTATACAGAGATGTACAAAATAATTAAGTTACTTCTCCGACTATTGACGGTAATTGCTGACATTTGGTTTTCAAATGGGTTGTGCGTTTTCCAAATTGTTTACTTACACACCAACTTTCACTATATTATACTCTGAAGTTTTGTTACATTATTATGAATGTGTTGGAACGTGTCTTATAATCTATGCTTCATCCATGATTTTTCTTTCTTGTTTCTTATAAAAAAACACGCGAAAAGAGAAAATATCTGAAATCTAAATTCAGCATTCGGGATTTGCGAACTCGGCTTTTTGCCAGCAATAGCTTCTAAAATGTAACCTCTTACTTAAGATACTCCTATTAAGAGGCGAAAGTGAGTAAATTTAAAATGCATGAAAATTAGTCTTTCAAATTTTTAAAAGGTAATTTAACTATTGAATTAAATGAAAAGGACTATTTCTGTACTAGTCCTTTTTTTTATTAAACATTTCCGAATGAAATTATGATAAATTTTTTTTAAATCATAAATACTGGTCTTACGAAAAAAAAAATTTAGATACAAATTTACGGAACTGAAATAACCGTCTGTATAAACAAGAACAAAAAATCATGCGTCAAGCATAGATTATGTAATACATTTCAACACTTCCAAAATATTTTTTTTTACAAATCTTCACCGTTTAATAAGGTGAAAGATGATGTCTAAATAAACAATTTGGAAAATAAATGCATAACAAATTAAAAAACTCAATTTCAGAAATTACCAACAATATTCGGATAAATATCCGAATTCTTTTGTTCAGCCCTGCGTATGATCTATAGATTTGTATATATACTACGTAGAATGCTAAATTTAATTCAGTTAGGAAACGCGTAGCACAGTTTAAAATTCCCCTTCTGGAATTTCCGTCAATAAACAGAAATGTACTCCAGAACTTTTGTGCTGCCCTGTATTTGATCTAAAGAATTTATACACACCAAGTAATAGCCAAAAATGAGTTAAATTTAAAAACGCGTTCAGCAACTGTAAAAGCACTTCCAGCAATTATTTTTAACAGACAGTACCGAATTCTGTTGTGTGTCCCTGTAAATGAACGATGAATGCTATGCACACAATATTCTATAATGAGCCTCTTGTAATGCATCTTAGTGATATATATCAATTTCATAGGTTTCAAATAGTGAAACATTATTAAAATAAACCGCAAACGATTTTTCTCCGTAGACCGTAATGTAACGGAATTCTTTTAAGTTCCCTGTAAAAAAACTATAAGTGAAAAAAAACTATAACATTTCATTTTCAATACCAAACATGCCATTGTAAACCTCAATAACATATATCAATTGCATGACAATCCAAATATATTTACGCGAGCTACAGCTCGGACAGACAGACAGACAGACAAACCGAATTTGTAAACACTTTTCAAGTACGTTGAAAGAGTTAAAAACTGTTTTGAAACTAGTTGTTTCTACCAGCCTTGTCTCTACATTGAACACATCCACCTTCTTCGTAATGTAGTTCAAATACAGTAATCCCTTAACATTCGCGAGGGTTAGGTTCACGGAAATCTCCGTGAATGTCAAAATCGCGAATGTTGAGACTATCCTCCCGTTCATAAAAGGAGGTTAGGTTTTACGATTTTTTAATGGAAAAAAATGAAATGTAAACAGTATATTTATTAAATATTAAAAATACATATTCTAAATAAGTCTGAACAATTATACACACATTGCAAAAGCATTATTTGCTGGTTGATGGCTGAAAAACTAGTAATATGCGATTGCTTGGCAGAAGAGATGTTTTGTTTATGGATTTCCATGTAAGGAAAAGTTTCAGCCTCAATTTTTCTTTTAAATTTAAGACTCCTCACTAGCGAGGGATCTCATTCTATCGCTTTATCAACAAGTTGTTGTTGTAATTTTAAAATTTCCGCGACATTTTTTGCAGAAAATATTTCACCTGCAATAAAAAATTTTAATTTTGGAAAATTTAGTAAAAAAAAAAAAAATTAAATAAAAAAAGGCGTTTACCTCCAGTTTCACAATTAATGCTCTCATCGTCTGTATCATTGTATGGTTCTGTAATTTTTTCTTCAAGGATTTCTAGAAGTTCTTCTTCAGTAAGTCCATCATCATGGGTATTATCAGATCTTCCACATCTTCTCTCCTCATGTTGTCGAAACCATCACCTCCGACCTGATGAGCCAGTTCCACAATTTCTTCAAGAGGTTTGGAAATTGAAGGCATTTGATTTTCTTTTTGTACCACTTGGGGCCAAATATTTCGCCAACAAGAATTGATTGAACTTTCAGTAAGTTCCATCCATGCTGCATCAATTTCGGCAATGCAATCTGCTATGTTGAAAATTTTCCAACTCAATGTGACCGTGGCTTCTGAATTTACTTCAATCGATTCTAAATTTATTTTGAAAGATCTTCTTGTGTAGTACGCTTTGAACGCAGTTATGATTCTTTGGTCTAACGGTTGGATCAGTAAAGTCGTATTAGAGTGAAAAAAAAAAAAAAAAAACACTTCGACGTCGGAATGGGCATCTTTTAAACTAAGTTGATGTCCAGGAGCATTGTAAATGAGGAGTAGAGCTTTAGATGACAGATTTTTATATGACAGATTTTTAGATGAAAGGTATTTCTTCACCTCAAGAATAAAACAACCATAAAAAAATCCAGAAACAAAACACTGGTTATCCTTGCATTGGTATTTGCTCGTCAGAAAACAGGCAACTTGCTTTTATCGTTACCTTTGAGAGCACGAGGATTTTGCGATCTATAAATTAACATCGGCTTTACTTTAAAATTGCCTCTAGTATTGGTACACAACAGAAGAGATACCCTATCTTTTGCTGCCTTAAAACCTGGAGCTGTGCTTTCTGTTTTGGCAAGAAAAGTTCTCTTCGGCATTTTCTTCCAGAACAAGCCTGTCTCGTCGGCATTAAACACTTGTTCTGGAACATATCCGCCTCTTTCAACAATTTTTGTAAGTTCTTCAGAAATTTTTTGAGCACTTACATGATCCGCAGAAGCCGATTCGCCAACTAATTTTATGTTGTGTAAACTATGACTATGTTTGAAATTTTCAAACCACCCTTTACTTGCCTGGAAGTCAAATAAAGTCTCATCCTTTACTTTTATCGCGTCAAATATTTTTTTAGCCTTGGCTCGTATCAAAGCTGAACTTAGCGGCACTTGCTTCCAGTTCATATCTTCTATCCAAATACTTAAGGCATTTTCAGTTTCTTCCAATGACTTGTTCCGTACTTGCGATACGGTTTTTGCACTAGTCGGTGCATTTGTTGAGAAGTTGTCTCTTATAGTTTTTTGTTTTTTTAATTGATCGAACCGTAGATTCATTAATATTAAAATAACGACCGACCGCACACACTCTTTCTCCCATTCGCAACTTATCTAAAATTTTAACTTTTTCGGAATGGTTCAAAACTTTTTTCACTCTTTTAGCTGTAGGCGACATGATGAAGTTCTCTTTGTTAGGTTTGCTAAACACTGAGAAGAAAAAAATAGACAGGCGAATAGAAAGAAAAAATGTATTCTACGGGGACTTATGTAATTCAAACGATAAACAAAACTTAGAAGGAGCATGCGCATTACATATTTCGAAGAGAAAATTTGCGTTTTGGTCTTTCAATATAAATTAGAGAAATGCCAAGCTCGAACAAACAAAGGGGGATAATCTATTTTTAGCATAAAATCATGTTTCGGGTAAAACAAAGGAAGTTTACTTAAAGTAAAAATTCTTTATAAAACGAAATCCGCGAATAACCAAGTTAAGTATTCGCGAATGTTGAAATGTTCTTCATTTTATATTTAGCGAATAATCAAAACTCGCGAATGTTAAATCCGCGAATGTTAAGGGATTACTGTATTGCTACCAATTGGCTTATTAATATCTTTCGATTTCGATTTCTTTGATGAATTGAATATTCTCCTTATTTTCTCTCACATGATCTCTATATACATCTAGAATGAATTTTCTAAACTTTCTCTTCATACTATTCCAGTGACTAAAATTTTTCATTAAAATAAAAACAGGCAAAATATATGAGTTTTCACTAACGATTTTATTTTTTCGTATTTATGGTTTAACATAAAGGCAGAGCAAAGTGATCACCTTAAAATTTTGTGATTTTTTGTTACCCCTTAAAATACATATACATAACTGACAGTTTGCATAGACCTAGAGTGATTACTTAGAAATGCAAGGGCATTTATAATTTTTACGAAATAATAAAACGGAAGTGAGATTTTGTTTTTTTTTTCAAAAAAAGGTCAAAATGACCCTTTTACCCGACAAGTGTAAAAAGATTGAAAAATTGAAAATGGTATGAAAATCCTACAAGAGTTTGATAAACCCAAATAAAAAATTATAAATCATAATCGGACACTGCATTTTTCGGAAATGAACTCCACATCATCTTCTTCGCAAAGTGAACATGCCTCATGAGCTCAGAAGTGACAAGCATTGCACCTGATCCAACCTTCATCACTAGATCCAACCAAACGGCCACTACCCTGACCACTTTGGGAGCCATGACAGAAAATACGGTCTTCAGTGGAAACTAATGAACAGTCAGCGACCACTCACCCACCAATGTGAAACTGAAAACATGCTCTTTCCTTACACATTCAATAAATTAAATGCAAGTTCAACGGGTTATTGTTAATAGTATGTAAGATACTATTACCTTAGATCACAAACTTCAAAAACTGGAAAACCCGCTCTAAAATTATGAATCATGGAGCCACCTTGTTCAACGATTGTGTGGTTACTCACTGCCATCAAACCACGCAATGCCAACGCTCTGGTGACGTCATTATATTGGGTGACTACTTTGCCCGCCCTGGCCACTTCGCCTATCACTTTGCCTTGCCTTCCCCTAAATATAACACCCATTACAATGCACAATGCAAAAATAAATAAATAAAATAAAAATAAAAATGATTGTTGTTTAAGACTACCGCCTTTGAATTTTCAGTAAAGTTATCGTAGAAGCATAAATACCGTCGAGAATGTGCTTATCAATGAACTCAAGAAATCATGTCTATATAAAAAGTAACATAACCTAACAGTTTAATCCATTTCATTATTTAAAAAGAAAAAACCACAAGTCAGAAGAGAACATAGTATTGATATCATCAATGTGACCAAGATAATATTGAGAAATATTTCATTAAATTAGCCTTCTCTTCATTCTGTGCCCCCCCCCCTTTTCTTTTTTTTTCTTTTAGAACGTTTTTTGTTCATTCATTATTTTTCAAATACATTGTTTTATTCATATCACATGGTATTCATGGTATTTCTAAAAACTTAATTTAAAAAAGGAAATTCTTAATCTTAGAAAATAATCACAATGTTCTTTACAAAAAAAAAGGGGTTCATAGTTTAATTCCTTTCATTATGAAAAGAAAAAAAAACAAGTCAAAGAGAACATAGTATTGATATCAGCTATGTGACCAAAATATATTGCATTTTTTTAAAAATTATTATTAACTTACCATTCTCGTCATTCTGTATACATGCCCTCTTTTTTTTTTTTTTTTTTTTTTTTTTTGTCCACTTTTTATCTTTCAAATACATTGTTTTATTCATATCAAACTTAAGTTAAACAATTATTTCGTCATGGTATCAATAAAAACCTCATTTAAAGAGGGAACGGTCTTTATCATAAAAAAAAATTATCACAATTTATCTATACCGGATTAGAACAATTTAGAAAAAAGTCTATAGTTTAATACCTTTCATTATGGAAAAAAAAAATCAGGTCAAAGGAGAACGTAGTATTGATTTCAGCTATGTGTGATCAAGAATTTTTTTTTTTTTTAATTATTATTAACTTACCATTCTCGTCATTCTGTGCCCCTTTTTTTTCATTTTAGAACTTTTTTTCCTTTTTTGTCCACTTATTATCTTTCAAATACATTGTTTTATTCATATCAAACTTAATTTCAATAATTATTTCTTCATGCATGGTATCAATAAAATATTCATTTAAAAAGGGAACGTTCTTTATCATAAAAAAATGATCACAATTTATCTATACAGGATTCGAACCATTTAAAAAGAAATGCCTTTAGTTTAATTCCTTTTATAATTAAAAAAAGAAGAAAAAATAAGTCAGAAGAGACGTTGCATTGATATCAGCTATGTGATCATGAAAATATTGATTTTTAAAAATTTTTATTATTAAGTTAGCATTGTAGCCATTCTATGCCCCCATTTTTTCCTTTTAAAACTTTTTTGTCCACCGATTATCTTAATTTTTTTTCCATATCAAACTTAGATATTAATAATTATTTCTTCATAGCATCAATAAAAACTTCATTTAAAAAAGGAACGTTCTTTATCTTTAAAAATATATACCATTTAGCCATATCGGATTAGAATAATAATAATAATAGTAATAATAATAATACTAAAAGGGAGTTTTAGTTTTATTCCTTTCATTATTAGAGAAGAGAACATAGTATTGATATCAGCGATGTGACTAATAAAATATTGGAATTTTTAAATTATTATTAAGTTAGCAGTCTCCTCATTCTGTTCCTTTTTTTTTTCTTTTAGAACGTTTTGTGTCCACTTATTATCGTGCAAATACATTGCTTTATATATATATATATATCAAATTTATATTTCAATAATTATTTCTCCATGATATCAATAAAAAAAATTCATTTAAAAAAGGAATATTCTTTATCTTAAAAAAAAAATAAATTCACAGTTTATCTTTATCGGGTTAGTATCATTTTTCCAAAATAAAGTATATATGTGTAACTTTTTTAACAAACTTGTTATCAAAAGATAATTTGATTATACTCTATCATTATTCATACTATGTGTGAAAACTATTTCAGTTGTTTCATAAGTTAATTACTTAATTATGTTTTTAATTAAGCGTATTCATCCTCTTTTGTTATTTCCAACAAAAGCACCACTGAGTAATCTTACGATAAATTTATACAAGATAAATAAAACTTAATTAAATCACCTGATACATTTAATCGAGTTTTTTGTTACGATATTGTTAAGCGAAAATTAAATTATAACTTTCTTGAACGATAGCAAATTAAACGATTTATTTGCGTTTCAATCTTTATTATACAATTGTTTAGATGTTACATAAAATTATTATACAATATATTTTACTTTTATGAATAAATCATTAACTTTAATATAAATAATTCATCAAACTCATGTTGTTTTTTACCTTTATACCTGGCTGGACAAGGTATATTTTCATTTATTTTCCTACGTATGGATAATTTAATTAATATTGCGGTAAAAAAAAAAAAAGTTTTTGTATTTATTTACATTGAGAAGGATATTTCATATCAACATAATTAATTTTCTTCCCTTATTAAATTCCACCGATGTTACCAATCTATTGTTGAATCGTGTAACAATATTACAGCTTGTGTGAAAATAAACTTTGTTTGCTATAAAGAAAAATTCTCTAAAGCATTTTTTTTTAATTCATGATTAAATAGGTATGAAAGATTTTATTTTTAATTGACAAAATATTACTTCTTTTCGCTATATTATTTTAAAACATTTCTCCGTGATCACTACCTTTAATAGCCTCAGGTACTTTTAGAGATGTCTTTTTTTTTTTTTTTTTTTTTTTTTCCCCAGCTAAACTTATGTTCAGAGCTGGGCAGTATCGAAAATACATGTATTTGAAATACATTTTCAAAATACATTTGTGTTTTGTATTTTGTATTTTAATCAGATAAAACTAAAGTATTTTAGTAATGTATTTTGAAATGCTTTTTCCATGTATTTTGTATTTTCAAAATACTCAAAATACATTTCTCGATTTTTCAAACAGTTGGTATAAGACTTAAAGCTGGTTTAAACCACTTGTGTTTAAATCGCAAATTACTGATTCGCAACAGGAAAATACACGCTTGTCTGTTTTGTCTAGTCTTTGAATTCGTTTCTAGAAGTTAATATAAACATTTTTTTTTCCAATCTGGTATGATAAGGATTTTTATCTTTGACCGAAACATTTTTGCTGAATGGGTATAACAAATGCTTTTATAATTCTTAATGTTGCTTTGGGAATTATAAAATTTTGTCCTGTGATACACAAGTATAGGATAGTCCAGAGTTTTCCTGGTATTGCATTTTTAAACTATGTTAGCAGTGTAAGACTGGATCGGGTTTGGGCATTACTTTTTGAAGCAGACTCGGTCCGGGCAGGGTCAGATTTATTTTTTATGAACCGAGCCATTCTTCCTAGAGGTCAGGACGGGAAGAAATTTTCAGATCCGATCTCGACCCAGATCGAATAAAATGATTGGTCCGGCCTGGCCCGTATAAAAAGCAGTAAAATTTGACCCGGTTTACCAATTTTTGCAAAAAATGCATATATTTTTAAATCGCCATTATTCTTAGTTAAAAATTTAAATTTATACTTTTTGAAGAATAGTACGTATATTTCTAGGCAATAAAATTAAAGTACACGGAAACCTGTGAAAATAAACTTGTCTATAATGGAATACTGTCTTAAAAGGAAAAATGCGTTGATTGATGCAAAATGAATGTAATAATACGTGTGAAAAGAATATAATGCATTTACAGCAGGTGATGTACCACATAAGATGAGAACTTGTCTATAATGATTTTTTTTCGCTCCTACACGATTCCGTTCTAGCAGATTTTTCTGTAAGTAATTTTCAGATTTGTAAATCCCTAAGCAATGGAAAATGGATTAATGATATTAATGATAACTCAAACATTTGCGTACGAATAGAAATTCATAAAAAAGATAAACATAGTTTATATGGGCGTAAGAAATACTACCTATTACATTCTCCCCTATGTTGAAATTTCCGGGAAATTTTTGCGGATCTACACCGATCATGACTTCCAGAACCCAAAACCACTCCAAGTTCAAAACTTTATCTATCTATCTATATTACATTTTTATGGACACGATAACTTCAATAATTCTGCCTCTATTCCAAACGGATACATAAAATCAAGGGGCATAAAATATCGATTTGAACAAGGGGGGGGGGGCGACTTTTGGGAAAACAGAAAAAAAACTTAACTTCTTAATTATGATACTTATCGAATCCGTTTAAAGTTATTATTACTTCTAGGAAAAGGACCGAAAACTTATGTATGATAGATTTTTGATATCATTAAAAAAGGCCTCAAAGGAGGGGGGGGGGGATAGGGGTTTCAGAAAAAAATTCATAACTTCGTCAATTCACAAGATATAATATCCGCTTAAATTTATTATAAATCCTTTTAATATTATTTACAACTTTTATATTGCAAGTCTTTTGTAGAACCAACCCTTACAGCAAAAAAAAAAAAAAAAAAAAAGAAAAAAAAAGATCTTTGCCGACGCCGCCTAGCGACACAGCAAGATGTCAAAGAGGGCGGTCCCAACTGCCGCATCATAGCAAAAAGGTTAATTCTTCTGCAATTCCCAATAAACAGGCGCCCCACGGTCTGCGTCTAAGAAATCTACCTGTGCCTGTAGGCCGAGCCGTCAGGGATATTTTGGGGGGTTACGGACCTATTCATACAACAGATAAAAAATTATAACATGACATTGGAATTAAAACATTTGTGTGTAAGATAGTGCACAATAATTGAAATTAAAATTAATGTATTTTGTATTTTGAATGTATTTTGAAAATACATGTAATTTGTATTTTGGAATTTGAAAATTTGGAAAGTATTTTGCATTTTGTATTTTAGGCTCTAAAACCAATGTATTTTGTATTTTGTATCGAAAAGGGTTTTTCGATGTATTTTGCTCAGCTCTGCTTATGTTGCAAAAGTGCTGCATTGCTGAAAATATTAATAATTACCTATTTAAAATTTAATTGTTCTTACAGTCAAACCTTTACATCCAAAAGTAAAGCGTTTTACGAAAAATAAAATAAAATAAAAAAATAAAATAAAATTAGGAAAACTTCGTGTACTAGATAATAATAATTTTTTTCTCTACATCCAAAACAACTGGTTCGAGGTATTGCGAATTCAATTTACAAGCATTTGACTGATAAATTTCAACTGTACTTATTAATCTAAATTCTAAATTATCTAAATTATTATTATTTAATATTAATATTGGTTGTGACGTTACAAATTTTTACGTAACGCAATGCAATTGCAAAGTACATTTACAAATAACTCGCATCTAAATAAGCTAAATTTTGTCAACCAATCCAGAGACTTAGAGTCAATAAAAGATAATAACTGTTACTAAATATTGGTTATGATAATTGTATGCAAATCATTGAAAACATGGAAAAGTATCCGCATTTAAAATCTACTTTTTGTTATTACCCACTTATCAAGGTCCACTA
Source organism: Maratus michaelseni (assembly GCA_963931845.1). NCBI lineage: Eukaryota > Metazoa > Arthropoda > Arachnida > Araneae > Salticidae > Maratus > Maratus michaelseni. Next base: position 231,532,447 of record OZ007593.1, read on the forward strand.
CGAGAGAAAGCTGTGACTACCTTTGTTGGTTTCCACATACCTCGAGTTGTGGTAAAGCAAGTACGGGTCGGAAACACCCGACTTAAGGCTTGAGGCCTGGTTCCTTTCTGGGTATCCAGCTCCAAAGCTGTTGGGAGACGCCGGCCCGTCCCCAAGTGTCTCGTGGTGACTCCCCTAATAGATTTCACCGCGTATCGCAACGACCTACGCCGTCAACACGTGGGTTTAAGGTTGGAGGGTCCGCAGGTGGCGGTCCTCTGGCCAGCCGAAGCGCCGTGGGAAGCAGCTCCTACTGGTGGGTTAAAAGTCCTTCAGGACTTGGGTTCGGTGGTCGCCTACGTGCCGGGCGCCAATCTGGCGCCTGGCGGCGCAGTTTTCTTTTACCCACCTATCAAATGTATATGTCAGATACTTCTTCTATTCAAATATTTTTTTTACTGCCGGTACTTTAACTATTGTTAGAGTAACAAGTAATATTTCTGAAATATCCCGTATAATCACGCCATTTTTCAGACAATAAATGCTGACCAATAAACATTTTGTTTTGTTAAATTTGATTACTTCATCAAAATCATGCCTCTATAATAAAAAGAATTACAATGTTTTTGCTTCAGCAAAATCTTAGAAAAGTACTTTTAACTTTACTCGTCTACACTGAAAAGAAAGAAAAAAATGTGTTTTTCTTTTCAGAAAAAAAAAAAAAAAAAACTGTCAGCAAGGACACCAGTAATGAACTGTTTGTTTTACGGAAATAATCTGTATTTATTATGAACTTTCTAATATTTTAACAGATTTAACAGTAAATTCATAATAAATACAGATTATTTCCGTAAAATAAACAGTTTTTTACTGTCGTCCTGGCTAACAGTTTTTTCCTGCAAAATTAACCGATTTTTTTTTTTTTTTTTAGAGTGTACATCGTACTACATATCGTTGTCTCAGACCAACAATTTTTTTAAATATTCTAAATCGGCGAAAAGAGAAATTTAAAATTTGTTACTAATTTAAGCTCAAACTATCCTCTTTAATAAAAAGGTATGTGTTGCTGAAGACTGGGATTTTCGCTAATTGTTGCCACAGATTAATCTCGGAAAATGAAACATTTGAAATTACTGAAAGAATTAATAGCTCGAAAAGTATTTGTCACAAAATTGTTAGACAAACTGCGTTAGAAAGGTAAAAAATTGTATTTTGCTTGATATAAATTTCAAATATAATGATTATGCCGTTTTTCAAATATTGAATTTCAACTATTACCAAATTTTACAATGGAATCATTGACCTTCAGTGAACCTTTACCACAGTGAAACCTTCCCGCATAAAAAGATAATGATAACAGCAATGTGTCCTGACGTATGTATATTGACTATAGTAATCAGATGAACCCGATTATAAAAGCTTAGCCTTTTAAAAATATTCTGCCGAATGAATTTTGACGAATTCTTCACTGTTAGGTGAGTTTTCAAGGATGGTTATAGAAGATAGCATATCATTTTATCGTTATTTACCAAATCCTACTGTAAGTGATCAACGAAAAGAGTTTGCCCTTAACAGCCCAAATTTTGTCTGACACATTAAAAATGTAATAACGCAATGGCGTTCGTATCTTTTTCAGAAATGCAGAAGGACATTCCAAGTAAAGGTCCATATGATTTTAAAACACGGGCCAAATTCAAGATCAATATTTCGTTTGATTAAAGGTGCGTTAAGAGAAATTGACCAGCGTAGCGGGCATAGTTTGCTAGTATTTTTATATTCATTCTGATGTTGATGTAAATAAATATAACACAATCATACATCCCAATATTTGCACTGTCATTTTATAAAACCTTTTGTTACAGTAACAGGCATTTTTTCTGAAATAGCTTAAGTAAGGCGAGTAGTAATTTTTCCAACAGAGTGAAAATGTATCCAGACTGGGACTTGATCCCGGGACCTTTGTCTTTAATTGCCGATGCTCTTCCGGTTGAGCTATCTGGACGACATTTCAGCCAACACAATTCATTCAAGCAACCACTTGGCAAGTTCCTTCACCTGCGGTTTATTCAGTCGAGTTGTTTCAAATAACAGACCAGATGTCATTATCAAATGGTTGTCTAAATGAATTGTGCTGGTTGTGATGTCATCCATATAGCTCAATTGGAAGAACATTGGAAATTAAAGCCAAAAGGTTCTGGGTTCGAGTCCCGGCCTAGATGCATTTTCATTCAGTTGGAAAAATTACTACTCGCGTGATTTATTTACCGATCAGTTTGATTGCGTTAAAATAATAAAAGTGTAATTGCGTATCCATTGTTTATTCGAGTTCCTTTTCCTGCGGAGTTGTTTCAAATAACAGATCAGATATCATTACCAATTAGTTGTATGAGTAAATTGGGTTAACTGGGATGTCGTCCAGATAACTCTATTGAAAAAGAATTGGCAATTAAAGTGAACAGGTTCTGGGTTCGAGTCTCGGCCTGGACACATTTTCACTTAGTTGGAAAAATTACTACTAGTTATGATTTACTTACCAATCAGTTTGATTGTGTTAAAATAATATTAGTGTTTTTCAAATAATCTAAAGTAATTTTTAAAATGTCATTTCTCGATCAAATTGATACTTGGAGCATAAAAAGAAATTCAATGTTTCTTCTTCAGCGAAATGTTAAGAAAAGTACCTTTAAACTATCCACCTCGTTTTCTCTTGCTACACAGAGCAACAATGAAATTCCTGAAGTATTGTAAATCAGCGAAAATCAAATTTTAAAGCTTGTTAATATTCTAAAACTCATTTATGTTTATTCATATGTTAAGGTAAAGGTATAAAAGAGTATGTCACATGCTTCTTTCAATCAAATATTTTTATTACCAATTTTTTAAACAGTTGTTACAGTAACATATAATTTTTCTGGGACTATCTTGCGAGTAACGTAAAAGTATATCACGCATTTTTCATTCCATAAATACCGATAAATATCTGTGTTTTAAAATTTGTATTACTCTATCGAATTCATACTTGGAGAATCGAATGATTTAAAATGTTTTTCTCAATCAAAATATTTAAAAATATGCTTTTAAATCATCCATCTGGTTTTCTCTAAAGTCACATCGTTACCCCAGAGCAACAATAAGATTGCAGAAATATTCGAAGTCTGCGAAAAAGAGTATTTTAAAACTACTTAGTAATTCAAGCTCAGATATATTTTTGTTTCAGTGAGACAATGTTAACTATTGTTTAGTCTTTAGTTTGCCGCTGTGGGATATTTTTTAAAGCTAAACAAACCAAAATAATGTATAGTTTATCAATTATACTTCATTTTCAGCATTTTTGTTTTAAAATTGTTGAGCTATTTTTTTACCGAATAGAGATGATTTTTTTTTTTTTCACTAAATTACTCCATCAAAATGATTGATGGAAAGGTGAGTAAACTGACTCAAAATTACTGACAATTAAGCCTAACTCAAAAACTACTTAGGTGAAGGAGCTATAATTTTTAATTCGCATATGTGAAACTTCTAGAAATCGATTTCTGTTTAAAAAAAAATATATAGAGATTATAATTCCTATTTTTATCGGCTATTAATTTCGAAAAAAAAATATTAATTTTTGAAAAACAAAATGTGTAAATAGTAATCTATAATTAAAAAAAAAAAAAAAAACATATATCAATTTTTAGAAGTTTCAAGTACGCAAATCCAAAATTACAGCTCGTTTCGCTAAGTAGTTTCTTATTCTGAATTATATGTTTAAAAAACTACGTGCAATCTGTTTTGCAACGATTATAAATGAGTTTAACGTTAGGAGTTTCAAACTTTAAGCCTTCATAATTCCTAAACTTCTTGACCGAATGACTTCCCGTTTGGTATCCTAAGATAAACCCAAATATGATGTCAAATATACGTATAGAAACTATCATAGTTTGTTACAAGTTCACTATATGTGTAATATCATTTAAATTTATTTAATGTAAAAAAATACTTGAAAATACCCGTTTTATTCCAAATACTTTTAATTCCCAATTTACTTTTATCCCAGCGAAATCTCTTTTTAATAATATAATTCTTATTCATTTTCTTTTCCTGTTATTCATGACGTCATTTGTAACCTAAAACTCTCTTTTGTATGTAACTGATACTCATGTTCAATAATTATATCAGTAAAACATATTTTTTTTTCAAATATGACGCCATATTCACATGCTTTGTGTATTAATTGATATTCGTGATTCTCGTATTAAAAAAATATTTGAAAATGTCCTTGTTATTTTCAATATTGCATTTTTTCCCCTGGCGAAATCTTTTTTTAATAGTATTATAATTTTTGTCTGTATGTGTCGCTGATGTTCAAGTATCATGTATCAGAAAAGAAATATTTAATTTTTTTGTTTCAAATGTGACTTTATATACCTGATTTTAATTTTTGAAAATTCATATTTCATTTTGATTATTCACGTGTAAATGTTTCAACAGAAAATTAATTGCTGCGAAAAAATTATTATTCTAGGTTTTGAAGTTTGGGCAACTATGAAGGAAAGTGATAAATTTTATAGGCAAAATGTCCATAGATTCTTTATGGAAATAATGAAGTTTTGAATTATTAAAAAACGAAAGTGAATAAGGTAAATAAAAAATAGTCTGTTACCTTTTCTGGGTTATAATTCAACAAATGCATCAACTCATGCAACCGCTTTGATGCTGACTTCAACGAAACATTCACACACACTTTCAGATTTACAACACTGTTAAAAATTTGCAGCAAACTGTCAAGTCATTCGACCGTTTTTATAGAAAACGGTTACATAAACGTAATTTAACTGTATTCTGACAATAATATGGACAATAATACAGTCAGAAAAGCATTAAATTACTGTTATGTAACAGTTTTCTATAAAAACGCTCGAATGACTGGACAGTTTGCTGCAAATTTTTAACAGTGAATATTATTAGGATTCTTTATGCACAGTTTTTTTTATAATTATCGCGCAATTTTTTGAACCTAATAAAGTTGATAAGCAGTTGTGTTTTTTAATCACATCATTAAAATTATTCTTGGGGAATTATAGCAATACATACAATGTTAATTCTTTAGCCTAATCCAAGTAAAATAGTTTTAAATTACAAATAACACTTTCTGTCATTAAACAACTTCTCCTCAGAGCTGAAATGGGTTTCTTACAAAATATTAAATCAGATAAAATCGAATTGAAATGCTTCTTAATATTTAAAATTCAGATAACTTTTACATTAACCCCAAAAACTTATCACATTTTTTTTTTATTGTGTGTGTGTGTGTGTGTGTTTAACATGCATTTGGTTTTTTTTTATACGTTTATCATTATATTGTATTTATTAAGTTTGAATTAAAATTTATTAAAAAAAATAGTACTATTTTAAAAAAAGTAAAAAAAAAAAAAAAAAAAAAAAAATACTTGAAATTACTCACGTCATTAACTCACGTCATCTTATTACACAACGAGCGCCCAGAGCAACGGTATTACGATTGCAATATCCTAATTCTAACAAAATTTAATTTAAAAGCTTCTCCAAGTTCATATAACTTTTTTGTTGGCATTGCATTTCTAACAATCTTTTTTATCATTATTTTTTATCTTTTCTTTTTTTACACATTAACATTTATATATTTTTTTCATTGTATTTGCCTGAAGAATTAAAAAAAGTTTTATACTTGTGACTCAATGTATTGCAAGAATTTTATTTGCACATGTCGTTTTCTATTTATTATACATCATTACCCCAGAGCAACATTGCAAATTCCTATTTTATAGGAAATTGCACTTAAAAGCTTGAGACAATGCTGAGAAGTATCTGTTTTTTTGTTTTTTTGTTTTTTGTTTGCTGTTGTTGTTGTTGTTTTAATTTAATTTAATTACTCTTTTAAAATAGTGATATTGCTTCTACAAGGAGGAAACCAATTTTACACGAGCTATCCAAGATGTTTTCCCTCCTCTTTTAAGATGCATATTTTAATCAATAACAGCAATATTATTTAAATTGTATATCTATAAAATTTGCACTAGCCTAAAAAAAATATATTTTAAAATTAAATTACAGACTTTTAATGTTGTATTTGGAATTTAAAAAATGCAGAAATATTACAACAGAGATTACATTTAATAAATAAAACTTTTTTTCTTCAGTAATTTTATGTCATTAAATAAATTTGTTGTTTACAAAATTTTGTTTACCTATTTTTTATTAAATTTGAAAGACAATTTTGTGTTGAAAACAATATTCAAAACTAAAACAGGCATTACAAAGAAAATATATACTTACCTCAAAACCTGGAGATATAACTTTATATTCTAAACATGTGATAAAGTAAAAATGGCGCCAGATTTCTTATATAGAAAATGCTTTTTGCAGTATAGATTAATAGTGTTTTCTAGCAAGCACAGCTTTTATTATTTATCCCACTAGATGAAAGTGCACAAACAGAGGCTGCATTGCTCTATAACAAACTCTAAGTTAGTTGCATAGAATTAAAAAATAAATATTTTAACTAATCAGAAGGGATTTATTAAGCTATTAAAACTGTTAATTAGATCAAACAATCTTGTTATGAACAAGGTACAAGTGAACAAGTACAAGATACTAGTGGTTAAAAGTTTATAATTAAATAAATTATTGCTAATTAACAAGTTTATAATTAAATAAATTATTGCTAATTAACAAGTTTATAATTAAATAAACTATTGCTAATTAGCAAGTTTATAATTAAATAAACTACTGCTAACTAGCAAGTTTACAATTAAATAAACTTCTTAATTAGCAATAAACAAGTTTATCCGGCTCAGTTGGAAGAGTAGTTGGATTTTTTTTTTCAAGATACATACATTAGCTTTAATATAATACAAATTAAACACACTAATCTTATTCTTCTTAAATTTGCTATTTTAGCTAGAAAGGTAATTTCTAGGAAATTTTTAATTTGGCTAACTGAATGTAATGGAATAGATATGAGGTAACTTTATCAAATATATTAAAAATTAGTTAAAATTATAATTTAACAAAATATCGATCACAGCGCCCCCTTTCGTCGAAATATCCCCAAAGTCTGATAGAATCTGCTTGCCATAGCCAAAAACATAGAAAAAAAATTAGGTTTAATTTGAAGCATAACTTCATACACTTTTCGATGATACAATGAAGACACACAGACGAACAGACGGACAGACAGACATTTTGTAAAAACGTGTTTTTCGGAATCTCTGACCCCTAAAACGTGTAAATCCGTCGAAAACCGGAAGTCGAAAAAAATTTCGATTACAATACTTTCTTCTATTATAGATAGAAGAAAGTAAAAATGCATAATATTCATTAATTTTTTGAAACATTAATCTTTTATTGCACAAAACTTTAAAACTGTCGATAGTATTAGTTTGATATGTTAATCTATACTAAAAGTACAAAGAAGAAACGGTAGAGTATATGTTTGTATGTTTGTTTGTAGTAGGTAAACTTTGAAGCTACCGAATTGATTTAAAAAATAATGGTGTCAAAATGAGGATGACTATCTCTGCTCAAATATAGGCTATATTTTAAATCGGTACCACTATCTAGAGGTCTGTATGGGACGAAATTTCTAGGCCCAGTCCCGACCCGAGCGGTTCAAGTTTTATTGGTCCGGCCCTGTATAAAAGCAAAAAATTCGGGCCAAGCACGGCCTGGCCCTTACATTTTTATTTTTTTTTTTGCCCGGACCGGACGGATTGAATTTCTACAAAACATGTCGATATTTCTTAAGCAACATTATCATGCAATTAAAATTATTCAAAAAGCACACTGACTTATGCATAGATTTTATTTTCAGATTATGTTCGAAATGCATGGAATGCAAAATATATCAACTGTATTAATGGCCACCTAGACAATTACGTATGCATAAACACTGATTTAAAAAAAATGACTTTGAGAATTACATTCAAATGAAGATTCCGTAAGAGAAGAAAAATCAAGAAAGAATTAAAATCCCTTATAGACAGGTTCCATTCTTAGCAGTTACATCGTCTGTTGCATATGAATTATATTTTTTTGCACGGATGAAGACATTTTACTGTTTAAGAAAGGTTTTTCATAGGCATTTTCTCTTTCACAGGTTTTACTGTATTTTAATTTTTTTTTGCCTAGAAATGAAAATACCATATTTAAAAAATAATTTTAATAGTAGAATAATGGCTGTTTAAAAATCTATGCAAAAATTGTTGCGCCGGGCCTCATGTTACTGATTTTTGAAAATGAGGGCTAGACCTCTAGGAAGAATGGAGTCCAGGCACAGCTTGGCCCGGAAAAAAGAAGTCTGGCCAGCCCAGCCCACCTGAGTCTCGTGAATGAAAATCGGCCTGAGCTCGGCCCGTAGGCTGTGCCTGGCTCTTGCTTCGGGCCAAGCCTGGGCCCTGGCCGAACTCTACCACTTACCTCCATGGGGGTGCAGAAGCAAAAACCGTTCTAACATTGAGATTTTTGTGATACAACTGGGGCTAGAAACTTGAAATTTGATATGGAGCTTACTTTTAAGAGACAGACGCTTGCTAAGAACGGTTTCTAAAAAAGTTAAAGTTTAAAAGCGTCAAATGAGTGGAAAACTGTTCATTTGAACAGGGAAAGATTTGTGGGAAAAAAATTTCTAAATTGCGATTTAATTTTAATTTATATATTTTTTAATTCAACTGACATTTTAGATTTTCGTTTCTTACCCTAACGGGCTAGAAACTTGAAATTTGATATGGCTGTTACTTCAGACATGTAAATGCTCTAACAGAACAGTTTTTGAAAAAAAAAATCGCAACTTAAAAGGATGCTGGAGCAAAAAACGTTTTAAAACTGTGATATCTGTGATTCAGTTGGTATAGAAGTTTGGAATTTGGCATGGTGGTTACTTTTAAGATGTAAATGCTCACTGAGAACGGTTTATAAAAAAATCGTATTTTAAAAATGTGAAATTAGCTTAAAAGTTCTAAAAACGTGCTAAATTACTATTTAGTTGGAATTGTTAGAAATAAATCTTACAATGTTAGTATGGTGGTTACTTTTAAGACGTAAATGCTCGACATAAACTGTTTTTTAAAAAATCGAAAATTAAAGGAGTGAAATGAACGGAAAACGTTCTAAAAATGTTCCAAATTAAAATTTAAGTAATGTTAGGGATAGAAACTTAAAATTTGACATGTCTGTTACTTTTAAGACGTAACTGCTCGCACAGAACTTTTTTTTTTAAATCAAAATTTAAGCGGGTGCAAGGAGCAAAGAACGCCCTAAAATTGCGATTTTCGTGATACTGCTGGGGATAGAAACTTGAAATTTGGCATGAAGGTTACTTTTAAGATATAAATGCTCGCTAAGAACGGTTTTTTATAAAAATCGAAATTTAAAGGTGCGAAAGGAGCGAAAAATGTTTTACAAACGTTCTAAATTACGGTTTATTTAGCGTTATTAGAGATAGAAACTTAAAATTTTACATGTCTTATTTCAAGACATAAATGCTCTCACAGAACGTTTTTTGCAAAATGCGAAATTTAAAAGTGTACAGGAGCAAAACACGTTCTAACATTACGATTTCTGTGATACCAATGGGAGTAAAAGATTGAAATTTGGCATGGTAGTTATTTTTAAGATGTAAGTGCTAGCTAAGAACGGTTTCTAAAAAAAATTAAATTTAAAAGAATGAAATGAGCGGAAAAGGTCTAAAAACATTCTAAAATACGATTTATCTGAAATTGTTAGGGCTAGAAACTTGAAATTTGACATGACTGTTACTTTAGAGACATAAATGAACGCACATAACAGTCTAAAAAAAAAAAATCGAAATTTAATAAAGTGAAGGGGCAAATTTTTTTTCTAAAATTGTGATTCTGTAGTATAATTGTAATAAAAGCTTGGATAATTGAAATTTGGCATGTGGAGGTCACTTTTAAGATATAAATGCTCGCTAAGAATGGTTTCGATAAAAATCGAAATTTAAAGGTGCGAAAGGAGCGAAAAATGTTTTACAAATGTTTTGAATTACGGTTTATTTAGAGTTATTAGGGATAGAAACTTAAAATTTTACATGTCTTATTTCAAGACATAAATGTCCGCATAGAACGTTTTCTCCAAAATTCGAAAAAAGGGTGCAAGTGTTAAAAAAATTCTAACATTGCGATTTTTGTGATGCTGTTGAGACTAAACGATTAAAATTTGGCATTGCAATTGATTTTAAGATGTAAGTTATGTTTTTTAAAAAAATTCGAAATTTAAAAGGGTGAAATGAGTGGAAAACGTTCTAAAAATATTCTAAAATACGATTTATTGGAAATTGTTGGGGCTAGAAACTTGGAATTTGACATGACTATTACTTTAGAGACGTAAATACACGCACATAACAGTTTTTAAAGAATTCGAAATTTAAAAGGGTGCAGGAGCTAAAAATGTTCTAAAATGGTGATTTCTGTGATAGAGTTGATATGGAAGCTTGGAATTTGGCATGGTGGTTACTTTAATAAGTAAATGCTCGCTAAGAACCATTCTTCTAAAAAAACGAAATTTCAAAAAGAAAAATTAAATGAACGAAAACATTCAAAAACGCATTCTAAATTACTATTAGTTTGGAATTAATTTTAGATTTTCTCTTTAATTTAAGTCTCATGTTCATCTAATGCAGTATAAGATTGGAGTTACTCAAATGTGGCTTAGTTAATAATTTTTAAATTATCCGTAGCAGTATAATTTCCACTAATGAAAATAAGCACACAAATATCACTTGTCGTATTTTAACAAGTACGCATGGTTGTGCTAGTTAACAAATAATCCGATACTTTATTCTTCCTTTAGTGTCATCTATTCGATAAAGGGTAACTTATTCCACAAGTTAATTGTTTTAAGGCACACATTTCACCAGGCAACTTCCCATTGAAACTATTCATTAAATTTATTGTAGACACAGAAAACCTTATTTTTACGTTACCTGATCTTCAGCCACAAAAGTTTGCATTCGCAAAGGTTACGGTACGGAAAAAAGAAAAAAAACTGCTTTATTAAGATCTAAAAATGTATTTCCGTGTCGTACTGAAACTAAGTAGGTAACGATCTCTGCTAACCCTCTTTTTCTGTGTGTGGCAAAATGTCAAAAACATGCAAGAAGAAGGTCAAGGATGGTTTACGTCTCGTTTTTTTTTTTTTTTTTTTTTTTTAACTTTGTTGCTAAAAATGTGTTTTTAGAAAACCTTGAATTTTTAGTGTATTCTAAGATTCTATTTTGAATTATGGAAAATTTGGGTGGAATTTCACTTAAGAAAAAACACAAATGTTTCTTAATCTAGGAAAATATAACATGACCACGAACGAAAACATAAACAATAACCTCTTCCGAGTGACTCACAACACCAAAAAGCGTTCTTTATCTTTTATAACCTCAGAAACCAGTATATTTTCGAGACTTAAAGAAGCATTTGTAAAAGCAAAGTTTCTTTTGCTGTCAATGATTTTAGGAAACGTTTTCGAGTAGTTTTTGTAGTGTTATTAATCAGTTTTCTCAATCCAGAATACAGGTTTTTTTATGCTATCGATTCTCAAGTAAACCTTTCACGTTCAACAAACATGTTTTACAGACAAACATGATAAATTCACAGCATTAACATTAGCATTAAAATGAATATTATTTTGTTACTCTTGCATGTATAAATTTAATTACGCAGCTGAAAATGCTTAATGGAGAATGGGTAGCATCCTAAAATCCGCTATTCCAGCTTGAGAAAACTAATTAATACACTGTCAAAACTACCCGGAAGCGTTTCCGAAAATCAGTGACAGCAAAAGAAATGAAATCATGGATAATGAAGAGGTTATTGTATATTTTCTGCTCGTGGTTATATTATATATTTTCGCAGATTAAGAAACATTTGTCCTTGTTCACAGTGTACTCTGAAGTTTTTCACTTCCATTTTATGTCAACAATTTGAATTTGTTGATAAATATGAAATCTATATCCGGAGATATCTGGTTATTTAGAAATATTATGAGATAATTGCCTAGTGCTGCCTTAGATGTAGAATTTTAAAGAGTATTCCTTCATACAGTAGACAATTCATAATTCGATTCGTACTGTATTCCGGCATTTCTAGCGGCATGTTCTAATATCTTGTTCACACTATGGTAATTAAGTCATTTAGCTTAACCTTTTTGAACGGAAAAACCTGGAATTATGGCTCAACCGTTCACATTATCAAACATTTTAAGTGACTTAACTTAGCTAAATAGATGTCTGGGCATGCACATAAGTTGTTAAATTTGTAACTTGCATGCAATGTCTGACTATACATAGCTTTTTTTTCTTTTTTTTTTTTTTTTCATTCTTTGTGGTGTGTTAAATTAAAAAAATATATGGTTGAAAGATTTATTTGAAAAAGCTGAATAATTACTTGTACATCTCAACTAGAAATTTATGAGCAATTTTTCATGTAAAAAAAAGGGGGGTCAGAAGGCAGAGTTGCGCTCAATAACGTATAACCAGCTGATAATGTCTTATTGTATTCTCTTAATGTATTTGATATAAAATGAACCACATAAATCAATACCTGATTTTGTGAAGGGCTGATTTATCTTTACTCTTTCTTCGGGTAACGAAGTCATAATTTGTTCTGCAATTTTAGGTTTACTTTTAAAACAAACAGTATAATTATGAACTATTTTTCTGGCTATGTTTCTGCTATTTAAAGGCCAGAATTCTTGTCTCACAAAATGAAGTAATGTTTGAGGACCAAAATACAATTTTTTTAAGTGAAAATATTGAAATATTAAAAGTGTAAGCCTGTGATCTTTTGGAAAAATAATTGGGAATTTCTTATCATAAGATGTTTGATTGGTCTAAACGACCACCGACTCTAATAAGTTCATCCTTACCAAGAAAAGTGTTTAAATTACTTACACGACTATCCATTGGTTGCTCACTTTTCTTGAGTTCCTTCATTTCCCTGGCAAAATACATTATGTAAACTACTAATTTAATTAGTTTTATCTTTGCTTGGTCAAACTTTTTTTTTTTTTGTAATAGCCCTAACAATTTTTTCTTTGTTTTTACAATTATGGATGGAGTTATTAATATGACTTAGAATGCAAATTAGCTTAAAATAACTATTACTTAAATCCCAAAAATTGTTAAGAAAATCATTAGAATCATTGTGAACAAAGTGTAAATTAATGTTCGAGGGGAATTTTAGTTCATTTAACTATGAATAATTATTTTACAGGTTGTAAATTTCCAACTGGACGAAAAATGTCCGGGCCAGGATTCGAACTTGGGATCGCTTGGCTGAAGCCGCCACGCTCTACCACTGAGCTATCCTGGTCGAATCTGGAGGGCATAATTCATCCAGTAAACCTTATTGATCAAAGCATCTGGTCTGATATTTTAATCAGCTCAACAGAAAAGATCGCAAGTAATGGAACTCCAGTAAACGCTGGATACGTGAATACACTAGATTTTTTTTTAACACAATTATTTCAAATTGGTAAAGCAATCATACAAGTTGTAAATTTCCAACTGGACGAAAAATGTCCGGGCCAGGATTCGAACCTGGGATCGCTTGGCTGAAGCCGCCACGCTCTACCACTGAGCTATCCTGGTCGAATCTGGAGGGCATAATTCATCCAGTAAACCTTATTGATCAGAGCATCTGGTCTGATATTTTAATCAGCTCAACAGAAAAGATCGCAAGTAATGGAACTCCAGTAAACGCTGGATACGTAAATACACTAGATTTTTTTTTTTTTTTTTTTTTTTAACACAATTATTTCAAATTGGTAAAGCAATCATACAAGTTGTAAATTTCCAACTGGACGAAAAATGTCCGGGCCAGGATTCGAACCTGGGATCGCTTGGCTGAAGCCGCCACGCTCTACCACTGAGCTATCCCGGTCGAATCTGGAGGGCATAATTCATCCAGTAAACCTTATTGATCAAAGCATCTGGTCTGATATTTTAATCAGCTCAACAGAAAAGATCGCAAGTAATGGAACTCCAGTAAACGCTAGATACGTGAATACACTAGATTTTTTTTTTTTTTAACACAATTATTTCAAATTGGTAAAGCAATCATACAAGTTGTAAATTTCCAACTGGACGAAAAATGTCCGGGCCAGGATTCGAACCTGGGATCGCTTGGCTGAAGCCGCCACGCTCTACCACTGAGCTATCCCGGTCGAATCTGGAGGGCATAATTCATCCAGTAAACCTTATTGATCAAAGCATCTGGTCTGATATTTTAATCAGCTCAACAGAAAAGATCGCAAGTAATGGAACTCCAGTAAACGCTGGATACGTGAATACACTAGATTTTTTTTTTTTTTTTTTAACACAATTATTTCAAATTGGTAAAGCATTGGTTGGCCGGACATTTTTCGTCCAGTTGGAAATTTACAACTTGTATGATTGCTTTACCAATTTGAAATAATTGTGTTAAAAAAAAAAAAAAAAATAATAATAATAATTATTTTACAGGTTAGTGTTTTTTAAATTTCGTTTGAGTCCAGTAGATTATTAGGCAACAATGTACCTTTCCACCACAGTTCCGTATCTAAAAGTTCTTGAGTGTATGTTCCACAAGATATAATGTCCGCAGGATTTTTGCTAGAAGGAACATGTCTCCAATAAAATTGTTCAGTTAGAGACTGAATTTTTGAAACTCTATTTTTGATAAAAGATTTTAATAGATGAGCAGTGATTTTTATCCAGGCCAATGCTATAGTTGAATCTGAAAATAAAATTACGTCTTGAATGTCTAACTGCAAAGAAGGGGGGATTTTGGAAATAAGTTGAGACAAAAGCAAACAGGAGAATAGTTCAAGTCTAGGCGCAGAAATTGTCTTTAGAGGTGCCACTCTAGATTTACTTGCTACGAGACTCGATGAGAGTGAATTGGATTAATTTAAACAATATAAGTAGACTGCAGTGCCGAAGGCTGTTATAGAAGCGTCAGCGAACTCAAGAACAAATATTGCTTCAGTTGAAGGTATTATAATATATCTACTGACTTTTATACTTTCTATATATTTTAGTTGACTTACGATGTTACACTAATTACTCGCAAAAGGTTCTGAAATGTTCTAGTCCCATCCAATTTTAGAAAGCCACAATTTTTGAAGATAACACTTGGCCTTTCAAATAATTGGTCCAATGTGTCCTAGAGGATCATACAGTTTTGCAATGACAGAAAGAACTTGTCTTTTGGTGTATGATTCTTGTTCTTTCATCGAGAATCGAGACTCGAAACACGAATTAATCTTTATTAGATTTCTAAACGATACCCAAAGTTTTGACTGAAATTTCAGATTTAGGGCAAAAGGAAATATCTTCGATTTCATCATAATTTAAAAGTTCATTTAAATTATAATTCCACTTGTGCAAAGTCATTCCGCAAGAACTAAATATGTTAATTAACTGATTTTTCAATTCAACTGCTGACTCATAATCTGGGATCCAGTAACTATATCATCTACGTTACTATCTGTTTTTGCTGCTTATGGAAATTTATTCATTTCATCTAAGGCCAATTGTTTTATACATTTTATGGCTAAAAAAGGAGCGCATTTGGTAACGGTATTCATTTCGAAAGCAATTGTGGAATTATTTTCATAATATTTCCAGAGAATACGTAAAAGGTCCCTTTGCGAAGGATCTATCAATATCTGATGAAACATTTTTGTAATATCGGCAGTCAAAGAAAACTTATGTTTTCTAAATCTTATCAAAATAGCAAAAAATATCTTCCTTAACTTCGCTGGAATGCAAAAGATCATTCAAACTTTCTCCAGTTGTCGTAGGGACTGAGGCGTTAACGACAACTCGTAATTTAGTAGAGCACTTATCCGGTTTAAAAATGTCATGATGAGGCATGTAATAAACTACTGAGTGAGAGTCTTCTACTGAAATTCTCTCCATGTGATTTAACTTTTCATATTCATTTAAAAATTCGCAATAAAATGTTTTCATAGAAAAATTGTTTGTTAATCTCTTTACAGTTTCTTGTAAATGCTTTTCTGCTAACGTTCTTGAATCTTCCAACGAATTTAATTGTTCAGTTTTAATCGGCATTCCGACAATAAACCTTCCCGTATCATCCCTCTTATGCGTTTTTTGAAAATGAGATTCACAAAATTCTTTTTCTTTACTTAGAAGACAGTCAGGTGAAATATTTTCTATTTCCCAAAATTGTTCAAGATTAGAATCATTATTCTCGAGCTCGGAATTAAATGTCAACCCACAATATGAACTAAAATTCTTAATTGAAACAGTACCAGTAGCAACAAGCCCAAACACCAAATTTTGAAACATTAAAGGGTATATCCAGGTTTCCTATTAAAATATGCCCTTGAGTCAACCAGATCGAGTCCTACATGAATCAATAGCCCTTCAATAGAGATGTGTTCTTGCCGAGTTTGAAGCATATATCTCAAACCCATGGGCACTTATGACTCTTTATATGCGTTTTGGAAGAAGGTGCATTGTGAAGAAAGTAGTGATCGAATTTCCCCGAAAAAAATCAAGGATGTGTAATATTAAAATACAAATAGTGGATATTATTTTCAGATTATTTTCTGCAAAATTGCCAGTTTTATAAAATCTTTCTTGTTTTTAATTTAACTTTTTAATTAAGATTATATCGAAATTTTTCAGTGACCACCTTCATGTTTTTACCAAAAATACTACGAGGTATGATGTATATTTGGTGTGAGTTTCAACTCTCTACGATGGGTGCATCATAGAAAAGAATTAAAAATGTGTTCCAGGGATGGGGGAGTTGCAAATTGAGTGTGTTATCATAAGTTCATACACAGTTCTATGTACAGTTTACGTATGTAGTTATGTTGTTGGTGGCAATCATTTGAAGGATACAATTGTGTTTTGTTAGTTGAAAGTTGGCGGATTTTTTTAATAGTTTTCGGCTCATTCTGACTTAACACTGTTGTTGATTAATCGAAAACTGTGTTAACACACTGAGGAAAACACAATCGGAGAAAACTTCCACCAGTAAATTTTAGTAGACATTTTTGCCTTATTTAGACGCTCTAGTGACAAAAAAATTACTGTCTTGAATAAGAACGAAATTTCTCTTAATTTTTACTGGTGGAAGATTATTCCGTTGGTAATCAGGCTCTGAACGGGAGACATGAATTCACGTCTTTTGGAGATCTGTAATTCAGCCCATGGGCGGTGCTTTTGTGTTTCTTATGTTACATTATTCCTCAAAGAAAATACACAAAATTCGCATTTTTACAATTAGAGTACTAAGCATATTAATAGTTCGATTAGAAACAATACCACTATTACATACATCTTTTTAGAATAGAAACACATGGCGATAAAAATTTTTGTTAAATAATGGAAAAAGCAAATGTAACGCCCATAGGCGGGGCTTCATGTTTAAAAGACGAAAAGCCATGTGTTAAGTAAAACTGCTCAAAAAACTAAAAACAAAATCAGTCAACTGTCAAATAACAAAACAAAATGCTTTCCTTCAGATGATTGCCACCAACAGCATAGCTACATGCGTAAACTGTTCATAGAACTGCGCATGAACTTTTAATAACACATGCAACTTGCAACTCCCCCCACCCCTGGTAAACATTTTTAATTTTTTTATATGATGCACCCATCGTAGAGAGTTGAAACTCGTGCCAAGTATACATCATACCTCGTAGTATTTTTAGTAAAAACATGAAGGTGGTCACGGAAAAATTTCGATATATTCTTAATTAAAAAGTTAAATTAAAAACAAGAAAAAATTTATAAAACTAGCTATTTTGCAGAAAATAATCTGAAAATAATATCCACTATTTGTATTTTAATATTACACATCCCTGATTTTTTTCGGGGAAATTCGATCACTACTTTCTTCACAATGCACTTTTTTCCAAAACGCACATAAAGAGTTATAACTGCCCATGGGTTTGATATATATGCTTCAAACTTGGCAAAAACGCATCTCTATTGAAGGGCTATCGATTCATGTAGGACTCGATCTGGTTTACTCAAGGGCATATTTTAATAGGAAACCTGGCTATACCCTTTGGTGAAATGCGATTGTTTCATAAAAAAGTTCAGCTCCATTTATCAAATGGATTTTTCCTGGTTTATCAAAGGTAGGATCAGCTAACAACAAAAGATTAGGTAAAAACTCCTTATAAATTTTAATGTTTGAAGAAGGAACACAATCAGTAATTTTCGGAACAACAAAAAATTCACTAAGTGAAGAAAATGAAGAATTCTTTTTACGAAACATTGAATTCACCTTCCATTTCACATTAAATCCATTCCCACCTAATCCACTAACTGGAATATTTCTTTTTTCTTTTTTCAAGCCTAAATCGAAAGTCAATTTTGAAGAAATATAATCAGCTTGACTAGCACTATCTAATATTGCATGAACTTGAATGAAACACTTGTGTAGCGGGTTATATATATGTACAAGAGCAGTAGACAAAATAACTGCTTTTTTATTTTCATTACTTATGTGAGGAAAAACTATGAGATATTTCAGACGTGTTTTGCTTATTCGATTCATCAAAATTTCAATGGTTTTCAGTACTGAAGCATCTGTCGGAAGCCAGCGAAGATAATTCGATTTCAGAATCAGGCCTTTTTAATGACATTTTATTTTGATCACTATGAGTCTATATGTTAGGACTTGAGTTACACATATGGCAGTTTTATTTCAAAATACATTTAGAGAGTTGATGAGAATCACACAAACAGTTAATGCATAATTTATTTTTTTACTTCATCAAATCTTTGAATCGGAGTCATTTTAAAGAAAACTGGACAAAATGCAAGGCATGCGATTTATCACACACAATACAGTGTTAATGAGATTTTAGAATGAAGTTTTTTTTTCTAACTTTTAAATTTCTGGGAATTTACTTGTGTTCCTTCTAAATTTTCCAAAATTTGCACACGATTTAGCAAGAATTTGATGTAAGTGTCCCATTTGGGTAAATCTGTAGATGTTAAAGTCATTTTGAATTCCTTGCATGTTGTTCTATCTAATTTCATGAAAATAATATTAATCAACAAATTTTCACTAAAATTGTTCATTTCAACATTTAAAACCTTTAAGCTCTTACATGATTTTAAAATACAATCCAACAGCATTCTTAATTTTTCATCTGATTCAGTACAAATACTATCTAACATTAATAAGGATTTAACATGACTATTAACAATTAATCTTTTATTGTCAAATCCGTTCTGAACTGCTTGAAATAATGACTCACAAGTGTTATCCGTACTTTGGATTTGCTTTGCTGTCCGTACAAGAGAGGATTGCAAATAAAAAAGTTTTTGATCGTTAGTTTACAATTCGTTCGAACCTATAATACTATTAAGTTGAGTCTTAAAATTATTCCAATTTTCATAAGAATTATCAAATTTTGGTAAGGGCAATTTCAGGTAGCTTAACTGTTAATTTTTTAATATTATTAGAAACAACATTATTATTCCTTTATTAATTCAACATTTTTATGTTTCTTAAGCTCTAGATAACGTTTAAAGCTTACTATGTGAAAGCTTTCCCTTAAGCTTTTGGAGCTCTTTATCGATTTCTTCGAATTCAGCTTCACATTTTCAGTTTCTTCGTCTTTCAAAATTTTCTAATATTACATTTTCAATTCATTTAGCTTCTCTTCTAACGCATTCAAATTTTCAATTTTATTCGAAATATCCACCGAAGCAGTTTTTTCTGCCTCATCGGCTATAAAATTTGACAAATTTGTTAATTGGGACTTTATATTGCTCCTTTTTCGGTTTAAAACCTTTAATTCCATAACACAGGTTTTTCTTTCTTCTTTTAAACAAACACAACATACAATTTTAATCCACCGGTCACTAATTCCACTCCGGAGAGCGGTACCAATATTTAGTGTAAAAGCAAATGGACTGTATGAAGTTAACGATATATAAAAAATTCGACTAATTTAATGTAACTATAGCCATTTTTATTAACAAACGATTTTTTACGGAACTCCTCATAGAGACTACAGCACGATACGAACGACAAAAAACTTCTGTTTTTTACATTTTTTGCTAAGCGATGTTAGAAGCCAAGAGTGGCGCCAATAACCCCCACTTCCTTAAAAAATGTCAAAAGAAGAAAATCTAAAATATTAAACATTTTAATATATATTTTTTTTAATTAAACTTTTTTTTCTGAAATTCTAAATATGTCCTATAGCGATTATTAATTTAAAAATATATAATAAGATTTCACAATAAGGTAATTAACTGTGTTAGAAAAACTGTAATGCTAACCAAATTCTACTTTGTAGTTTATAAAATGACTTAAATAAACTGTAGTCGAAATGAATAACAGAAATTACTTGATATTTGCATGTGCGAAATGAGCTAGGGCGATAAGAAAACTTATTGAGATTAAATAAATGAATTGCATAGTTTGGCCATAGAGAAAAAAATAATAATAAAATAAAATATTGATCATCTATATTAAGTGTCGCAAAGTTTTTTTAAGTGTTGAAAAGAAATGTCATTAAATCAAATTAAAGGATAAATCAAAACCGATATTGTTGAATAAGTACGATTAGATATTAATCCTATCACGGGGCATATTAAGTGATATGATATTGTGGTACTTACAGCATTACTCACATTAGTAGTAGAGAAAGGAGAGTTCACCGGCAGAAGGCGCAATCCGCAATGAGGAATGGGGATTCCTCAAGGAAGAATGGGAATGAGGGGGTAGGAGGTGCCTTCTCAACCGGAAGTGTAATCTTCAGGGGATCAACCCTCTTTTTCTCACAATAATCTTTTCTTCTCATTTTGTTGGTACATCTGATATTTTGTTAAAAAGGTTTATGTGTAAGAGTATGTTTTAAAAAGCATATATGTCTTATTATAAATAGTTCTATGTGTGTGTGTGTGCGTGCATGTATGTGTGTATGTGACAAATAGTTCTCTTTATGTGTGTATATGTGTGTGCGTGCATATATGTCTTATAGTTATTATAAATACCTGTATGTGTGTGTGTATATGTGTGACAAATAGTTCTCTTTGTGTGTGCGACTATCTGCTTGTTTATCAAAGTTTTAGAAATATTTTTCATGTTTTTATAACGAAAAAAATATGTGTTAGTTAAAAAGTTTCACAAATTAAAAAAAAAATTCTTTTAGAAAAAGTTTTACATTACTTAAAAAATTTAAAAAAAGTACTCAATAATAAAATCAACAATTTTTATTATAACAAAATAATTTACAGAAAGATATTTACAGATCAAAATATACATCCCGATTTTGTATTAGCAATACAAATCAACATTTTCTTCCTTGTTACAAACTTGATTAATTTCATAATGGCCATATGCTAAGCTGCATATCCCATCATCCAATAAGTAACGCTTATCGTCAAAGGGACTTAAGCTAATTTTATTTTGAGTTAATGTATATAGGCGATGATCATCTTGGGCAATCCTTGTCTGTTTCTCCAGACTTGTTTTTTGTTGTTGGAGGCACTCCAAGTAGTCATCATGTTTAATTTTCTGTCGAACAATCTGCGTAGACACGCCTTTTGCACGTTTCTTTTCGTCTTTAACAGATTTTAGAGAATACATTTTTGATTTCAGTCCGGCAAACTCAAGGGCTAATTCACCATTAAGTTCATCCTTAAACTTTCCGAGCGTCTTCTTATTATCCTCAGAGTATAGACGATGAGATTTCGGGTATTCAGAAAAGTCAAACAACTCACGATGCTGCTCCAGATCCTTATAAATATTATTGGTTTGAATATGATACGTTAGGGAATCTGTATCCGTAAAGAGTAAAACTGCACAATCTTTGTATGTTTTCTTTATAAAATTGTAATGGAAATCATACATACAAAGTTTAGATAGTTCAAGTATAGAAAATCCAACATAGATGGGTCGGTTCATATGTATGCTAGTTTTTAATCTCTCCACAGCAGTCAAGTCTTCATCATAAGTTTTAAACGATTTAAAAGTAGGCGATGCTACTAATTTTTTGGCTTTTTTTCACCATTACAAAGCACAATATTTCTTCTTTTTCGTAGATTTTCCATGGTTTTTTCCAAAAACAGAATTGTTCATTAACTTAAAAAAGTCTTTCTCAAAAGAAGATTTTGCTTCTTTCCTTTTTTCGGTGTTGAAATTAATATATTTCTGCAACCATGGTCCCTGTTTAAATTTTAAAGCTTTATGCACAGCTGTAATTTTTAAACCAAGTTCTAAATGAAATTTGAGATTACGATAATGGGTTATATAATTTCGTTTATTATTTAAATTTGGTATAAGTTTAGGAGTTCCGACGAATTTTCTATTGTTCAGTAAGCTTCTTGCATGAGAAGACAACATCTGATCCTCCACAGTTACTCTCTCAGGGGCGACAGGGTATTCATTATGCAAAGGATGTAAATGTTTCGGATATTCCAAGTCTACCTCGAAAAGATACCCAATTTCGGAATTATCAGATAAAGATAGAACCCACTCTTCTGTGATATGACTTGTTTCACACCATTCAAAACCGCCATAGGGTAAAAATTGGCTCATAGCCCACCCGTATAAGTTATTGGCATCCCAATACATGATGTAGCTGGGTGCTTCATTTTTCTTATAATCGGGCGTACCAGGGATGTTTGCTCGGGCATATCTTTTACTTATCATGCTAATGCCGCCTCGTATTCCATTTTCAACCATAAGCAACATATCTATATCACTGAGTAACTCTAAAGATGTATCAGACATCTTCAAACAAGCCTGCCATGCTAGCCCAGGTGCTGTAAACAGGTGAGCAGGGTCAATTTCATAATACTGCTGACATAATTTCCTAAAGTTTTGAAACACGTCAGCAAGTAGTAGAACATCTGTCTTCACATAAAGGTTGTGATAATCACCAAGAGTCTTGATATCAAATGTTTTCCATACATTCTGGGCGTGTTGGTACTCCTTTTCATCTATAGGCTCATTGGTTAAACTATTAAAAAAGGCAGAAGGCGGGGGAAGCTGCTTCTCAGTAAATTTTTCAAAACAAGTAAAATAATCATAGGGGTAAACCCCTTTCCGTATAAGTAAAGATAAATTATTATTTTGTGGGAAATTTTCTGCAAGTATAGAGAATTGATCAGGTTGAAGGTTTTTAACAAGTTTTTCCAATGACGTAGGCAAAAATTGGAAAGAATCTATAAACACCATCTGAATAGGAGATGTAGGCTTTCTGATTTTAAAGGTGATATAGTTTTCCATAGAAGTAGCAATAACATCGATTTCATGATCTTTGAATTTTCCAAGCTTTGTCATAATATGATGACCATCGTAGTTTTTCAAGTTATGGAATATAACAGGAATTGTTTTACACTGCTTATAGTTCAAGTTGCATTCCACATGTGCAGCCCCTCTGTACGCACCTGACAGGTGATCATGGTCACGTGTGCGTTTCTCATCTAAAGTTTTCTTACAAATATGACAAAACTCTGCTTCTCGAAATGCCTTTTCTTCCTTGGGAGAAAGCTTCATAGGTTTTATATTATGTAACTTTCCTCCTAAAATTTCCTTCTCTTGCATCATTCGGTTTAAAAAATGCTCAACACAGTTTCTACCCCGATATACCTGTGCTTTTTTCACACACGTTCCATCGGGTCCAATAACCACATAGGCATAACCACATGATAAGTGATAGGTTGTTTTCTCGGTATAAGATGCTTTAGAAGAGGGTGGAGCTGACGAAATAGGTATAAGGAGACTCTCAAAATCCGCATAAATCGTATAGGCAACAGGATGTTGTAAATGAATACCTGTAAACTTTAATATATTATCCTTTTCATTAGGCATCTTTATAGCTTGCGCAACATGTTGAGAACAATATTCATTATGCTTATCCAATAGATCTTGTCTTGAAAATCGATGCAAACATCGATAACAGTAGTGTTGCACACCATTATGCTTGGTAAGATCACCTAAAAGTCTTGAAAAACTTCTTATCAAACAATAGTGTTGCTTTTCACCATCACCAACCAATAACAAATTAATCACATCTTGATCTTTCTTTTCAGATATATACAGAGGGCAAACTTCGTCCTCTTCATAACCAAACACGTTAACCCGTAAATTGTTGAGTTGTTCAATAACAGGTATCTTCTGAAGGGGTACAGGGCATTCTACACTACCTAATTTAATGTCATGTTCATAAGGTCGATAATGTGAAACACGTTCAGGCTTTTTTGTATAATCTAAGTTTAGTTTAAAAGCCAAAAGACACCATACTAAGCATTTGTTATCTTCGTTTTTTATATTCAGCACTGCTTTTTTATCATCGAGTTTTTTAGACAAAGGAATATAGGAACTCGCAGCGAGGGGGTGATATTTAGCAATCTTGAGTTCTAAATGAAGAATTTTTCTAAGTTTCCAGCCAGAACCTCTTTGTACAAATTCTTCAAAGGATTTAATAATCTTCGAAAATCCTTCCTCAATATGCTGTGAAATAGTATCTTCTATAAGTTCGGTCATACACGAACATCGAAAATAACATTGAATTTCTTCAAACTCCTCATTATCAGTTAGACGTTCAAGTGATATTTTTTCTACCATATACCATTTAATTGCACCTTTTTCATGAATTTCACTTATTAAACGTTCTTGTATTTCAGTTTGTACATGGCTATGAAATACCTCTAAATCATTTTCCTCACGTTCATCAGGATGCAAAATCACTGTTTTAAACACATTAAGCGCATCAGAATACTTTGTGTTTTTCAACTTTTCATTAGATAAGTTCATTTTGCGTTCTACACTCACAAGAGGAGTGCGGGGGTGTTGAGTGCGTATATGTTGTCTCAGATCAAATTTTCTTCCAAACACTTTATCGCAATCACAGCAAGGAAATGTTGAATTCCGATGCGACTGTAAATGCTGCTTCAAATTATCCTTACGTGTAAAAGCTTGATCACATTCATCACACTTAAATGTAGACTGTCCATCAGTATTATGGATTTTCAGGTGTCTAATCAAGTCTGATTTCCTTCTAAAACACTTTCCACAAGTTTCACAGGAAAACGACTTTTCATTAAGATGAACCTTAACATGTTGATTTAAATTAGAATATGTTGCAAAGACTTTGTCACAGGTGGGGCAAACATGCTTCTTTTCCACATTCGTAGGAGTCACAGTCTTTAAAGAAACATCCTCTTCAACTTGTTGATTAAAATTTAAAGAACTTTGAGACATAGTATCCTTTTCTGAACAAACTTCAGAGAATCCATCATGCTGTAACAATCCAACACTATCATGTGTTTTTAAATGTCTTTGTAGGTTTGATCTTCGATAAAAAGACTTCTGGCAGATATTACAACTATATAATTTCTCGCCAGAATGAATTTTCATATGTCGGTTCAGATTAGAAATGCTCGAAAAATCTTTATCACAGGTAAGACAGGTAAACATCTTCTTCGCAGATACAGAATCTCCCACAATCGAGGTTTCATCAATAAGCATATCAACATCCATAATATAAAATAAATAAAAAAAACTTTAACTCTTAATGGCAAACAACAGCGATTCGCACTGATAAAAAGCGGGAGCAATTTAAAACACGTTTAACCACTAGCGATATGAATCCTCAAATGATAAAAATCCTAATTTTCCCCCGTCTATTTATACCGACCCGAAAGCAAAGTTGAGTTGTAGTATTGCTTGATATGATTGTTATCAAAACGCGTCATACGATTTCGGGGGCCTATAAGTTTCTTTCCCCTCTTTATAATATAGCATAATTAAACAGATAAACCCGAATGTATACAAATTTAAATTCGTAAATTACATTATATCACAAAATATAAAAAATCCTACAAAATAAAAATAGAATTTGGCACTTACCCCAAAAACACATCCACTTTAGTTGTTAGTCTGCACTTAACTAATCTTTCTTCCTTACCTATAGTAGGGGGCGCTGCCATCGCCGCGAGAGGCACTGCCCGTCTTCCGGTTTGTGACGTAGTTTCCGGTTTGAGATAAGAATAAACCTTAAATACACGCGCTTAGTCATTCTTCCATCCCTCTTTCGCGCTAGTAGTTGTCAGTTTCTTGTTTAGACGTGTGGGGTGACGTCATTACGTGTTTGCGATAAGAACAAGGTCACCCCTTATCAACAGATAAAAAGCTGCGCTTCAGTGACGTCATAGGTGTTATGACATAGCTGATAACGGTAAGATTAGCTGATAAGAATTTGTGCTAATCATCTATTTCCCTTCAAGTCATTGCATAAGACGGTTGAGCTCCAACAGCTGTATATAAGGTAAGAGGAATTTGTATATTATAATAGAATTTTAAATTAATTTAGTAGATGTTACAATTTGATATTTAAAAAATTTCATGCTAAACGATATGATTATATGTTGTTCATCATACTAAATCCACAAATTTTAATTCGAAATAAATATTATTAAAATTATAATTTAAAATAAATTAGTTAAAATGACTAACAAATTTCAACAAAAGGAAGCTAATTATAAAAGGAAATGTACAAAGATTATAAATTTACACATGTGTTAAACGCGATTACAAACCTTATCATAGGCAAAAGTCTAATTCGACTAGCCTGTTTGTTATAAGTTTAACTATAAGTCAACATGTAAGATATTTGTGAAAAGGAATCTTATGATTTTTAATTTTCCAAGTTCAGTTTCAATCATATTGTAAAAGGCTAATTCAAACTTTGAGATGAATCTATAGTAAAATACTTAAATTAAAATGTATTTTTGATAGTTTAAGAATTAGAAACTACAACTTTGACTACTTTTTAAAATGTTTGCCTGATAGGAAACTATGATAACATGTCTATGTTTGAAATTTTTTTGATAACATGCCAATACCTGATTTTTTCTGACAACATGTCTGTGTTTGAATTTTTCTGATAACATGTCTGTGCTTGAATTTTTCTGCTAACATGTCTGTGCTTGAATTTTTCTTATAACATGTCTATGTTTAAATTTTTCTTATAACATGTCTATGTTTGATTTTTCTCTTCTTTTTGAAATGTATAAACTACTATACGTGTCTTTCGATTTCATTGAAGAGAAAAGTGATCGATCAACTTTATCAAACCATTTTAATGTTAATATTTTTAAACGAATGCGATAATCAGATAAAAATATATGTAGCTAATTCATATTATTCCACTAAACATTGCAAAACAAAAAAATTTTAAAAAAATTTTATACTTCAGCATTCAAAAATTGACAATATTCACATCCTAATACTAAAAAACAATCCTTATCTTGAAGTATTTCCTGTAACAAAATCTAAAAATTTCATATCAACAATACCCAAGTTAAAAACTTTACCTCTGAACCTAATACCAATTTTTAATCTCAGAATGATAAAACTCAGAATTTTTTTAGAAAGTTACTTCTAAAACATCTCATAGATGGCGCTGTTGAAAAAATCAACTCAAAGTTGTTTAAAAAACATTAATAAAATAAATCTAACTTTAAACTATCATCAAACTCCCCAAAAATCACTTCCAATTATAAATATTCTAAAATAATTAAAACTTATAAAATCGCTCATAGGGGGAGCTGCTGCGAAAAAATCATTTCGAAACTTGTTTAAAATACATTAAAAAACTAAATCTAACTTTAATCTATCATCAAACTCCAGAAAAATCGCTTTCAATTAGAAATATTTTAAAATAATTAAAACTTCTAAAACCGTTCATAGGGGGCGCTGCTGCGAAAAAATCATTTCGAAACTTGTTTAAAATACATAAAAGAAAAAATCTCACTTTAAACTATCATCAAACTCCAGAAAAATCACTTACAATTAGAAATATTTGAAAATAATTAAAACTTCTAAAACCGTTCATAGGGGGCGCTGCTGTAAAAAAAATCATTTCGAAACTTAAAAAATATAATTCATTACTTGATTAAAACATTTTCATAAAAAAGTTTCATCGAAATATCAATAAACAAACAGTAGTAGGAGAATGAGAGTTAGGCATCAGCAGGAGCCGTGAGCCGGAGCCGGAGCCGGAAGTAGCAGGTGTGGACACCGGAAGTGGCAGTGGGGATTACTTCCTGTCTAAACCTGTTTGGACAGGAAGTGATCCCCACAGCCACTTTCGGTGACCTTGAGAGGTCATTCCACTTACAGGAGCACTTCCGGCGAGACCGGAAGTGATCCTGCTGAGCTACACACTCATTCTCCTACTACTGTTTGTTTATTGATATTTCGATGAAATTTTTTTATGAAAATGTTTTAATCAAGTAATGAATTATTTTTTTTAAGTTTCGAAATGATTTTTTTTTACAGCAGCGCCCCCTATGAACGGTTTTAGAAGTTTTAATTATTTTCAAATATTTCTAATTGTAAGTGATTTTTCTGGAGTTTGATGATAGTTTAAAGTGAGATTTTTTCTTTTATGTATTTTAAACAAGTTTCGAAATGATTTTTTCGCAGCAGCGCCCCCTATGAACGGTTTTAGAAGTTTTAATTATTTTAAAATATTTCTAATTGAAAGCGATTTTTCTGGAGTTTGATGATAGATTAAAGTTAGATTTAGTTTTTTAATGTATTTTAAACAAGTTTCGAAATGATTTTTTCGCAGCAGCGCCCCCTATGAGCGATTTTATAAGTTTTAATTATTTTAGAATATTTATAATTGGAAGTGATTTTTGGGGAGTTTGATGATAGTTTAAAGTTAGATTTATTTTATTAATGTTTTTTAAACAACTTTGAGTTGATTTTTTCAACAGCGCCATCTATGAGATGTTTTAGAAGTAACTTTCTAAAAAAATTCTGAGTTTTATCATTCTGAGATTAAAAATTGGTATTAGGTTCAGAGGTAAAGTTTTTAACTTGGGTATTGTTGATATGAAATTTTTAGATTTTGTTACAGGAAATACTCCAAGATAAGGATTGTTTTTTAGTATTAGGATGTGAATATTGTCAATTTTTGAATGCTGAAGTATAAAATTTTTTTAAAATTTTTTTGTTTTGCAATGTTTAGTGGAATAATATGAATTAGCTACATATATTTTTATCTGATTATCGCATTCGTTTAAAAATATTAACATTAAAATGGTTTGATAAAGTTGATCGATCACTTTTCTCTTCAATGAAATCGAAAGACACGTATAGTAGTTTATACATTTCAAAAAGAAGAGAAAAATCAAACATAGACATGTTATAAGAAAAATTTAAACATAGACATGTTATAAGAAAAATTCAAGCACAGACATGTTAGCAGAAAAATTCAAGCACAGACATGTTATCAGAAAAATTCAAACACAGACATGTTGTCAGAAAAAATCAGGTATTGGCATGTTATCAAAAAAATTTCAAACATAGACATGTTATCATAGTTTCCTATCAGGCAAACATTTTAAAAAGTAGTCAAAGTTGTAGTTTCTAATTCTTAAACTATCAAAAATACATTTTAATTTAAGTATTTTACTATAGATTCATCTCAAAGTTTGAATTAGCCTTTTACAATATGATTGAAACTGAACTTGGAAAATTAAAAATCATAAGATTCCTTTTCACAAATATCTTACATGTTGACTTATAGTTAAACTTATAACAAACAGGCTAGTCGAATTAGACTTTTGCCTATGATAAGGTTTGTAATCGCGTTTAACACATGTGTAAATTTATAATCTTTGTACATTTCCTTTTATAATTAGCTTCCTTTTGTTGAAATTTGTTAGTCATTTTAACTAATTTATTTTAAATTATAATTTTAATAATATTTATTTCGAATTAAAATTTGTGGATTTAGTATGATGAACAACATATAATCATATCGTTTAGCATGAAATTTTTTAAATATCAAATTGTAACATCTACTAAATTAATTTAAAATTCTATTATAATATACAAATTCCTCTTACCTTATATACAGCTGTTGGAGCTCAACCGTCTTATGCAATGACTTGAAGGGAAATAGATGATTAGCACAAATTCTTATCAGCTAATCTTACCGTTATCAGCTATGTCATAACACCTATGATGTCACTGAAGCGCAGCTTTTTACCTGTTGATAAGGGGTGACCTTGTTCTTATCGCAAACACGTAATGACGTCACCCCACACGTCTAAACAAGAAACTGACAACTACTAGCGCGAAAGAGGGATGGAAGAATGACTAAGCGCGTGTATTTAAGGTTTATTCTTATCTCAAACCGGAAACTACGTCACAAACCGGAAGACGGGCAGTGCCTCTCGCGGCGATGGCAGCGCCCCCTACTATAGGTAAGGAAGAAAGATTAGTTAAGTGCAGACTAACAACTAAAGTGGATGTGTTTTTGGGGTAAGTGCCAAATTCTATTTTTATTTTGTAGGATTTTTTATATTTTGTGATATAATGTAATTTACGAATTTAAATTTGTATACATTCGGGTTTATCTGTTTAATTATGCTATATTATAAAGAGGGGAAAGAAACTTATAGGCCCCCGAAATCGTATGACGCGTTTTGATAACAATCATATCAAGCAATACTACAACTCAACTTTGCTTTCGGGTCGGTATAAATAGACGGGGGAAAATTAGGATTTTTATCATTTGAGGATTCATATCGCTAGTGGTTAAACGTGTTTTAAATTGCTCCCGCTTTTTATCAGTGCGAATCGCTGTTGTTTGCCATTAAGAGTTAAAGTTTTTTTTATTTATTTTATATTATGGATGTTGATATGCTTATTGATGAAACCTCGATTGTGGGAGATTCTGTATCTGCGAAGAAGATGTTTACCTGTCTTACCTGTGATAAAGATTTTTCGAGCATTTCTAATCTGAACCGACATATGAAAATTCATTCTGGCGAGAAATTATATAGTTGTAATATCTGCCAGAAGTCTTTTTATCGAAGATCAAACCTACAAAGACATTTAAAAACACATGATAGTGTTGGATTGTTACAGCATGATGGATTCTCTGAAGTTTGTTCAGAAAAGGATACTATGTCTCAAAGTTCTTTAAATTTTAATCAACAAGTTGAAGAGGATGTTTCTTTAAAGACTGTGACTCCTACGAATGTGGAAAAGAAGCATGTTTGCCCCACCTGTGACAAAGTCTTTGCAACATATTCTAATTTAAATCAACATGTTAAGGTTCATCTTAATGAAAAGTCGTTTTCCTGTGAAACTTGTGGAAAGTGTTTTAGAAGGAAATCAGACTTGATTAGACACCTGAAAATCCATAATGCTGATGGACAGTCTACATTTAAGTGTGATGAATGTGATCAAGCTTTTACACGTAAGGATAATTTGAAGCAGCATTTACAGTCGCATCGGAATTCAACATTTCCTTGCTGTGATT
The DNA here is from genome assembly GCA_963931845.1 of Maratus michaelseni. Classification (NCBI taxonomy): domain Eukaryota; kingdom Metazoa; phylum Arthropoda; class Arachnida; order Araneae; family Salticidae; genus Maratus; species Maratus michaelseni. The sequence goes on from OZ007593.1 coordinate 231,563,743, forward strand.
GCGATAAAGTGTTTGGAAGAAAATTTGATCTGAGACAACATATACGCACTCAACACCCCCGCACTCCTCTTGTGAGTGTAGAACGCAAAATGAACTTATCTAATGAAAAGTTGAAAAACACAAAGTATTCTGATGCGCTTAATGTGTTTAAAACAGTGATTTTGCATCCTGATGAACGTGAGGAAAATGATTTAGAGGTATTTCATAGCCATGTACAAACTGAAATACAAGAACGTTTAATAAGTGAAATTCATGAAAAAGGTGCAATTAAATGGTATATGGTAGAAAAAATATCACTTGAACGTCTAACTGATAATGAGGAGTTTGAAGAAATTCAATGTTATTTTCGATGTTCGTGTATGACCGAACTTATAGAAGATACTATTTCACAGCATATTGAGGAAGGATTTTCGAAGATTATTAAATCCTTTGAAGAATTTGTACAAAGAGGTTCTGGCTGGAAACTTAGAAAAATTCTTCATTTAGAACTCAAGATTGCTAAATATCACCCCCTCGCTGCGAGTTCCTATATTCCTTTGTCTAAAAAACTCGATGATAAAAAAGCAGTGCTGAATATAAAAAACGAAGATAACAAATGCTTAGTATGGTGTCTTTTGGCTTTTAAACTAAACTTAGATTATACAAAAAAGCCTGAACGTGTTTCACATTATCGACCTTATGAACATGACATTAAATTAGGTAGTGTAGAATGCCCTGTACCCCTTCAGAAGATACCTGTTATTGAACAACTCAACAATTTACGGGTTAACGTGTTTGGTTATGAAGAGGACGAAGTTTGCCCTCTGTATATATCTGAAAAGAAAGATCAAGATGTGATTAATTTGTTATTGGTTGGTGATGGTGAAAAGCAACACTATTGTTTGATAAGAAGTTTTTCAAGACTTTTAGGTGATCTTACCAAGCATAATGGTGTGCAACACTACTGTTATCGATGTTTGCATCGATTTTCAAGACAAGATCTATTGGATAAGCATAATGAATATTGTTCTCAACATGTTGCGCAAGCTATAAAGATGCCTAATGAAAAGGATAATATATTAAAGTTTACAGGTATTCATTTACAACATCCTGTTGCCTATACGATTTATGCGGATTTTGAGAGTCTCCTTATACCTATTTCGTCAGCTCCACCCTCTTCTAAAGCATCTTATACCGAGAAAACAACCTATCACTTATCATGTGGTTATGCCTATGTGGTTATTGGACCCGATGGAACGTGTGTGAAAAAAGCACAGGTATATCGGGGTAGAAACTGTGTTGAGCATTTTTTAAACCGAATGATGCAAGAGAAGGAAATTTTAGGAGAAAAGTTACATAATATAAAACCTATGAAGCTTTCTCCCAAGGAAGAAAAGGCATTTCGAGAAGCAGAGTTTTGTCATATTTGTAAGAAAACTTTAGATGAGAAACGCACACGTGACCATGATCACCTGTCAGGTGCGTACAGAGGGGCTGCACATGTGGAATGCAACTTGAACTATAAGCAGTGTAAAACAATTCCTGTTATATTCCATAACTTGAAAAACTACGATGGTCATCATATTATGACAAAGCTTGGAAAATTCAAAGATCATGAAATCGATGTTATTGCTACTTCTATGGAAAACTATATCACCTTTAAAATCAGAAAGCCTACATCTCCTATTCAGATGGTGTTTATAGATTCTTTCCAATTTTTGCCTACGTCATTGGAAAAACTTGTTAAAAACCTTCAACCTGATCAATTCTCTATACTTGCAGAAAATTTCCCACAAAATAATAATTTATCTTTACTTATACGGAAAGGGGTTTACCCCTATGATTATTTTACTTGTTTTGAAAAATTTACTGAGAAGCAGCTTCCCCCGCCTTCTGCCTTTTTTAATAGTTTAACCAATGAGCCTATAGATGAAAAGGAGTACCAACACGCCCAGAATGTATGGAAAACATTTGATATCAAGACTCTTGGTGATTATCACAACCTTTATGTGAAGACAGATGTTCTACTACTTGCTGACGTGTTTCAAAACTTTAGGAAATTATGTCAGCAGTATTATGAAATTGACCCTGCTCACCTGTTTACAGCACCTGGGCTAGCATGGCAGGCTTGTTTGAAGATGTCTGATACATCTTTAGAGTTACTCAGTGATATAGATATGTTGCTTATGGTTGAAAATGGAATACGAGGCGGCATTAGCATGATAAGTAAAAGATATGCCCGAGCAAACATCCCTGGTACGCCCGATTATAAGAAAAATGAAGCACCCAGCTACATCATGTATTGGGATGCCAATAACTTATACGGGTGGGCTATGAGCCAATTTTTACCCTATGGCGGTTTTGAATGGTGTGAAACAAGTCATATCACAGAAGAGTGGGTTCTATCTTTATCTGATAATTCCGAAATTGGGTATCTTTTCGAGGTAGACTTGGAATATCCGAAACATTTACATCCTTTGCATAATGAATACCCTGTCGCCCCTGAGAGAGTAACTGTGGAGGATCAGATGTTGTCTTCTCATGCAAGAAGCTTACTGAACAATAGAAAATTCGTCGGAACTCCTAAACTTATACCAAATTTAAATAATAAACGAAATTATATAACCCATTATCGTAATCTCAAATTTTAATTAGAACTTGGTTTAAAAATTACAGCTGTGCATAAAGCTTTAAAATTTAAACAGGGACCATGGTTGCAGAAATATATTAATTTCAACACCGAAAAAAGGAAAGAAGCAAAATCTTCTTTTGAGAAAGACTTTTTTAAGTTAATGAACAATTCTGTTTTTGGTAAAACCATGGAAAATCTACGAAAAAGAAGAAATATTGTGCTTTGTAATGGTGAAAAAAGAGCCAAAAAATTAGTAGCATCGCCTACTTTTAAATCGTTTAAAACTTATGATGAAGACTTGACTGCTGTGGAGAGATTAAAAACTAGCATACATATGAACCGACCCATCTATGTTGGATTTTCTATACTTGAACTATCTAAACTTTGTATGTATGATTTCCATTACAATTTTATAAAGAAAACATACAAAGATTGTGCAGTTTTACTCTTTACGGATACAGATTCCCTAACGTATCATATTCAAACCAATAATATTTATAAGGATCTGGAGCAGCATCGTGAGTTGTTTGACTTTTCTGAATACCCGAAATCTCATCGTCTATACTCTGAGGATAATAAGAAGACGCTCGGAAAGTTTAAGGATGAACTTAATGGTGAATTAGCCCTTGAGTTTGTCGGACTGAAATCAAAAATGTATTCTCTAAAATCTGTTAAAGACGAAAAGAAACGTGCAAAAGGCGTGTCTACGCAGATTGTTCGACAGAAAATTAAACATGATGACTACTTGGAGTGCCTCCAACAACAAAAAACAAGTCTGGAGAAACAGACAAGGATTGCCCAAGATGATCATCGCCTATATACATTAACTCAAAATAAAATTAGCTTAAGTCCCTTTGACGATAAGCGTTACTTATTGGATGATGGGATATGCAGCTTAGCATATGGCCATTATGAAATTAATCAAGTTTGTAACAAGGAAGAAAATGTTGATTTGTATTGCTAATACAAAATCGGGATGTATATTTTGATCTGTAAATATCTTTCTGTAAATTATTTTGTTATAATAAAAATTGTTGATTTTATTATTGAGTACTTTTTTTAAATTTTTTAAGTAATGTAAAACTTTTTCTAAAAGAATTTTTTTTTTAATTTGTGAAACTTTTTAACTAACACATATTTTTTTCGTTATAAAAACATGAAAAATATTTCTAAAACTTTGATAAACAAGCAGATAGTCGCACACACAAAGAGAACTATTTGTCACACATATACACACACACATACAGGTATTTATAATAACTATAAGACATATATGCACGCACACACATATACACACATAAAGAGAACTATTTGTCACATACACACATACATGCACGCACACACACACACATAGAACTATTTATAATAAGACATATATGCTTTTTAAAACATACTCTTACACATAAACCTTTTTAACAAAATATCAGGTGTACCAACAAAATGAGAAGAAAAGATTATTGTGAGAAAAAGAGGGTTGATCCCCTGAAGATTACACTTCCGGTTGAGAAGGCACCTCCTACCCCCTCATTCCCATTCTTCCTTGAGGAATCCCCATTCCTCATTGCGGATTGCGCCTTCTGCCGGTGAACTCTCCTTTCTCTACTACTCACATTAAGTGAACTTCAATTTAAAATAAATAACTGATGCTGAAATTCACAACTTAAACATTTCAAATCAATCTATAAGTTAAATTTAAAATAGATGATGTACAACAAATCCTATATGAGTTTTGAAAAATAAAAATATATTATTCTAGAATGAATTTTTTCTAGCTTTCTTTTCTTAAATATTTGCCAGTAAATGTAAATAATTCAGAGTTACTTTCACAAATGCATAAAACTTATTTTAAAGAACAAGATTAAAATTTTTCTACGTTCCATACATTTAAAAAAAATCTATTTGAAGATTTTGCTTAATTGCAGAGTCCTAAAGAATATGCGATATTAAAAATACATTAAAAAAATATCTTTAAAACTTTGAAAAGTTTTTTTTCTCACTTCATGCTTCATTCCCTTTTTCTTTTTCCCTTCTTTCATAAATAAAAGAAAAATGATAAAAAGAAGAAAAAAGATTTAAGACTGGAATTATTAAGGACGTAGAAGCTTTATTTTTATCAGATTTTTATTGTTTCTGTTCCTTATTTTCATTTAAATAATTTTAGATAATATACCATTTGTAGTCGTATAACATGATAAAAGGCACAATTTAAAAGTAAAATAAGTAAAAGAAAATAGCATAAGAAAATTATTTTAATACAAATCTTTAAATACATAAAAACATTTGAAAATTTTAGCTCTAACTCAAAGATATGCTTTTTTACCCATTAAATATAAGTAAATAAACATTTAGAAAAAGATGAAGAAGGTATATAAAATTTTAAAACTACAGAGGATGAGTCTTTAGAATGTGAATGCAGTGGCTTAAGTTTCGGAAATTATTTATCTGAAAATTCTATACGTATCCACATTAAATGAGCCTCAATTTAAAGTGAATAACTGATGCTCAAATTCACAACTAAACGTTTCAAATCTGTCTATAATACATTATATATATACATACTATAATAGCTGAAGTTCAACAATCTTATATGAATTTTAAACAATAAAAATATATTACTCTATAAAGAGTTTTTTTTCTAGCTCTCTTCTCTTAAACATTTTCCAGAAAATGTAAATAATTGAAAGTTATTTTCAGAAATGCGTCAAACTTATTTCAAAGAACAGAATTTTTTTCTACGTTCCTTCCATTAAAAAAAATCTATTTGAAGACTTTGCTTAATTGCAGAGTCCTAAAGCATATGTGATATTAAATATACATTTTAAAAAAATCTTTAAAACTTTGAAAACATTTTTATCACACTTCATGCTCCATTCCCTTTTTCTTTTTCCCTTCTTCCATAAATTAAAAAAAAAGATAGAAAAAAATGATTTAAAAATGAAATTATTAAGAAATTATTAAATTACAGCTTCATTTTTATCAGATTTTTATTATTTCTGTCCCTTATTTTCATTTAAATAATTTTATATAATTCCCTATTTGTAGTCATATAACATGATAAAATTCACAATTTAAAAGTAAAATAAGTAAAAGAAAATATCATAAGAAAATTATTTTAATACAAATTTTTAAACGCATAAAAACACTTGAAATTTTCAGCTGTAACTCAAAGATATACTTTCTTTATCCATAAAATATAAGTAAATAAACATTTAGAGAAAGATAAAGAAGGTGTAAGATTCTAACACTACAGATAGGGAGTCTTTAGAATGTGAATGCAGTGGCTAAGTTTCGGAAATTATTTATCTGAAAATCTATACATTAAGGGAACCTCAATTTAAAATAAATAACTGAGGCTCAAATTCACAACCTAAACATTTCAAATATGTCTATATTTTAAAATTATAATAACTGAAGTTCAACAATATTACATGAATTTTAAACAATAAAAATATATTACTCTATAAAGCGTTTTTTCTAGCTCTGTTCTCTTAAATATTTACCAGTAAATGTAAATGATTGAAGGTTATTTTCACAAATGCGTAAAACTTATTTTAAAGAACATGATTTCTTTTTCTACATTCCAGAGAAAAAAATGTTTTGAAGACTTTGTTTAATTGCAGAGTCCTAAAGAATATGCCATATTACAAATGCATTAAAAAAGATGTTTAAAATTTTGAAAAGATTTTTCTTCCGCTTCATGCTTTATTCCCCTTTTCCTTTCCCTTTCTTTCATAAATAAAAGAAAAATGATTAAAAAATATTTAAGACTGAAATTATCAAGAACGTGGAAGCTTTATTTTTATCAGATTTTTATTATTTCTGTCCGTTACTTTCATTTAAAAAATTTAAATAATTTACTATTTGTAGTCATATAACGGGATAAATTCATAATTTAAAAGTAAAATATCTTTTAATCAAATCTTTAAACGCATAGAAACATTTGAAAATTTCAGCTGTAACTCAAAGATATGCTTTCTTTAGCCATAAAATATAAGTAAATAAACATTTAGAGAAATATGAAGAAAGTATGAGATTCTACCACTACAGATAAGGAGTCTTTAGAATGTGAATGCAGTGGCTTAGGTTTCGGAAATTTGCCTGCTGTTTTGGTCAGATAAAACTTCGACAATAAATTGTGTGGTGAAAAGGAGATTTGGATTACAATTCAGAATTTTTATCCAGCTAAATTTTTGTTATGTTATTCAGAATTAGTGCTGTGCTTAATATCTTAATACGTTAGAAACCTAATTTATCATGATCTTATTAAACTATTCCAATAAAAAAAATTATGCTTAATTTTCTGATTTTTTTAAAAACTATTTCTAGATAGCTGAAAGTTATTGAAAGATATTTTCATACATGAAAAATCTTATTTTAATTTTTTTTTATTGTAATATTGGAAGAGTCTTTTAAAAAAACTTTTTAAACTGCTTAGATTAAACATTTGTCCCATTTAAACGTCTCTTTATAAAAAATCTTTAACATTTTCAAAAAAAAAAAAAAAGTTTTTTCTTGCGCTTCATTTCCTTCGTTTTTTCTTTCAAAAATAAAAGAAAGGTTAATGAATGGTATGATCAAAAAAGTTTTTATTTTCAATTTTTATTCTTACAGTTTCTGTTTTCTACATGTAAGTCGTTTTAGAGATTTTATTCTTTGTAATAGTATAACAGGATAAATCGTATAATTTAGAAATAAAATAAGTGAAGTAAAATGGAATAAAAAAAATTCCATAACAATTGTGTTAAACACAGGAAAAGAGTTGAACATTTTTCAAACATTTACAGAAATATGTCATTCTACCACTGTCGATTGAAGCTTCTGAAAATTTTTCTAATGTTTCGGTTAGACAAAACATTATTTTTTTGCAAAAAAGCAGATTTGGATTACAGTTAGTCATTTTTTTCAGCTGGCTTATTCTGTTTATTCATAAGAGTTAAATATTTTATGTGTTTGATATTTTAATATATTAGAAATTTGATCATGTTCTTATTAAATTGTGTCAATGAATTAATTACAAATTTCTCCCGCTTTTCTACAAAACCTTAACAACATATATATATATATATATTAAGCAGATTTGGATTACAGTTAGCCCCTTTTTTCAGCTGGCTTATTCTGTTTATTCATCAGAGTTTAATATTTTATGTGTTTGATATTTTAATATATTAAAAATTTGATCATGTTCTTATTAAATTGTGTCAATAAAATAATTACAAATTTCTCCCACTTTTCTACAAAATTTTAACAATATATATATATATATATATATTGTAAGCATATTTGGACAGTTTGCCTTTTTTTTTCAGCTGGCTTATTCTGTTTATTCATCAGAGTTCAATATTTTATGTGTTTGATATTTTAATATATTGAAAATTTGATCATGTTCTTAATAAATTGTACCAATGAAATAATTATAATTTTCTTCCGCTTTTCTACAAAACCTTAACAATATATATATATTTAAAAAAAAAAAAAAAAAAAAAAAGAGATTTGGATTACATTTAGTCTTTTTTTTCAACTGGCTTATTCTGTTTATTTATAAGAGTTCAATATTTTCTGTGTTTGATATTTTAATATATTAGAAATTTGATCAAATTCTTATTAAATTATTCCAATGAAATAATTATAATTTTCTCCCGCTTTTCTTTCATTTCTCTTTTCTTTTCTTTCATAATATCTAAAGAAATCCACTTAAAAGTTCTATTCAATTGCATAGTTTAAAAAAAAAAAAAGTGTTATATTAAAAATACACTTAAAAAATCCTTAAAACTTTCAAAAGATTTTTTGCCTGTCTTCATGCTTCATTTTTTTCTACTATCTGTCTTTCATATATAAAAGAAAAATATAATAAAAATCTTTGAGACTGCAGTTCTTATATTTTTCATCCTTACTGTCTTATTTTTTTCTTGTACTGCATGCTTCATTTTTTTTTCTACTATATGATGGAAAGGGAGAGTAAGAAAGAAATATATATATATATATATATATATATATATATTTCTTTCTTACTCTCCCTTTCCATCATATATCTATTCCATTTAAATAATTTTATAGAATTTACTGTTTGAAGTCGTGAAATTCTGTGAAACTGATAGCAAAAACTTTTAGCTGGGTTAACAGAAAAAAATGTTTATCTTATGATTTTTTTTTATTTATTTACAAGCTTTTTATTTAAACAATAGAAAGCTCAAATATAGTCAAATGCTGTTTTTCAGTTAGAAAAACAATTTATTCGTAAAAAAAAATCTTTTACTACCATTTCGCGTTTCTATTTCTGTCAGTTTTGCAAGATTTATTTCACAGTATAACGTAGTAAATTGTATTTATTCAATTAAAAACAAGTAAAACAGAATAGAATCAAAAAATATTTTAATATATTTTTAAAAATGCATACAAACAATTGAAAATTTCATCTGTACACTGTTAGAAATTTGCAGCAAACTGACCAGTCACTTGACCGTTTTTACAGAAAACGGTTGCATAACCGTAAACTAACTGTATTCTGACCTCATTATTGCTCATATTATGGTCAGAATAGAGTTAAATTACTGTATTGTAACCGTTTTCTATAAAAACGGTTGAATGACTTGACAGTTTGCTGCAAATTTTTAACAGTGTAATTGAAACATTAGCTGAATGAAAATTGTGAATAGTAATTACAAATCTCCTTTTTACCATAAAAGTTATCGTTAAAATTTTAACTAATGAAAGCAGCAAGCGCACATTTTTACAAGCAATCATTTACAGTCATAATTCGAATGCTCCTTATCTGTAATGGGGGGGGGGGGAGGGCACTCAGCTTACTCATAGGTAGCACGCTGGTCACAAAATGAGGAGATTGGAACAGTCAAATGGCATATAATGTATATCACTGGAAATTTTATAAATTATGCCCATCATGACCACTTTTTCTTAAAATTTAAGTTAATAAACTTTTAAGGCTGTTCTCAAATCCAAACTGGCTACTTTCTGACACATTTCTGAATTCATTTTCCTTCGGAAATGCATGAAATTGGCTGGTGTTCCTATTCAGGAACTATGTAATCGAAAGACATTTTCATTTTTTTTTTTTGGTAAAGGCAGAAGATCTTTCAGAAAATGCTGTCAAAGTGAGCGTTTTGAACCGTATTCCCTATGCAGCAACGCAAAAAAGGGGAAAAAACGTATCATCACATGACAAGAATCACTTGTAACTCGGTAAGTAATTTTTTTATCAAAAAATTTGAAAACTCAATTCTATTCCAAATCGCTTCAATCGTTCCTGCAATTTTATTCCTTTACGTATAAAAATGAGTCAGGAAATTCGTCAGGAGGTTTCGCGTTGTTGAGCAAAGAATTTGAGAACCACCTACTTGAACAAAGTATAAGATTGTGCCATTACAGACAAGGAGAAGTTTCGCCATATTGCTAGAAAAGGGATGCATTCAGGGCGGACTTTTGAAGAAAAAAGTGAACCCGAATAATCATACTTGTAAGGAAAACCCTGATAACCTTGTACAGTCACCCCACACTGACGACGCTGGTTTCGAATCCGCGAACAGGAGCCATAGCTCCTCATTATGTAGCTAACCTGCTAACTAATGGGCTGAGTGGGCCTTATCAGTACAGATGAGAAGTATTCAGATTGCGAAAGCAATGGATTGCTTTTAAAAATTTGCCTGCTATTTCGGTTAGACAAAAATTTAACTATATATATTTTATGGTATACAACACATTTGTATCAGAAATCACAATTTTTATTCAGATATATCTTATATTATTCCTGAGTTAGAACTTTAAAAAGTATATATATTTTTTCTATTTTAAAATTTGTCTCCTTAAATTATTCCGCTGAAAAAAAAAAAAAAAAAAAAAAAGACGTAAATTTCTACAGTTTTTTTTTTTTTTTTTTTTTTTTTTTTTTTTTTTTTTTTTAGCCGAATGCGGCATTTAGAACAGGGGTAGGTATTGAAATATTTTCGTAGTGGGAGGGAAAGTGTATCACTGCTTTTGATAGAGTTTTAAAATATTTAAAAAAGTTCATATATTTAGAAACCATTGCAATAACCATATGTAACTGCAAGTAAATGAAAATTATTTTCACGTATGCCTAAAACTTATTTTAAAAACGGATAATTTTTTTTTCCTTTCAATATCTAAAGAAATCCATTTAAAACATTCTTTAATTGCAGAGAATAAATTGCCTTCCTAAAGAATATGTGACAGTAAAACCGCATTTAAAAAATCGTTAAAACGTTAAAGATTTTTTTTTTTTCAGACTTCATTCTTTATTTCCGCCTTTGTTTCCTTTTTTTCTGTCTTAAATATAAGGAAAAACATTTTAAAGATTAAAGACTGGAATTATTAAAGATATTTTTCAACTTCTTATTCTAATGATGCTCTATTTTTTTTTTTAATTTAAATGATTTTAGAGGTTTTAATGTTTGAATTCGTATAGCGTGATAATTTGTATAATTTGAGAGTAAAAAATTAAACTAAACTATAATAAAAAATTATCTTAAAAAAATGTGTTAAACTCATTAAAATAATTGAATTTTCCAACTATAACTTAAAGATATGTCGCTGTCTTTTTTCCTTCAATATTTAAGTATAAACGCATCTAAAGAAAAATGAGAAGATATGAGAATCTGCCATGACAGATAAAAGGCTTTAGGTTATGGATGAAATGGATTAAAATCGTAGCCGTATTAAGCATTTCTAGGGCCTGGGATTGCTGAAAATTTTAGTGTTTCGCTACAGGAAATTTTTCCTCTCTCCCCCCTCCTCCAACCACCACTACATTTGTCTTTTTTCCTCTGAAATACAAATCCTAAACAAGTGCGTAAGTGTGATCGAAGATTGCTCAAAGGGTTTCGTTTAATATTTATTTCAAAACACTTTCCTTTGTTCCTTTCTTTAAAAAATCCAAATAAATTTCATTAAAAAAAACTCATGTTTTTTGTTTTTTATAAAGTAAAAGTTTACCGGTCTATTTTTTCGTTTTTTCGAGTATCCAAATCAGCCCGACAGCGGGCGAAGCCGGCTGTTATATTCTGTCATAATAATATCTGACACGCGGACTAAATGCGATATAAAAAATAATTTCAAAATTAAACATGTTGTACACCTTCAAAATGTTAAAATATGCGAATATTTCCATAATCAGATTTTTATCATGATTCAATATGTTTCTCAAACTCATACATTTACTATTTTCTATTAGTCATGTTGATTCTCCCTATGTATTATTCTCAAACATCTGAAAAATTCGTTAAACTTCCAATATGACGTCAGATTTTCTTTTTAATTCTCTAATGACGTGATATTAATCTGCTTTGTGTACATACACATATACTCATACTCCTTGTATTATTGAGAAATCTTTGAAAATTTCCGCTTTATTACCACTATGACGTCAATCATTTTTATTTCATATAAATCATTTTTTCAATTGGTGAAACTTTTTATTTCATTTTCATTTTTCACGTAGAAATTGTCTGATAGAAAATTAATTATTGTAGAAAGAATTTCCTCATGGATTTTTAATTTTTGGCATCTGCTATAGGGAAAAATGTTTAAATTTAATAGGAAAAGTCTGTTAGAATTTTGGTTTTTTATCTCTATTTATTAAAATAATAGGAATTTTTCAAATTTTAGTATTTTGAGCTCTTCATATGTGGTATTCAGCTATATACACAAAGTTTCAACTCTGTAAGTTACATGGTTTCTGAGAATAGCTCTGTGACAGACAGACAACGGAGCGGGAGTAATAGGTTTTCGTGAGATGAACGAAACCCTAAAAAAGAACATGCATTTCTGGTGAATTACTACCTTTCCCATAAATTTCTCTGCATAAAGTGTATAAATATGAAAATTACTTCATTTGTTCTCGCAGTTACAACGACAGCAATTATAACGTAACTTTTTATGAGGATAGTAATCGAATGTTAAACAGATACAATCCAAAAATGCTTTATAATCATTAAAAGAAAATAGAAAAATTTCAGTCATATAAAAACTGATTAAATTTTAAATAACCCTAATACACCTTTTTATTTATATACAAATAAATTTAGTTACATATTTATGCACTTTTATTTTCTAAACGTTATTTTAACATTTCATTATTATAAAACAAAATTAAAATATTTTTCCCTTAAAAAATAATTAGCAAATGATTACAGGACATCATCATATGCAAGGCGATTTGTGGTGTCATGTTCCAGAGACATAGTGTTAAACCACTAAGTCTCGACTCAAATATAGATTAGTCTGTTTTTTATTACCTTTAAATTTTGTAAACGAATGCTCTACTTCAATGATTGAAAGCAGTATCAATAAATATGATTTCAATGCATTGTATCCATTAGGGAAAACAGACATTAAATTGCTTATCATTATTAATTGTCTTGATAATACACTGCAAAACAAAATTGCTGATTTTACAGCATAATACTTGCACCCCAGCTGCCAGTATTATACTGTAAAATTAACAGTAATAAACAGTAAAATAAGCATTAATACTCTACCGCGCATGCGCGGCAGCGTATTACTGCTTATTTTACTGTAAAACATACAGTAAGAACAATGCTTTATTTCAAATCAAACTAACTCATTTATAAAGATGAGGGGAAAAATGAAGCAATCACACTTCCTAAAATCTAATTATAATATTAATTAAAAAGTTTACGAAAAAAACATACCCTTCAATTTTTTTTTTCTTTTTGTGTGTTATACACAGTCTTTAATTGACGAGAGCAAAGACGATTTCCAATGTTTCTAAATTCTCAGTTCTCACGCAAAGTCCTGTTCAAGGATTATTGTTCATGACATTCGGACGTCGGTCAGCGGGAGGCCCCCTTTAATTTATTAGAAAACGAATGTCGATGTTTTGTTGCGATGCAGACCAGGTAATTAGAATAATGATGTTTTTATTATTTTGGTCTCAGACAAAAAAAAGGGTAAAAATACTAAAAGAATAGCTTAGCAACAGAGCCTTATATCTGACTTGCGAAGCTTTGGCACCGGAAAAGCAAAAAGGGAAGGATAGATACTAGAAACACGACTTTTTTCCCTCTTCATTTCATAGAGTAGTATTATCATTATTGTTCTCAAATCCAAACTGGGCTACTTATGACATTATTTTCAAATGTGCGGAAGTGTGTGAAATTGGCAAATGTCTTTATTCAGTAACTTTGTAATCGAAAGACGTTTTTCATTTTTTATTGAAAGCAGAAGATATTTCAGAAAATACTATCATAGTCGGCTTTTTGAGACGAATTTCAAATGCCGCAGAACGAGAAAGGAGAAAAATGTATCATCACGTGACGCGAATTGCTTATAATTCGATAAGCAACAATTTATTCATCAAAAAATGGAAAACTCATTTCGAATCCAAATCTCTCCAGTAGTCTGGCCTACCAATTTTATGCATTTGCGTTTAAAAATGAGTCAGAAAATGCGTCAGAGAGTTTCGCGTTGTTGAGTTTTTAAATGTATAAATTAAGTACTTAAAAAAAAAAAAAGAAAGAAAGAAACTTCGAGGGCCAAGTAACCCCCCCCCCCCCATTTTCAACCTTAATCCGACCCAAATTTAAACTTTAAAGTTTCAGATCCCTGCTATTTCGGCGAAATAAAACTTTAACAATACATTTTATGGTGATAAAGTGATTTGGATTACATTTCGCAATTTTTATTCAGCTAGCTTATTCTTTTGTTAAGCATGAATTAGAACCATGTTTAATATTTTAACATGTTTTTAACTTAATTAATTACTCTTTTAATAAATTATTCTACTATAAATGTGCAAATTTTCTGCAATTTTCCTTTAATCTTTTTTTTTTCGCTTTTGTTTGCTTGTTTGCTTGCAAACATAATCCTCTTTTTGTCATTTAAATAATTTTAGATATTTTACTGATTGGAGTCACATAACATGATAATTCACTTTGTTACGGAATTAAATATGTAAAACATATATTTTTAAAAGTTATTTTTTATTAAAAAATCTGCTAAACGCATGTAACATGTGCAAAACTCCAGTTTTCTCTGAAAGATATGCTGCTCAGCTTTCCTCAAAATTTAAGTACATTATTTTTTAAGAAATATGAATAAATTATGAGATTCTGCTATTACAGATATAATGAATCTTTAGAATATGAATGGAATGGATTAAGCCTCTGCAAATGTTTCCTGCTGTTTCGATTAGATAAAACTTTAAGAAAAGATTTTGCGGTGAAAGAAGATTTGTATTACAATCCACAATTTTTATTTAACCAGCTTATTCTAATTTTACTTCTATAAAAATAAATAAATAAATAAATTGATTTCATACTTCATTTCCTCCTCTATTTTTTTCCCCATTCATTCACAAATAAAAGAAAAAATAATGAGTGGAATTATTAAAAATGAGGTTTCTTTTTTTTTTAAAACATTTTATTATTGTTGTTCCTTACACTTCAATAAAATAATTTTAAATAATCTACTCTTTGTAGTCATATAACATGATAAATTGGATAATTTTCAGGAGTAAAATGAGAAAATAAAACAGGATAAAAAATTATTTCGATAAATATTGTGTTAAACACTATCGTAAAAACAGTTGAAATTTTTGGCTGTGACATAAAGAAGTGCTTTTTTCTTTCTTTTATTTTTTCAAAATTTAAGTAAATAAATGTTTAAAGGAAGGTAAAAATATATGAGTTTCTCCCGTTACCGAAAATGAGCCTTTAGAATATGAAATCAATGGATTAAAATTCCTAAAAATTTCCCTGCTGTTGTGGTTAGATAAAACTTTAACAATACATTTTGGGATAAAAGGTAGGTTTGGATTAAAATTGGCAATTTTTATTCATCTAGCTTTTTCAGATATTATTCAGAATTTAATGCCGTGTTTAATATTTCAATATTTTAGAAATTTGAAGGGCTCGGATGTAAAACATGCTAAATGACATTTTTTTGTTATTTTCATGTAAAATTATTTTACTGCATTCTTACAATCTTTTTAAAGTTCGTCAAGTACAAGATTAATTATACTAATTTATTTATATATATTATAAATACAGGGTGATTATGAAAAAAAAAACTATCCCGATATATGAGCCCCTAACTATCATACCGTTCACAGAAACTGAATGAAACTTTGGTTTAAAGTATCTTGAGGTATGCGCTCAAGAATCATACGAAAGACAACAGTTAAATTTTAACAGTTACGGTTACAGTGACAAAATTTCGAAAATTTCAAATGGCAACACCTACTTTTTTTTTTATTGGAATGTGATCTTCATAGTGAAAAATCCTAAAAAGCGTTGGAACGGTACCTGTATCACGAAAATCGCCGACGCTAGACAGACTAAGAAAAAATAGTGAAAACAACCAATAAGGACAGAGAAGCAACAGAAAACAAAACATTTTATTGTGTTTCATACATTTTCCATTTTACACACGACGACACTTTACATGCAGCAGATGGTGGATAGCACTGAACAATAAAATGTTTTACTTTCTGTTGTTTCTCTGTCCTTTATTGGTTGTTTTCACTTTTCTTCTTAGTCTGTCTAGCGCCGGCGATTTTCGTGCTACAAGTACCGTTCCAACGCTTTTTATGGTTTTCCACTACGAAGATCACATTCCAATAAAAAAAAGTAGGTTTGCCATTTGAAATTTTCGAAATTTTGTCACTGTAACCGTAACTGTTAGAATTTAACTGTTGTTTTTCACGTGATTCTTGAGCGCATACCTCAAAATACTTTAGGCCAGAATTTCATTCAGTTTCTGTGAACGGTATGACAGTTAGGGGCTCATATATCAGGATAGTTTTTTTTATAATCACCCTGTATATGTACTTTTACTTATTTACATTATATTAATATTAATTAGTACAAGGTTTATTTTTTACTCAATATATGCTATCGTAATCAAAAATAAATTTTTGGAAAGTGCAAAAAGTTTCTGTTCTTAAAATTCCAGAAGTCCATATACTTCATTAATTGCTAAAAGGGGTTAAATAAAACACTAAAAAGAAAAAAATATATATATAACACAAACAATATACATGTTTTGGCTTCACCGAAGCTATTTTCAAGTCATTTTATTTTATTTTATTTTTACTTTGATGTTTATTCCAAATAACGAGATAGAATGTGAAAAAACATAAATGATGGCGCTTCAAATCATTGCATTATAGATCATGTCTCTGTAGAATAGTCTCATTTATCTTGAAAATGGCTTCGGTGAAGTTGAAACATGTAGACATTTAAATATAAAACCTTTTTTACTGTTTTATTTAACACCTTTTAAAAATTTATGAAGTATATTATCTTTGGTTGTTCGGATTTATTATATATTTCCGTAAGTCCAATAAAATAAAATCTATCAGACAAAAAAGGCTGAATATACGTTAACTGAAGCTCCAGTCTGAATAAATGAGCTGTTTTGGAGGAACCAACTACAGTATTTCTGGTTGTAGATTTCTTTAGGAACCTTGAATATTGAATATCTTGAAACTTGCGTTTTGTTAGTTACTTTGCGTTACATCCGAGACGTTCATTTAATTAACCCTTTAACGTTCATTGGTTTCCCTAGGAAACCACAAAACTTTAATTACGAAATTCAACAATGACAGCAGAATTTTAATAGAAATGTTTTCCATTTATAGTGTATGTGAAATATCGCTTTTTTCTTATATACAAATAAATTTGATCATAATTTCCGGTGTCAATCATTTATTTCAACATTTCCGCAATTGAAGTGCTTTATCCGTTAAAGGGTTAATCACGTTTGTAGGTAGCTTTCATTACAAAAAACTATTTGTGAGGCAAATCACAGAAAACCATTCAATGTGATACATCAAATACTGACAATCACGGACACATTAATGCCTCGACGCCTCTACAGCCTCAACTAGTGGTTTTACTAATCATGAAATTTATATGAAAGGTACCTTTCCTGATGTAGATACACACAAAAGGGAGATTTTGTAGAGCTTTTAAAATAAAGGTTGTTTGAAAATTAAAAAGTATTTATATCTCAATGTTTCTGGTACGCGTAAATAATCTTAATTTTAAATATTTCAGAGCTCTCGGATACAAATCACAACTACCGAAAAATAACAAAATACAAGAATTAGAATGCATTTCTCATAAGATATACCAAATACAAAATGGGTGATATTATCAATATGCACAATATTATCAATGTATATCTTTAATATATTTAATGGAAGTGTGTTACAGTCACATTAAGGTAAAAAACATCTATATATTTAAAGCGAAAAGCGCATTCTATCAAATTCACATTCGCTTTTCCACACAAAAATTGTCTCATTGCGCATGCTTCAACTTTTGTTTTGAAGACTTCTCATCTCAGAAACGGGAAACATGTTTAGCCCTCACCTGTTTAGCCTAGGAGGATTGAAAAGGACTGATTGAAAACGGATTGCGTGATATGGCCATTGCGTTGAAAGCTTTTTTTTTTTTTTTTTTAATAACTCATGTTTTCACTACTAAATATGCGTATTTTTTCGCAAAATTTTAAGGAGATCTTGGATAAAGTTCTATTTATAACCCATTGAAATTTCAGAGAGTTCGGAAAATGAGAACTATTTTTTTTTATTGCTACGTTAAAAGAGCCGACGCGAAAACAAACAAACAAACAAAAAAGCGAGAAGAAAATATTTCTTTTACAACTAGATAACAATATTTTTTCACGAAATTTTAGTTGTATTTAATAATGTTAAATGTCAAAAACGTAATGAATCACGGTTTCATTAAAAATGTATGAAATTTTCCACGTTTATTTTCTTTCTCCCCTAGCTGCTATGCTACTATTTATAGGTCGAAGAATCTTAAAATAATTTTCCTATATGCAAAAACTTAATATAATGCCACTTTTTTTTTTTTTTTTTTTTTTTTATCTTGGTTCAATATCCTAGAAAGCTATTTAAAAAAGTTGCTTAATTCCAAAATCCTAAAAATTTTGTCTTATAAAAATAAGTTTTTTTTCTTTTTACTTAATTTTCAAAATATTTTTTCTATACGTAATGCTTTATTTCCCCCAATCTTCTTCTTTTTTTAACTCTAAATAAAGATTAAAAAAATAAACAAAATGATCAGAGTCTAGAATTATTAAATATGTATGTGGGAAAAAGAATTACTTTTTTTTAAAAAACAACTGAACTTTTTTCTTCTTTAAATAAATTTTTAAGAATTTACTGATAGTAACCATAACTAACATAAGAATACGGACAATTTAAAGTGAAATACATTAAATGTCATGGAAAAATTATTTTAATACAAATCATGTTACATACATAAAAACATTTGAAACTTTCACTTGTAACTAAAAGCTGTGTTGCTCTTTTATCCCTCAAAATTTATGTTTTAAAACCTTTAAGGAAGTTGAATATTGCATGAGATTCTACCATTACCGATAAGGAGTCTTTAGAATATGAATGCAGTGGGTTGAGCTTTAGAATATTCCCCTGCTGTACGGGGCCTCCGAGATGTCGCTGTGTGTCCTACACCGGGCCTGCTACAGGTGACGTCACAACCTGCTGACGTCAAAACAGTGATCCATAATAACTTAAAAATTTTCATGTACTTTGTTCGTTTGTACGGATTGTTTACGACAGTATTTTGATTTTATTTATTGTTTTATATAGTAATTCATAATATTTTTCCGTGTATTTAGATTATAATGCTATCAATAATTATTGATTATAATTATTAAAGAAAGTGTAGATTATATCTATAAAATAAAGAGAAGAAAATGTTGTGCTCCTAGTTTCTAATCTAAGTCTTCAAATTCGCTACTGATAATGAAAAGAAGAAATTTTAGCTACGAAAATTACCTTGTGATAATTATTTTTACATTTCAACAGAAATGGTCTACATTAAATGTTTCGATATACTTTTCATAATTCGTAAAGCTAGAATTAATATGATGGTATTGAACTTGTGCAGAGAAAAAACCCTAACAACCAAATGTCTAGCCTACTGTAATGGAAATATTCTAGCATATTTGATTGAATTTGTACTTCCAAATCGAAAAGAGTCAAATGATCTTTAGAAAAAAAAATAAATAAATAAAAGAAGCAGACGATAAACAGTTTAAAAAAAGATTTTGAAAGAAATACTGTAATAGATTGACTAATATCTGGATACATTTAGTTAGAAGTGAGTGATGTGCTTTGTTTATAAAATTAAAAGTAACTGATTTACACAACTTAGTAATTCTACGTAGTTCAATTTTACCTAACTTAAGTGTACAAATATATTATGAAAATAAATCTTTTGATAAGTTAATTTGAATGGTTATTAGGTCCTAGACCCAAGTACAATAAATAGACAATTTTTAAAATATTACAAATCAGTTACAAAGTCAAGATAGAAAATTGGGTACTTTTCGGTTAGCCGGGCGCCAGTGATATATATACATATATACACACACATAATATATACACATATATCTACACACACATGACACATCTATATATATACACATATCTACACACACATATATGTATGAATTAATTTATATATGTACATGTATCACTGGCGCCCGGCTAACCGAAAAGTACCAAAAAAGGCTTATGGCGAGAGAAGGAAAGTTGCAACATATTTTCTGGCAACCTATTCGTAGTTTCATATAAATATTTTTTTTTTCAATATTTATATAATTTATTTAATATAAAGAAGCCATTTATCTCTTTTTATATGCAGGTAGAACAGAATTGTATATATAAAAATTTTATACATATATAAATAAACATAAAAGTACATTAGGTTTGTTTTCATAATTGTGTATATAATTTTAAAACATATTTAACTTTCTGAAGCCCGGATTACGCCAAAGCGTTAAAAAAAAGTGCCAAGGTCTCTATAGTTAAAAAATGTTGATTTCTGTATTTAAATTGACATTTATTCTGTTTTGATGTTTAAATTATGTTATGTAGTGTAAAAGGGAGGAATGGGATTGATTTTGTAAAGTTTTTGGTAGATTTATTATATTTTTTGTACGTATATTTATTGTAAAATAATGTGTTTAGGAAAAGGTAAGTCAATGGGTTCAATCTGATTTATTAATCTTAGCATTTTTTTAATTTAAAACTTTTAATTTCCTTTAATAAAACAAGTATATTAATTCCCTTTTATTTCACGATTATGAAATTTAATATTATTTATGTAATCACAAATTATAAGAGCGAAAATGCTCTTTTTATTACATCTTTCTGCTGCGATACATTGACCAAAGTGGATCACTATTGCGACGTCACTAATACTTGTAGCAGGCCCGGTGTAGGACACACAGCGACATCTCGCAGGCCCCGTGCCGTGCTGTATCGGTTTAGAATAAACTTTAACAATAAATTTTGCGATGAAAGGGATATTTGGATTACAATTGATATTTTCGATTCAGCTATCTTATTCTAACATCATCCATACGTTAACTCTGTATTTAATATTTTAATATGTTAGAAACTTATTTCATCACGGTGTTATTAAGTTATTTTTATAAAAAATGTCTGATCTTCTGTCGCTTTTCTTTCTTTCCTTTCTCTTTTCTTTCCCTTTCTCAATTTCTAACAAAATCTACTTAAAAGCTTTACTTAATTGCACAGACATAAAGAAATATGTGATATTAAAAGCCCACTTTAAAAAATCTTTAAAACTTTATTTTATTATTTTTTTTTTTTTACTTTTTATACTTCATTTCACTCTACATTTTTTTCTTTCTTTTATAAATAAAAGAAAATATTTAAAAAAAAAAAAGACTGCAATCATTACATTAAAAAAAAATTTATTTGATTTTTTTTTTCATTTTTACTGTCTTTCTCGTCTTTTTCATAAAAACAATTTTAGAGATTTTACTGTTTAAAATCATGCACTTAAAAATAAATAAATAAATAAATAAAAACATAAAAAAAATTGTAAAACTGACAGAAAAAAATGTAAGCGTGGCTAACAACAAAAGAACATTTATTTTATGCAAAAACGTTGTTGTTTTTTACAAACTGTCTAGCTTTTCAACAGCCAAATACTGTTTTTACATTTAAAAAAGAAAAAGAAAAATATTTTTTGGTGCAAAAGAACCAGTTTTATTATTAGATATTTTTTCTTTTAGTTTTGCAAAATTTATTTTGCAGTATAACATTGTAGATAGTGCAATTTAAGTGTAAAATACGTAAAATATAATAGAATAATGAATTATTTTAGCTAAAATTGTGATAAATACATAAAATCAGTTCAAATTTCTGATATATAATTAAAAAATGTACCGTGTTCTCTTTTTTCCTCAAATTTTAACTAAGTAAAAATTTAAAGATGAGCAAAGTATGGTATTCTGCCATTACCCTCAAAATATAAATGCAATGGATTAAAAAAAGAAAGACATTCTTGCTCCTGCTTTCTAAATGGTAGCAAGTATTCTTTGAGCTTGACGAAAAAATACAAAGTTCTTTAAAAAAGGACGTGCGCAACTCTTAATTTTAGGGTGTTATTAATTATTATTATTTTTTTTTTTACCTTTATTTGAATATTTGAATTCAACATAACAGATTTACTTGCAATCCCCTGAATTCAATTGGCAAAAAAAAATTTAATTTATTGTGCGGGGTTATTTTTTAAATATAAATATTCATGGTAAAATAAATTACTTAAAATAGTGCAATAAATTAAATCGATTTGACAGACGATTTTTTAAGAAAATCAGAATTTTTAAACAGAATGCATTGTACCGATAAGGCTAATTATAAGATACAGGGAAAACTGTCCATTTTTTTAAATTTATTATTATTTTTTTTAATTGTCACAAAGACAGTATATTAACCTACATACTAAAGTCTTACATTGCATAGGGTAACCCGAGTTTATTCAAGTTTGGCCAGACTTGCAGAACTTTTTATGAAATTCCATCGAACTGTTATTTCCAGTTTGACGTTTTAACAAATCCCAATTTTCGGTAAATCGTTTTTGAACGCAGCATTGAAATATTTATCAGATGAATGAATAAATTGAAAAACAAGTTCTGTGAAATGGAAACCAATATATATATATATCTATATGCTTATTATTAGCATATTTTAGAAGATACGAATCCGATGAGCAACAAAAAATATGTGTACGTTTACGTACTATCTTTCTCATAATTAAAATAAATAAATAAATAAATAAACAAAGAAACATTTCTTGTTTTACATTAAGATTTGCATTACCTCAAAACATTTTATTCAACATCTATCACAAAATTAGTATTCGATAGATAACTATTTTAATATTTGTACCAATGTCGCAACACAATGTCACAACAATAATACATATTAAATTATTTTTTTAAATAGTTATTTTCGCAATAATAACACGTATTAAAATGGTTTCAAAAATGTTTTTGTTTGTTATTTTTTGTTCAGACGCATACATTTAAGAATTCTAAAATTTAGCCTGTTGACTTTATAGCTCTTTATCTCGTGATGTTATGCTTTATTATATATATCCGCGCCATATCAGAAACTTTCCAAATTATACTTCTCAACGAAGGAGATTCTTCAGCTGTTGGATTTGTTTTTATGAGTTTTGAAAATCTTTAATTTGCGGAAAGAAAGGGCATAGCTTATATGCCTCAGAAAACTTACTAATGTTATCTATATTTAACGTGTTGACTAGAGAATGACCTCATTTTTTTTTCTTTCCCTGAAGATATCATAATGCATATTTATTTTTACATAAATTTGCAGTCTTTGGTATTTTACAGATGTGAATATACAGAGTCTACAGTAAATTTACTGAATAGTTTATCGGTTTTCATATCGGAACAGATGTCGCAGACGCACCGCGATTTTTGTTTTTGAGACATTTTGGCGAGAAAACCTCGTTTTCGAATACGTGTTATACCTAGCCTGCGGAAGCCGCATATTAGTTTTTATTTTATTATGAAGCAATTTATTTTGTTATAGAAACACACAATTTTATTATAAAGCACTCACATTTTTTTTAAAAATAAATCACACATATTTATTTTATTATAAAACACACACAATTTTTACTATAAACACACACAAATTATTATTTTATTATAAAACACTCACAATTTTATTATAAAACACATACTTTTTTTTTAATAAATAAAACACACATATTTATTTTATTATAAAACACACACAATTTTTATTATAGACAACCACAAATTATTATTTTATTATAAAGCACACACAATGTTTAATTTATTATAAAACACACAGAGTGTCAAGAATACAACTGACTCATCTATTAATACCATTAATACCAGAGGATTTGATTAATATGCACTAACTGGTCTACCGACCAAAACCGCCGAGTTGCCGCGCCACAGTGGCGTAGCCAGGGTGAGTGTCCAGATTCTTTGGATACCACTAATATTTTAAAGTTTTCTTTGCCTTATCTAATCGGAGAACTTTCTGCCATAATCAAGGAAAAGAAAAACTTTACAATATTACTGATATCCAGAGCATTTGGATCCCCTCCCTGGCTACGCCACTGCCGTGCCAGGTAAAAAATCGCCATTTTGACGTCGAAAAGAAACCCCGGTGTGTCTGCGACATCTGTACCTTCATTTCTCTGTAAACTTACACAAGACTTAAGTTAAAACATTGCCATGCCAACAGATTATCTGTTATTGTACAGAAAATGTTTTAACAGCAGAAGTTTTGTACTTAGATTAGTGAAACTTCAGTAATCTAAGATGAAATTTTCCTGAAATCTTGCAATCAAAGACGGATATTTCGTCAAATAACAGAAACATTTCTTTAAATCACGGTGGTTTTGCGGCAACTGTGCAGACAGTGCTTTTTACGTTTATTGACGAAATATTTTTGAGAGTGTATATAGGTTAAAATACTGTCTTTTTCACAGTTGACAAAAAAAGTGTTGAGGGAGGATGGCTAATCCTAGGACTACAGAAATAAACTATCAATCTCTAATCATTAGCTAATCTCCCCCCCCACACACACACACACACATACACACACTTCATAATGCGCTTTTTTGGTCTGAGGCAAAGAAATTGGAAATAAAAAACTTCAAAAAATCAAAATAATATTCAATATCTATTTTAATATTTCTTACAATTTCACAGCAATAATAAAGAGATAAAAAGATGTTTGTTAGTTATTTTGAAAGTTAAGTCACAAATTTAAAGTTTCAAAAGTGTAACCCGTTGATTTTACAGCTCTTTATCTTGTATGTGTTATTATGCTTTATTATATATATCAGCGCTGTGTCGGCAACTCTCCAAATTATCTTTCCCGATGAAAGAGATTCTTCAGCTGTTGTATTTCAGTGTTGAAAAGCTTTAATTTGCGGAAAAAAAGGGCAAAGCTTATATGCTTCAGAAAACTTACTAAAATGTCATCTATATTTAACGTGTTGACTGGAGAATGACCTCATTTTTTTCCATTTAAACTCACTGAAGTTATGATAATGCATATTATTAGAAATAAAGGTCTTGTGAAAAATTCCTTATTTCTTGAAGTATAAAATATGCAACAAATTGGAAAATGTATAAAAATTTTTAAAAATCAGTATGAATATAAAAAGACTTTGCTTTATATTTCTTAGTACGGCGTGATGCAAAAAAATGATGGGAACGATTTCAATTTAATATATTTTATTCATATAAGTGACCAAAAGAAGATCTGATTTCTCACACATGTAATGTAACATTTAACCCATATTCTAGATCTCGTAGAAATTACCATCGGTTAATTTTAAAGCTGTAAAGACATCAATCATAAGTAATAGTACCATATATAAAAAGAATTTTTTATTTTATTTTATTTTTTTTATTTATTAAGCTTTAAGTTTTTTATTTTTTTTATTACTTTTTCTATTTATTTAATTAAAAGTATCTTTGAAAAGTTATTGCTTTCTACGATAATTTTATTTATAACAATAATTTTGTGTCTTTCTCTGAGGAAATAAAAATTTATATATGCGCTTCCTTTATTTTAAGAGTTTGATATTAATATTTTAACACCCGTATGAATCACGTTTCACACTGTTTTCTTCAATACGCAACGTGAATCATATTTGATTTGCAAAAGAAAACTTGTTCCATAAATATGTTTCGACTAGAAATTTAAATTCGTAAATATTATGAACGTTGTTGATAACGGAAGCGACCGCCACGGTGAGGGCTCTGGTTCGAATCCTGGTAAGGCATGGATGTCATTGTGTGTGTGTCTTCGGTGGTGTCTATCCCGTCCTTGTCAAGAAGAAGACTTATGTAATTTGTCAACGTCTTGTATGTATTTCTGTGAATAAAGAAAATATGAATCATTCGAGACAAACAACCTAGTAGCTTATAGGTTTCAAAGCAATTCTCCTTCAAATGTTCAAATTATGAAATAAATATTACTTACAGATAAGCTACATTTCGTTTAATTAAATTTCTGGTTTAAATTGGAATCTGATACGGAAGTATTGAAAATTGCCGTAGCGCTTAGCCTTAGCTACTCCGGGGTCAGATCTTCTTTTTACATTACAGTTGTCAAAGTATTAATTGGTTAGTAAAAATTAGACATTTTATGCAAATTTTTTAAAAATAAAATTAAATTTGACTTATCATTTTTCCGCCAATATATTAAACTTAGGTCTATTTTAGAATTGTTATAGAAAAAGTTTTCTGAAATTATTATTATTATTATGTTTTTTATTTTTTAGTGTAAATACGTTTAATTACTTAACAGCATCATTTTAGAGTAATTTCGGTCACTATGAAAGTAAATTTTTATCCGAAATTCTATGATTCTTCCTGAGCTTGGAAGTGTAATTTGTATAACAAAACTTTGTACAGTTTAGGAAATATTATTTTTTATTGAAAGTTTGAGCATGCATGAAAAAAAGACGGTTGAAGCCAATTTTGCAAATAAATACTCGGTCGAAGCCTGACGACGGAAGGGGTTATTATAGCTGTCCTATTTATAGGAAGTGGGCCAACACGTGTTAAGTTACAATGGCTATTGTAAAGTTAACTGACAAATGTTCAATGTGAGCATCCTTTGTTTTTTTTTTTTTTTTTTTTTTTTTTTTTTTGCAAACGTTAACGTAGAGGTCTCCACGGGCCCGGGCCGTGCAGGAAAAATGGAGACAAATTTTCAAACGGACCGGACCGGCAAAAAGTGCTTTTTTAACGGACCTGGACAATAAAAAAATAAATGGGCCATGCTGGGTCAATAAAAGTTAATAAACGGGTTGTGCTGCGTCGATAAACGTTAATAAATGGGCCGAGACACACCGATAAAAAAAGTTAAACGGCCTAGCCTGGCCGATAAAAATATTAAGTGTGCCGACCGGCGTGATATAACAGATTTAAAAGGATTAGACTAAGCTGATAAAATATGTACAATTTTCAATGGACGTGACTCAGGTGAGAATTTCCTCCACGAGCCGATGGTAGCTTGACAACATCAGTGTAGAAGTATAACATATCCAGCGTAGAAATCGATATCGGACAGTCACATCTTATCTGACCCCTGGCTTATTTTTTTTTTTCATTTGACTCGGGAAGGCCGGGATCAGGCTTACATTTTATTTTACATACTTGGACCGGACCGAGCCAATATTGGACCTAATTGTTCCCAGAACCTGTCGAGCAAATAATTTTTTTTGTAGAAATAGTAACAGCGATAATGAACTTCTGTTAACGGAACCTTTGGAAATGTACTTTAATAAATTATAGTGAAACATTTTTTAAATTATATTTTGTTTTACTATACAGCAACGAATGTTACTATGTTTTTAATCGTCTGTTTTCTTTTATTCTAAACTAGATTTATTTTTCTAATGTCTTTATTTGAATGTAATAGTCTAAGAGTCTAAGTGATCATTAATGTTGTTCTTTTGTATTCTATGGCTTGTGAACATATAGTAATCTAAATTATACTGTAAAATTTTTCCTTACATATGTATGCAGTATTCATTAAAAAAATCTTAATTGTTTGTTAAAAAATGCCGATTTTTTTTTTTTTTTTAGAAATTGAGTTTGGGCCGTGCCAGGGCCTGGAAATTCGTACCTGCGCAGTACGTTAATTCTATTAAAACTGGTTTAAGTGTGTTTTCCTCTTGTTGTATATAAGGATGTAAACTCCTTCATTCTCAAGATGGACGTGAAATGCAAGATTACATCAGCGTTGGGATATAAACCACTGATACAAAAAGGATGCTTAAATGATTCGAGATGTAGTTGAAGTGAGCAGAAAAATTAAGGGGGCAGGACATAATTAGCGCGAATGAACTGGGTCGTAGTCGTATGGCTCCCACTTTTTTCAGGAGCCGTAATTTGTTCAGCAGTATGTTACTTCATCTTCAAGCGTGAGATAATATATGCTGAAATTTTTAATGAGTTTTGACAATGTATTAATTACAATCAATATTTTCATTTTACACTACGTTGAGGTTAAACACAAACGATATACAAGGTGGCCATAATTAAACTTGCATATACTCAGCGTGTTCTGTAGCGCTATCTAGTTGCGAGAATGAAGCCAAATTTTGTAACGTGATTACACAAGCCGGGTGAAGAAGTAATCGAAAAAAAAAAATTAGTTCCAAAAGTCACCGCTAGGGTGATATGTGACGCTGTATTTTTCGCCGAATTCTTCGTTTCTCGCCTTGTTTTATCATCCCGCAAAATTCGGCTCTATTCTCGCATTTAGATCTCTCTACAGAATACGCTAATGCTCGTATTCATCATCTACCTCAACCAAAAAAATTTGGGTCGAACTCTCAAATGGTATTCATCATTAATCTGATTGGACTTCGGCCGTGACCAAGTTTAATTAGGTTAATCGTGAATTTGAGCGTTAGGCCCAGCTTTTCCAGGTTGAGGTAGATGGTGAATGTGAGCATAAGTACTGTCAGTTTAATTTTAGCCACCTTGTATTTATCCAAATATGATTTATATACTTATTATGTATTTTAAAGTATAAAAAGTATAAAGTATGTTTAATATTTGGGAGGGTAGAGTCTAGCAAAGAGGGACCCCGAATGAATCCCAGCTTTTGGGTCCTACTATGATTTGATCATATCCTGAAATGGTGCTCACATTGAGAATTGCACAGTTATGAATTACATATATGTGAAATTATATCTTATTTTGTAAATTTATAAATAAATTATAATGAGTTAAAATCGGCCAAATCATTTCCAAACATGCTGTATACAATATTATACTTTACTCAGTATTTAAGATTAATATTGTTGAATTAACTATATTCTGTGCCCTTTAGAAATTTTTTAATTCTCATAAATTTAATGCAGCGACTGAAAATTGATTATATTTTTGAGTACCGATTTAGAAGAAGCTGTTCCACTTTTTTTTTTTATCGCCCTGCGTCGTTTTTTGTGACACTATACCTGGCCAGGGCCCTCGCTAAGGGGGGGATGGGGGGGACCTCCCCCACCAAACGTTCCCGAATGCTGTTACACTTGTCAAATTTAAAAACTTTTAGTTGGCAAATTTGTCTAAAACTTTAATAAAAACTATAATATACCTTCTATTTCTGATAGATTTGGCAAAATTTACAAATCTAATTGGGAATATTTTTAAACTTTTTACAAATAAGAACTATATTACATTTTCTGATTGTGGTAACTTGACAAAATTATAAAACTACTTGGCAAACTTGTTGAATTGGCGAAAACTATTTATTTTTCTTTTCATTGAGTTGGAAAATACTGAAATTTGACTTGGCAATTTAAGGTCCTCTGCCCCCTCAATAAAAAATCTTAGTGATGGCCCTGTACCTGGCAACGCTAAGTAAACAGTGAAAATTAATACCACAAGTGCATAGCGTAAAAGATGCTATAATATAATTGTAACCCACGATTTTTCTTTCATTTTCATGGTTACAATTAAAATGAAAACAAAAAATTATTTCTTTAATATAATATCTGTGTCATGATCCTTTTTATAAAGAATAAAAATAACGTTTCTAAGCAGAAACACGTAACGTAATCATGCTGAAATAAAATAAAATAACAATAGACAAAGGACATTTCACTTTTTCAGACGATTTATTTCTCAACAAAAACGTGCAAGAAGACATCACAAAGCGAGAACAAAATATTGTCAACATAAGTATGTAATTTGAAACAGCATCAAAAAACAATAATGAGACACGAAGCCTTTTAATAAAAAACACTTTGTCACTCCATTCTGTTGAATTCAAATCATAAAGCTTGTCAGTTTGAATGTGAGCTGCTTAATATAAAAATAGTGATTTGAATATAAGACTAAAATGCAATCATTCTTTTTCCAAGGACGTGCATTGTTTCTGAAGATGTGTTAATGGAGTTTGAATAAAAAATATTTATTTAGAATTAAAATATATCCTTTTTATAGTGTGAAGTCAAGAATATTTAGTGCGAGCGGTTAAGTAGGAACTTTTGTTTCTTTTCTTCTTCTTTTTTAGTTATCTTTCATTACAAAAAGTAAGAAGCTACCTACTGCAACCGTCCAAATGAAAGCAATGTCGGAAAGTTTACGTATATATTTATCGATCATGACACCCAGACCCCAAAACCACCCTCCGTTCAAATGTTGATTTATATATATATATATATATATAATCTGATTTTTATCATGTGATAGCACTCGTATTTATGAACGGATTTGGATTTGACAGAACATGTATAAAAGACTTACCAAAGTCCTGACCAAGTTCGTTGGCCAGCTTCATCTGACATCTTGTTTCAAAATGGTGGTCACTTAAAGATTTCAAATTCAAAAAGATGTACAAAACAATTAGAAATTTCAAAAGTTTTTTCCCTTAAGGGTTCGGCCTTGATACAAAGATTCCGGAGAATTTTTTTGTTTCGCCTCTATCTTAAAAAAATGGATGATATATTTGAAAATCTAGGTTGGCTGAAATTTTGAAACAGAAACTAATTATGCGAAACACAAACTAATAGTACTTTAAGGGAGTAATTGTGGGAAAACTCGAAATCAATCACTACGAAATGGAAGAAATTATGTCCAGAGCAGTTAAAGAAATTTATAAGCTTAAGTACCATTGCTAGAAAGATTTATACAGGGTGTTCAGATAATGTATCGACAAACTCAGAGGGTTGTTAGTGGACATCAAGAGGAACAAATATTGCAATGAAACATGGTGTCGCAAACCATTTATTTAATCAAATATACAGGGTGTTCCATCCCGACCGAACTCGGGTTTCCGTTAACTTTTAGAAAATTCAAGATATTGCAATGAAAATTTTAAGATGTTCCTTTCTGTGAAATGTGATCACATCGTGAAAAGTTCTGGAAAATACCAAGTATTGAAATTAATGATACTTTAAGAATTGGTAATCGCAGTCCAAAATGCGGAGCGTCGTGTTCAAGCTATAGGTGTGTATAATGGAAACTTCTAGCACTTTTCTTCATGTTATCACATTTAGCACAAAAGAAAGCAATGTCTATCAAAAGTTTCATTACAATAAACTTCACTTTTCTTAAAGTTATTAACGGAAACTTGAGCTCGGTTAGACAGGAACACCCTGTATTCTGACCACACCTGTGGTCTGCGACACCATGTTTCATTAATTTTTTTGTTCCTCTTGAAGTACGCTAACAACTCTCTGAGTTTGTCGGTATATTATCTGAATACCCTATAATCGCGAATTTCAGAAATCAACTGAAATCTATAATTTCTCTACTACATTGTAATTCATGAAAGTATAGACTCACTTAATTCCACCCAGCTTTTATGTATCTTGTTTTATTCAAAGATGTGAAGTGAACATAAAAATAAGTGAGGATCTTCTGCAAATTAGTATGCTTATTGCGACCACCGTAGCTGATATTTTTGCCTAACTTGTGGAAGTTTTGATTGAGTGCAAATTATCATTTGAAAAGTAATTTTACACTGCAAATAATAGCACTTATTACAAAACTTATTTTATGAAAATGAGCAATTAGACTAATTAAAAGAAAAATGGAAAGATCAGGGTATAAATGTATAATTTTATTATGTTTATAATCTGTAAAAGCAGATATATGACTTAAAAGCTTATTTCAAATGTGCAACTATATTTGTACGCACTTGGCTTTATCATATAGCTGCCAACCTCTCACTAATCTTCCGTAATATGTCCCTTAATTTGACCCAGGTTAATTAAATTTATTTGATGAATCTTTATTTATTTAAATTCACATTTTTTTCGCGGAAATTATTTAATTTCATTTCTTTAAAAAAATTCTGGTTCGAAATGTACGAAATCTGGGTCAAATTAACCGACATATTACGGATGATTAGCGGGAGTTTGGCACCTATGCTTTATCATGGTCCAGTCTTTAACCTTTAAATGCATAGTGTATCAAATTTGCATCACTTTTCATTTAACTTTTAATAAATAAATCAAGTTTTTCGAAACCACTATATTTATATAGAAATATTAATCATGTAAAAATCACACAAATATCCTACTAAATAATGTTAAAAATCTATCTTAAAATTTCTGGTGTCTAATCTTTAATATAAATATCAAAACACACAAATATAAAAGAAAAAATCATGCATTTAAGAGTTAAATATCTTAGAAATAGTAGTAGTGATAATATACAGAATTATACAGAGCCTTAATATTCAGAGTTTTGATGGCTTTTCCACTCTTTAGCTGTTAACTCCAAACTGTTATACCAGATCATTATTTTCTTTTTAAATCAACAAATTGTAAATGCGGGTTATTCAAATAACATCACTGGGGAAAGTAGTTGGAGTTTTCTTCTGACCTTAGAACTCATAAACTTCAAGGCAAATTTCATAATGTTATGTCATTTGATAGCACATTTTTAAATAGAATTTATTACTTTGGCAAAAGAGTTTTCAAAAAGAAAAAATGTTTTATTTTAAATGGTACCAGACATTATTACAAAAAAAAAAATCATCGAAGTGAAAATATTTAGAATGTACCAATCAGATTTTAAAAAGGCATCAAGTATTGAATTCAAAAAAAGACTTTTGGCCTATATAAAGGATAAAATCCATTTCATCTATTTACTTCACTTCTGATGATTGATGTTGAAATGTTGAGAATTTATTATTGCAATTAATCGAAATTAAACTTGATTCCCTATTGGACGAAAATATATGGATGTTGGGTTTCCAAACTTCTGTAATTATTTATCAATCCACCGATATCCCAAAGTATACTGAGCAATTCGGCATATTTTAACTATGATCAGCACCGCACCTTTACACGACACCTTTGCATAGTTGTCAATCCACTGTTTTTTAAAAAATGAGATAAGCATAATTCTAAACAGAAAGTTTATTAAATAAAGGAAATGAAATAAGTAACGCATAGTAGCAACACACATTTTATTATAAATTTCAGGTTCAAAATGTGCTTTTTTTTTTTACTTGAAAAAAAAAAAAAAAAAAAAAAACGAAAGGTTGACAAGTATGCTTTTGCTATTTTCAACTTTACAGAATACCAAAAAAAATATGCAATGATGAACACACTAGCGAGCGCAATCAATTTAAAAAATTCAATCGAATTTTGTAGATTGGCTTAATGAAAAGTACTGTAAAATGTTTTTCGAAAAATAAGTAAAAATAATATACGGATATTAATAACTTTGGAACTTTGCACAAATATATCTTTATCATGGCTGTATTTTTAATATAAACATTTTATTCTGTGCGCTAGTAATAACATAAATCTATTTTTTTATTGTGCTCCACGGCTTTGTATAGAAAGCTTAATTTGTCCCTCAGCAGTAAACGACTTTGACATGTCTGGTTTAAACAATGCCAACCCTGCGTTCTAGTGTTAAAAATATTTTGTTGTTAGAGTTTCCTGAAATTTAGTTTGGCGCATAATTAAACCCGTTGTTCGCGATTTATTACCCGAGGCCAGCTAACAGGAAAATGTTTACAAATTAAGTTATTAATTTATAATTAAGTTCTAAAAATATTAAAATGTTACATTGCCATGTGATACATGCCTGTGCACATAATTTTATAATTCCAGCATATCAGGAAGTGAGTTAAAAATCGATTATAAAATTCTGCCTATACATACAAAAACCAAGTTGAGCTAAATAATAGGGTGTAAAAACATGGTGGTCAACAAAGAGAGTTGGAATAAAAATAATCTATCCGCCATAGATGAATGATTCTGTGTGCTTTGAAGTAACTCCTGAAGGCTATCACAACTGAATTAATCAATAAAATACAATGATATATATTGACTAATGTAAAAAAATACAATTAGCGAATATCGGAATATAATAACAATCGATGAAGTCATAAAAACTTTTCAAGTACATTGAGCGTGACTAAACGTCCGGAAATTTTTAGAACGAATGTCACGTTTAAGCACTAATCCTTAGTCTTTTTTATTAAAACAATTATTGCATTTTTAAAAGATGATAACTAATCAAGTTTAAACAAGAACTGAAAATCACGCATCAGGTATAGATTATGAAACACATTTCAACACTAACAGAATATAAATAAGAATTTTCATTTTTTCATACAATGAAATGAGATATCTAAATAAGGAATTTAAGAAACACATAACAGCATACACATAATAACAAATAAATGCGTACCGCAGCGGAAAACGCACTTCCACCAATTATCGATCCTAATCAGTCCTGTAACAAAATTATCTTATGTGTGTCTCTATAAATCAGTGATAAATGCTACGCATGTCATAATCTATAGAAAACATGTTGTTAGTGCACCTCATTGATTTATTTCATTTCATTATGTTTGAAGTGTCATAACGTCATTGACATACATCGCAAACGGATTTTTTCCCAGGTCATAATGGAATGGGATTATTTTGTGTGTCCCTCTAAACGAACAATAAATGCTAATTATTCTATACTCCAGAGAAAGCATGCCGTAGCTCCTCTCAATGAGGCATACAAGTTCCATTATATTTGAAATATCGTAATATCAATAAAATGAACCGCAAATCTTTCTCTCAGACCATAATATAACGAAACTTATTTTTGAGTATCCCTGTAAATAAACTACAAATGCTACACACCTCTTTTTCAATACAGAACATTCTACAGAAAACCTCGATAACGTATAAAAACTACATGGACAGTCTGAGTCTAATTTACGAGAGCTACAGCACAGACAAGACGGCCAGACAGACAAACTGAATTCATAAACACTTTTCAACTATGTTAGAAAGTGTTAAAAAAGGTAAAGCTTAAAAGCAATACAATTTAAAGTTCTTAATGCTTTGAAGCTGGAATTTTTTTTTTTAATTGGCCGCTTTAACTGGAAAAACGTGAAAGTGATTTTGACTTTGTGTTTTTAAATATTTCCTTACTCTTTTCAAAAGAAAAAATATATATAATAAAACATGTGAAAACCAGAACCTATTTATAGCGGCACTTGCTTATAAAGGAATCATCAGTTAAACAGAAATATTTCATAGTCTCTCGGCTGAAAGAATAAAAATACAATCATAACAGGTAGTGTTGTTGCCTGCTAAGACAAAAGACGGATTTTTTCTCTCCTCCCGTACCATTCCGTCTTAGCAACTTTTACTGCATATATTTGTTTGAGTAAAAAGAATATAAATGAAAAACATTAATTAATTCACCATTTTAAATATTTGTTTGATATTTATTTAGAAATTTTTAGTTATTAGTAAAAGAATGTTTAACTGTTATCACTTACGAACCAAAACTAAGCAGAAAAATTATACACAGCAGCTGTTTTGGTTATAGTAAAAGCCATCGATCACAAATACTGGCACAAAATACTTTGCGCTTTTGAAGCGATAAAGTGAAAACTTAACATTGCTCTTTTTAAAATGGGGAAAAAATTCAATGGAATAAAGAAGTTTTGAAATCTGTTTCGCATTTTGGCTTTTAGTTAATGGCCGTTTTTGAAAAATTGTTTACAATTGAATAAAACTACAGCAGAAATCCCCAAATAAATTTTCGTAGAATATTCTATGTTTGCTTTGATCTATTATTTGATGCTTCATTTACTTGAACGTTAAAACAATTTCAATTTTAGGATTTAAAAGAAATAAAAAGATTATTTCAGTAGGAATTATTTTAAAATAAATTCTTATGTGTAATTGTAGCAGAAAGTCAGCGAATAGTTGTTTCAGTTAAATGGAACCACAACATAAGTTTATAAATACATTTTTTAAAAATATTTTTCGTTTAGTTTGATGAATTATTTAATACATCATTTTCTTTAGCGTCGAATAACTTTAAGGACATTATTTAAATGAAAAATAATTATTACTAACGTGATTCATTTAATATTAAAATTTGATTTAAGTTCATAAAAATAAGCCACTGAATAATTCTTTACAACTGAAATCACAATCGAAAATTTTAAACTAATCAATAGAAAATTATTTTGTTAAGATTAGTATGCTATTTAATGTTACATTTCCTTGAATATTAAGGTAATTTTAATGGAATAACGAAAAGGAAAATAATTATTGCAATGCAAATTACTCAGTAATAAATAAATCTACAGATCAGGGGCTTGAACTTCAGAAATGCAAGCCAATTTTTTTTTATTGTATATCACTTTATATAATATCTAATATCCCACAATCCATAATTTTTTAATTTTTTTTTAAGTTATCTATATTTATGTGCATATCAAATTTCTTAAACATTCAGAAGAAAAACTTCTAATTTATTAAATTGTGTTAAATATTAAACACGATTTCATGAAATAGTGTTTCTCAAACTGCTTTTTTTTTTTTTTTTTTTTTTTTTTTTAAGAATAAATTGCATTTTTCAAGGAGAGAAAAACCGCCTAAATCCACCGTAGTCTCATTACTTTTACATTCGCAATTTCCTATAACTGTGCTAGATCTTGATTTTATTGGGTTGTCTGTAAAATTAATGTCGTTTGGGAAAATTAATTCGTACCGGGATATTCTGTCTGTTAATTATTAGACATTAACTATCGGAATTAATGTCTGATAATTATGTAAAAAAATTTACGGTACGAATTAATTTTCCCAAACGGCACGAATTTTTTGGGCAACCCAATAGTATATTTTGGATTGTATTTTACTAATAGCAATACTTACTTACCTGCCAAACACAAA
The DNA here is from genome assembly GCA_963931845.1 of Maratus michaelseni. Lineage (NCBI taxonomy): Eukaryota > Metazoa > Arthropoda > Arachnida > Araneae > Salticidae > Maratus > Maratus michaelseni. The sequence goes on from OZ007593.1 coordinate 231,600,421, forward strand.
ACATCTACAGCTGATGGAGAAGTTGAATAAAACTTATATAAGAAAGTTACTTATAGAAATTTAAATTGAATTTACTATACTTATATACAGTATGCCCACTAAAGTCCCTTGCCACCCTTTTAACTTCGGAATGGCTGCTGCTATATTCATAAAAGTGGTGTCTAGGTATAGTAAAGTAACCATGTGCTACTCATAGGCGTAACTAGAGCTATTTTGTGGGGTGGGCACAGGCCCCCAACTTCATAAGTCCTTTGTATGTGTGTATGCGTCCAGTGGCACAGCCCAAGGGGGGGGGGGAGGGGTAAAACCCCTTCCAGAGCTAAAAAAAAATATTATAATTGCCGCTTATATGAATCACTAGTTAAGCAAATTAGACGCTTTCATGAATCGAAACTAAAGTTAATATTAAGTTTTTTTAGTTTATTTGAAATTCGCAGCTTTGTTGAATCAAATTTTATTCAACAAAGTGACTAAATTAGACCGCGAATATTATATTTAAACTGTGGAAGCGTATATTAGATCTTAGATGCACTGCCCGTAAGGCATGGTGACGTCACGGCGACGTCACTGCGAAGTCACACTGTGACTTTGTGACCGTCGTCGTGACGTCGATGTGAAGTCATTGTGACGTAAATGCGAGGTCGTTATGGCCGTTTTCAAGGCTTTCTGTGACCTCACAATGTGACTACTTTGTGAAGTCACCGTGCGACATAAATGTGAAAAATGTGACGAATCTGCATCGGATAGGGTGACCAGATTTTACCCGAATCCTATACGGATTGTTCGGATCAAAATTTTTTTATGGTTCAAGTTTGTGACGTTTGTGACGACACTGCACCGGGTCGAGTGACCAGATTTTACCCGAATCCAATCCAGAAACTTCGGATCGATCTTTTTGCATTTGTTTGGCTACAGAATAGATTTCGATTAGTTGTCGTGTGACCTGATATTCGTGAACCCGATCTGACCCGAGTCGGGTATAATGTTTTTACTGTAAGTCTTGTTTGGAATATAATCTTGCATACGACCGAGTAACCAGATTTTATCAGAAATTGTGTTACGATACAATTTCTGATGTCGGCTTGGATCTAGAGTCATACACGAATCCGGTTATATACTTCTTGAACATGATTGAATGTCAACTTGAACATGAATGATGGTTGACTCAAACTATATTTTGATTCAACCCGTATTCTTACCCTAACCCAACAACAACAACAACAAAAAATCTGTAAGCCCACAACCCGACCGAACCCGATAAATGATTTCGCATAGATTCGGATAACAAGATTTCACCAAATACGGATAAGATCGACGATAAGGATTGAATCGGCAATCATTTTTATTGATGCAACTCGTATTCAAATTAAAACTTTGCATCTGATTGAGAAACCGGTTAACACGAAACTTTCTGACACATTTATGAACAAACTTTTAAACGCATGGCACTTGCATGCCTGATTATTAAAGCTATTTGGAATGAATAGCGTTTTCCATTTTTAGATAAATGTAATACTTAAGATCAATGTCGGTCACGTTTTACCCGTTTCTGACGCTGCGCGTCGGAAATTTGGTTCAAAACACCGACTTTGATAGTGTTTTCTGAAACATCATCTGCCGTTACAAAAAATGGATAACGCCATTCGATTATATATAGGGTAGATGTGCCAGTAATGGACACCCTTAAGGAATTTCTTTAACAATTATTTTTTAATTAATAGTTATAATTGTTATATTCAACCTTTTTTAATATTATATTACTCTACCAACAATATTTAACCATGTTCATAGTCACATTTCCCAATGTGAATCGAAATTTAATTGTAAATAACAGAAATAAATCAAAACACCCTAAACTCCAGTAATGGACACCTCACAAAAAGTAATAGATAATTGATATTATGATTGCATTTAAAACTAGAATTTAAAGATAGCATATTAATGAAATAAATAAAGCTGAAATTTTATTGGTTATTTTTTTATAAACCAAAAACATTGAAGGTGTCCCATTACTGGAAGGCGGTCCATTACTGGCACATCTACCCTTTTCTGAATAAGAACACCTGCCAATTTCATGTATTTCCGAATAAAAATGAATTCAGAAATATGCCAGAAATTAGCTATTTTGGATTTGAGAACAACTTTAAAGAAAATATAAGTATACATTTTCAAATAAGCATTCTGAAAAATTTATATTATTAATCAATTTAAATAATAGATATACCTATTGTGCGATATTATTAAATAATAAACATTGTATCAAGCAGTAAAACAGTTTTCGTTGTAAATGAAATATAGAACTTATGATCATAAATGCCAAAAAAAAATTATATATTTTTTTTCTTTACAAATTATTTTATTTATAGTTTTTGATAGAATACTAAATGCAGAACTTAAATATCAATTTTTACAGTAAAAACATTCGATAACACAGCTGGAAAAATTACCTTAACTAAACAGTTATTTTATTGTTTCATCAATATTTATTATTTTTGTGCATCTAACATTGACATATCTCGACAAATAAATTATTCAATGCATTAAAATGTCACATTTTTTTTTTTTCAAATATACCGGAAAATTATTTCTGGAAACCTACACAAGCAACGAAATTATTAAATTGCAAATCAAATATTAATAGTTTTAAAAATTGCAATGTTTTTAATTATAATGAATAACTATGAAAATTGAACTAAGAAACGCAAAACATTAAATAAATTCCTCCTTTTACATAACACTTTACATTTAGAATACATATTGTTTGTAACTACTTTAAGCTTTTATCCAAATAGTCTATTTAAAAAAATTTAAAACATTACAGATAAAATTTAATACAAGTGATTTTTTAAAAGAAAATTTAAACATCTTAACTTTTAAATAATGCAATATTAAATGTACTAGTACTAAACATGCACTATTAACAAAACTGCGAAGACATTAAAAGTTACCTGCTGATCTATAGGTAAAGGTGTTACTATTGAATGCTCCTTACCTGCTTCCCCTTCATTGAAAAATTAGACTGTACATCCACTACAATAATTTTCAAATTATTCCAGCAGAGAGGTGTGTTCATAGATCTGAGAAATCAAATATCACCCAGGCCTTATGAACGCACTCGGCTAGACACAGGGAGATGTTAAAATGGATGGTTTACTTTAAAATGGAGATTGTTCACTTTAAAACGTTGATTTACTTACACAGTATAAATCTACAAACTTAAAAGAACGCAACACACGCTAATCCTATCCTAACTTCGAATGAGAAAAAATCGTCTGCCTTCAATATGCGCGCGCAGTATTGTTTAAATACAACAAAATAACAGCTAGCAGATGTTTCCAACTTTACCGCAAATGATATAGGAAGAAAATAATTTAAATAAAGACATTTCAAAACCTTTATAATTTATATGGCAGAAAAATGAACTTCTAATGATGCTATAATATTCTTTTTTTATATGAGAGAGTTTTGTATTCTTAGAAATAAGCTGTGAAAATTTACATTTTTATATATTTTTTAATCCATTGCATTTGCTTTAGACGTCAAAAGTAAACATAAATTTTAAATAATAATTGATTTAATAGGCTTTATAAAGCAATTTCGATATAAATTTAAATTGCAATCAAATTTCCTAAATACAAATTTTTTATTTTTTACACTCTATCGAAAAGAGCAATATATTTAATAGAGGTGACATCTTACTAAGCACTGGCCAGTTTTGGATAAATTGCTATAGGAATGACATATACTTTATAACATGTTTTTAATTCATTTTTGCTCGGAAATACACGAAATTGGCTCGTGTTTTGTTCAGAAACTATGTTATTGAAAAACTTTTTCCATTTTTTGTTAAAAGCAGAAGATCTTTCTGAAAAGAATGTCAAAGTCTGCGTTTTGATTTGAATATCCGACGTGACAGTGAAAGACAGGCGAAAAACTGGTCGTCACGTGACACGAATTGCTTATAACTCGATAAATAACTAAATTTCTATTTAAGGATTTTTACCTGTGTATTATATAGTATATTTTGTTAAATTACATGAAAATGGTAATGAAAATTGTAAAAAATTATCTGCCTCATATATGTAGACAGATATTTATTTATTATTTTATTTTGGAAATACTCACTATATTTAAATAGTGTGTGACAATATTTTTATTAATGATTCAGGTACATGACATAATTCAAATCTATATTTTATGAGTTTTTTTTTTTCCAAATTCACTCTCCGATCACACCGTGAAGTCACAGAGTGTTGGCATTTTGATCATAGGTTTTACGTGACTTATGCGACTTGCAGTGACGTCATTGCAACGTCACAAAAATTTCTAAAGCTGTCAAAAAGTAATTTTCTTTATGTTATAAGATGTTCTAAAGTTTATTTTAAGTTTTCTTTAGATCTCCAAGACGTTCACATTTTGGTCACAGTGTGACGTTACAAAGTGGTGGCATTTTGGTCACAGATGTGACGTGACGTACGTGACTCACATTGACATCACAATGACATCACTGTGACTGTGCATGCTATGCGGGTGGTTAAGTGAAAACTGTCATTTGTTTTGAAAAAAGGTAGCAATTACATTTTTCAGACATCTTACAGTAAAAGAATGATTATTTCGACCGTCATACGCTTTGAGTATTATACAGTGGATAGTTTTTAAATTGAATTTCTGTCTTTGCTCCAATTTCAAAAGGATAATAGACATCAATTTCCAGGAGAAAAAAAGAAAAAAAAACATAAAATATATGTTTATAGGTTTTTCTCAGTTTCAGACTTTCTGTTAAGGTCTGCACCGGAGAAATTTCTAGGTTCGAGCGCGACCCGACTTGTAGAAAATTTTTTGCCCCTCAGCCGGGTATAAAAGTTAAAAGTTCGATCCGTATCGTAAAAAAATATATGTATGTATATTAAGCCGGTCTGGCACATTAAAAAAAAAAAAAAAAAAAAAAAAAAAAAGCTAAAAGTTAGACTCGAATCCGATCTGGGCCATACACATAGTTTATTGGCTCGACCCAGTATAAAAGCTAGAATCTCGGCCCGAGCCGGGCCCGGCTCATACAAAAACGTAATTATCCCTTCCCAGCTCGCCTGAATTTCAACAAAAACATATTTTTACACTGGTATGGTTAAAAATTGTCTTCTACGAGGAGTTCTGACAAAAATATTTATTTTAGTTTTTCTTTTCATGTTGTTTGCATTCTTCGTTTTTTTAAAAAACACTTTGTGCTGAGATATTTATTTTGTTACTGGATCTCGATTTGTATGCAAATGACTAAGTTGTTATTAATAACTTTAATCCCTATTACATGGCTTGGAGACTTAAAAACCTGAAAATTCTTATAGTATAGTAAAAATTTCTAAGACGGAATTGCATAGGAGAACAGAAATATCCGTTATAGGAAAGTTACCTTCTTAGCATATACACTGTTGGTTGTAAATATATTACATTCTTTTCTCACGTATTATTATGTTCATTTTGCATGGATAAATACATTTTTCCGTTTGAAACAGGATTCTGTCATGGGCAGGTTCTTTTTCACACGCTTTATTGTACTTTAATTTTATTGCCTAGAAAATGAACTATTCTTTACAAAGAAAAAAATTGAAAATTTTAATATAGAACAATGACAATTAAAAAATATATGCATTTTTTTGCAAAAATTGTTGAGCCGATCGAAATTTTACTGATTTTTGCATGGGTCAGGTTAGGGCATGGCCAATATAGGCATGGCCAATTATTTTCATATGGGCTTGATAAAAACAGGACCCGAAAATTTCAACTCGTCTAGACCTTTTTCTTCTAGACGTAATTCCAGTTTCAGCCCTGCCTGGAAAAAAGGAAGCCAGGCCCGGTCCGATTGCCATGAATGAAAATAGGCCGGAGACTGGCCCATGGATTGGTCCGGTTTCGGGCCAGGACCGAGCCCAAACAGACCTCTGCATGTGCATCTTGTTTTGTGTTTTTGCTATCAGTTATTTCTAAGACCAAGGTATGTGAGTGATGCAGGTAAAAATCTTTGACAAAGTAAGAATTAAGAAAATGTGCTATAAAGATATAAATGTAAAATGTGTTTTTGATTGAACAGATTATTGTAGTGTTTCATTCGAACAATTTGTTCCTGAGGGGTGGGAGGGGGACTATATATTTAAAGAGTGTAGTTTATTAGCTAGTAAGGTAGCTCGAAATGTTCTTCAGGCCACGCGTTCCCCGGAGGAAAGAAGCACTGATTGCAATTTTATTGACTTTGACTTACAGATACATGCCTATGAGCAAGGTTTTCAAAAGAAAAGCGTTAAATATGAAGCATTTTCATAGAATTTATAGAATTTACTATAATTACACACAAACTTATGCTAATTATGCTTTAACTGAAATTAATAAGTAATAAATTAGTTATACATTGATCTACACTTATTAAATCTTAAATAATGCTGCCTCTATATCATCAAAATTATGACATATTGTTTTTCATGTGGACAAAATTACAGTCGTGTTTAAATCAGATAAGAAGTAAAAACTGGAATATCTTTTAGAGTTTTAGCTATAATGTATTTCATTTAAATAAATGTATATATAAGTAGATCCTTTCGCCCTTACTTACAGGGAGGGGCAGAGAAAGTTAAAAAGTACCCTCTTTTTTCAAAATTGTTATTATAATGTATTTTCTTCTTTTTTCCACGGCCGAAGGCAGGTACAACCTATCTTTCATTCTGCATAGGTGTTTCTAACAGAAAACTAAATATAGATAAATATTCATACACGCAAACATTATACACACATACAAACTAGAAATATAATAAACCCAACAAGTGTGAAAAATTAGCCAGAGCCAGGAATCGAATCTAGGACCACAGCATACAAGACTCATGCTCTAACCACTGAGCTACCCCGGCCAATACCTGGGTCTGCAATTTCTCACTAATAAATTGCAGACCCACGTATTGGCCGGGGTAGCTCAGTGGTTAGAGCATTAGTCTTGTATGCTGTGGTCCCAGGTTCGATTCCTGGCTCTGGCTAATTTTTCACACTTGTTGGGTTTATTGTATTTATAGCTTGTATGTGTGTATAATATTTGTGTGTATGTTTAGACTTGAATGCAGGCGTTATTTTTGTGTGATTTAATAGATAAATATTCTCCAACATCATGAAAAAGGTTAAAAACAAATAATATTTAGAAAGCAAACATACTTAACACAAACAATGTGTTTAAAAAAAAGTAGAACAATCTGTAAAAGGTGGTAGAGCACACTACAATTAAAGATTTTTGTATAGGAAACCAGGTCGCGATTCATTTATTTAGTGAAAAATATAGGATATAGGAAGTCGAGTCGAATCCAAGTATTTTTAGAGAACTTTAATAGTAATGAAGATATTTTAACGAAATTTTCAGTATACTGTATACGAAATTAGATGTCAAATAAAGTGCTGGAAGTGCACAGTAATTCAGTCAACGATACCGCGTTTAATATCAACTACATCCTAAAATATGGAATACTTAATTTGGCATTGTTTGGACGCGGATTATAATAAATTCTACCTCTTCTCGTGTTATTTTACATCTGACACAAAGCAAAGTAAAGTCTATTGGAAATTTTGCTAAAATTGCTTTATTATTACTAAAGTTAAGAACAAGAATTCGGGATTGTTTTGGAATGAAATCCTATGTATTTCTGATTTAAAAATCGATTCCTAATTTTCTGTACAAAAAATTGTTTGCTGTACTATTCCCTTCCATTTCTTAAGTTTGCCTCCTCATTTTTCAAACACTATATTAATCTAACAGTTTTTTGTTATTCCATTGGTGCATTTTATGTTTTCTAACTCTTATATAGTAAACGTTTCTGAAATGAATTATGGTCAATGTAACTATTGATTCTACTCTTCGAGGGAAAAAAATGATTATCACTTCATTACCTAAACTGATTCGATTAGCCGGTGATTCAAGTAACCAGCGACCACCATTATCAACAATTCAACCTCTCCCCCCCATAGAGCAGAATTTTGGCTGCGCCACTGATGCGTGCAAGAATATTTAAAAAAACTGCATTGAGACCAAACTCGTTAATTTAATGAAAATTTTGACTTAAAATTAGAAACAACTTATTATCAAGGTTATTATTTAGGAATGCCATTGATCAAGGGAGCCAACTTTTGAAATATATTGTATGGGCCCAAATTTTTTAAGCAAAATAGCACGGCACGTTTTATTATTTGCTTATGTTATTCGTGAATTCTTTTGCATAATAATGTTAATATTTACTATAATATCATAAATATCAATACAAATTAAAAACACAAGAAGCAAAGCTTTTCAGTCATTTATGAGCTTTATAATTATCAGGATTGGGACACTAAAATATAGATAATGTTCACTCACTGATTACTGATTTATACTCACTGATCAAAAGGGGTATAGTGGAGGGCATACGAAGTTACTCACCGTATACATTTTAGAACCTTTTTTTTTTTAAATGCTCCGTATACATTCTCTTTCTCAAACAAATCTATAGCATAGTCATTAAAGTTCACATGATTCTAGCATTTACCTTTTGGTTTACATACTTCACTTACGCGAAAACATCCAATATTTAGTTTGCATTTTCATATTTTTAAAATGATTTTCTATTTTATTTTTTGCATTGGATAGTTGAGGTCAATCTCTACATAGACCGCATTTTACTTTTTCTTATGCTTTTTTTTTTTTTTAATCTTCGAAACCGGTACTGAAAACGATGCGTTTTTAACACTTTCCAACCTAGTTGAAAAGTGTTTAGGACTTCGGTTTGTCTGCCGTATGGCCGTCTGGCCGTGTTCTAACTCCCGTAAATATGCTCGGATTGCTCTGCAATTTTTATATCTTATTGTCGTTATCTATAGCATGTTCCCTATATCAACGGAAGTGTGTAGCACATATAGTTTTTTTACAGGCACACTCAAAAGAATTCCGGTACATTTCGATCTATGGGGAAAAATCATTTGCGGTTTATTTAAATAATGTTTCACTGTTTTAAACGCATTGAAATATATATATCTCTAAGGTGCATTACAAGAAGCTTAATATGGAATATGCTGTGCATAGCACTTATAGTTACTTTACAGGGGCAGTCAAAAGAATTCCGTTACATTACGTCTATGGAGAAAAATCGTCTGCGGTTTATTTAAATAATGTTTCACTATTTTAAACGCATTGAAATTTATATATATCACTAAGGTGCATTACAAGAGGCTTCCTACAGAATACTGTGTGTATAGCAGTCATCGTTCATTTACAGGGACACACAAAAGAATTCTCTACTGTCTGTTAACAATAATTCCTGGAAGTTCGTTTTAAGTTACTGAACGCGATTTTAAATTTAACTCGCTTTTTGTCTGTTACGTGGTGTGTATAAATTCTGTAGATCCTATGCAGGGAAGCACAAAAGTTCGTGAACACATTTCCGTTTATTGACAGAAACTCCAGAAGGAGAATTTTAAACTGTGTTACGCGTTTCCTAACTGAACTAAAATTTAGCATCCTATGTAGTATATATACAAATCTATAGATCCTATACAGAGCTGAATAAAAGTATTCGGATATTTTTTCGAATATTGTATATGTTGGAAATTCCTGAAATTATGTTTTTAAATATGTTATGCGTTTTCCAAATTGTTTACTTAGATGTTATCTTTCAGCTTATTAAACGGTATGATTTGTAAAATTATTTTGGAAGCGTTGGAAAGTGTTACATAATCTATGCTTGACGCATGATTTTTCGTTCTTGTTTATTTAAAATTCAGTGAATACTCCACTGTTTTATTGCATAAAATCCTCAATTTTTAATATGTGCAAAATATGTTTATAAGAACACAATTTTTAAATTCGATACTGTATAAGTAATAGTCCTTTCAAAAGTTGACATATCACATAAAATAGTGTATAAAATCTTTAAAAAAAAGAAAGAAAAATAAATCAGAAGTATTTTAAAGTTTAAAAAATATATATATATTCTTAAATTTTAATAGTACATTATAATTTTAAAACTACGATTATTTCTATAGTAGTGGATTGATTTTAAATTTAATTAGCTCCATCAGCATTCAGCAGAAAGAGATTTGATTAAAGAGAACTCACATGGAAAACATTTTTACCTAAAATAATTTTCGCTCAAAATAAATAAATAAAAAAGCTTAAGTTTTACCTTTTTTTCATGGGAAAACAAAAGTATTCTTCAAAATTATTTCTATCACATTTGAAAGGTGCTTATAGAGATGCATCGATTAGTGATTTTGATCCAATAGCGAATATTCGACATCTGTAAACCAGATGCTGAAAATTCGGTAGGCGTAATATTAATGTATTTTAAGATTTAAAAGTATTCAAAAATAAACTTTAAAGTAAATTGTATACCATATTTAACACAAATACTTGTGTTTTGAGGAATGAGTACAGCAATGAGTTATTTTAAAGGAAACTTTACACACACACACACAAAAAAAGCTTTCAGTTTTTTTTTTTTTTTTTTTTTTTTTTTTTTTTTTTTTTAAGAAGAGGATGATCTTAAAAATTATTAATTAATGAAACGTTAAATTCCATAATTCCTTCTCTAAATTAAAATAAATTTATAAGAGCTCCTTTATTTTAAAATAAATATTAGAATATTGAAAAGAAATTTTTAAGGACATAGAAGGGAAATTTTACTGTTATATAGTGTTATTTGTCAGAAAGAAACAGTAAGTCAGTAAGAAAAAAAAAATTCTATTCAATTGGCAACTCGGCAAAAAAAAAACTTATTGCTCCTTTTGATTTATCAATGAAAATTTTAAATGCACCACAGCGAGCGATCATTTTTAGAAGTTGCAAACATACAGGATTTTCCTAAAATTTTGAAAAAAAAATTTAAGGTTAAATTTGACAATTTCAAAAATAAATTTCTGTCTTTAACAAATAGTTTTTTTTTAATAATAAATGACATTAATTAAAGAGGTTCGAGCAAGAACCTGTTATGTTACATTTTCTCAAAATACAGTTTATTTTTTCGATGAGGGTGTTATGAGATATTATGTCATATGGTAAAGATAAAATACCAATATTTTAATTAATCTTTAAAATCTGATATATTATTTATTAAAAGTTAATATTTTAATAAAAATAACTTAAATATTATTAATAATTTTTATATTAGATAATTAAATGTTGCTAAGTTTTTCTGAGAGAGCTTAGTACTACTCGTTAACTTACTAAATACAAGGTACAAGAACAAAAATAAAATAAAAATTGCAACTAAAAGCTTTCATTTAAATTGTCTAAGAATTTTATTTTTGTTGCGTAACATCTTATTTCACTAAGCCCTTCTATTTATTCAGAATATCAAAGATTGATAAGGAAAAATTTACTCACAAAAAGTACATTCAGAAACATGAAGCAAAGAGCCTCGATCCATGAAGCAGCATGCAGCAATACAAACAAAAATTGCCAAAACTACAGAATTTATTTGAGCACTGATAATTTCGCATGCAAACTTGGAAAAGGGAAATAATCCCACACGCTTACAACCGCAGGCGAATTGCAAAAAATTCGCCCTACCTTAACCCTCAAAGTAAAGCCCCCTGCGATGATGTTCTCATTTACAACTTTTGCTGTATCTCATCACTCAGACAATTAATTGATCAGTAATTTGTCAATTACATCCTGTTTTTTAAATTGGTCATTATTTTGTAAGGAAAAAAACGTTCGGGCACCTGTGCCCCCTACTATCCCCTTCTCTCTCTTATCGGCTCTCACCACAGCAGATGATATTTTTTGACTTAGTTGAAAGAATACGGAACTGGACATCTGGAACTGATTTTTTCCCCATCACCTCATGACAAAAAAGAAAACCCTCGTTCAGATTTAGAGCTTTCAGATAAAGTTTCACTTTGTTCCTTTTGGAACCCTATAGACTCCGGGTCATATAACTGTTGCAAAGAATGTAGAAGACTAATAGGATTTTCTTTGTCTGTTGCTTCTTTTATACCTCACACACACACATTTACATATGTGTGCGCGCCGTTTTCGTTACATTAGTTCTCAAATCAGAAGTATATAGTATAATTTATTGGTATAATCATTCATATATTTGAAAATTAAAATTTTGACCATATCGCAGTCATAAAATTTTCACGTGAACTTGAAATTCTGGGGTGGGCACTGGAACTACCTGGGGTGGGCACGGCCCACCCGGCCCCCCCACTAGTTACGCCTATGGTGCTACTGAATGAAACCGCCTACGGCGCCACCTGGTGGAAAACTGCGAAGAAATCTCGTCGGATCTATCTCGAAAACGGAAAGAGATAGGGGAAAAAAGGTGATTTGCAAAGTTGTAGAGCATCATCGATTTACTACGAAAAGACACATTGTGGACATTAATGCGAGGAATCGAACGGCTAAAACGCGCATTTGATTTTTCGTGATTTCCTACACTGTGAGGTTAAGAAACTTGAACCGAAGGAGAAATGATTATCTTTTGGACAAAACACGACACTGCAATGAGGTAACAAGGGTATCGCTTGTGATTCCCAATCAAAACGACGCATTACGGACGCTTGTGCCTCTCTATGACGCCTGTGCCCTCTATGCTCCAACGTGTGCAACGTGAAATTCAAACAAGGATCCAAATGTACATTGCAGCTGACGGTGAGAAGTTTCAACATCTCAAATAAAGGTATATTGTTTCAACTAGTTGTTTTTATCTTTCTAAGATCGTTTTGTAACGTCACAGTGTAGGAAATTACGAAAAAACAAATGCGCGTTTTAACCGTTCTATTCTTCGCATTAATGTCCACAAGGTGTCTTTTCGTACTAAATCGATGATGCTCTACAACTTTGTAAATCACTTTTTTTCGCTATCTCTTTCCGTTTACGAGATAGGAATGCTAACTCCGCAGTTTTCCACCAGGTGGCGCCGTAGGTGATTTCATTCAGTAGCGCATGCCTACTTTACTATACCTAGACACCACTTTTATGAATATAGCAGCAGCCATTCCGACGTTAAGAGGGTGGCAAGGGACTTTAGTGGGCATACTGTATATAATTTAACAATCTAATGTTTTACAATTTTTGTTTGGGAAAAACAGTTTTAGTAGCCATTCTATAAAATTTAAAAGTAAGATCTTATCCAAATACATCCTAATCTATTTCAATAACAAAAGCATTCTAAAACCACCCAAAGATGGGCATGTTTGTACACTTTTAAACCTATTGGGTAATAATCCATAATAGTGTCCACCAGCAAATTGACTATTTTAGAAAACGCTATTTGGCGCTATAAAGTGGTTTTTGCGACAGCCTTTTAATAATATCCACATTCAATTTAAATCTCAATGTTATTATTATCGTTCTCATTTGACGCAAATATAAGCTATAGACTGGATTACGAAAGATTTGCTAGTTTTTTCCCCTCCATCCATGACTTTCTGCTTAACTCTTCGTAATCATCGGAATTATTTTAATGTTTTTTTTTTTTTTTTTTTTAACGCTAAGAAACAAAGTTTCTAGAGAACTTATAAAGGAAAAACATGAAATATTATATGGTATCAAATATGTAAAGTAATAAAACAAAATGTTTTAATATTTTCGAATAGATGTATAAAATTCCATAAAAAAGTTACACACCTAATTTAAAGTATGTGACAAATGTATTGACTAAATTTCCAACTAATCAGAATATTTTAAGATTTCCATCGGAAAATTTCATCATCCATAATTTAAGGTTTACTAAATCCATTGTCAAAATGCGCCACTTTTTTTTTTTTTTTCAATGAATGCTAAAATTTGAAAATCCTCTGAATTCCCGTAGAAAAGCATTATGGAGTAAAATAAAATGTTCTATATTTTCCAAAACGAATCAACCAAATTTAAAACTATACAGATAAATCCAGGTACTTTACTAACATAATTACCTAATTACAAGCTAATCGGATTCTTTTTGCGGCATTTATCATGGAACAGACAAAGAAACAAACAGACAGAACAACATAATAACAAAATGAAATCAAAATCTTTTCGGGTTTCCATTCGCATATACTGTAAAAAAAAAAAAAAAAAAAAAAAAAATGGGTCGATCTACTAAAAAAATTTTAGTTTTTCTCATTGATCCTTGCAATTACTAAAAAAAATTTTGTATTTTCACTCAGTTAGAAGAAAATTTGTAAGAATTACTAGAAAACAACTAGCAGCGATTCCGGTTTATAATACCGGTTACTAAAAAATTCTGCGGAATACAAATTTACTAAAAAAAATTTAGTAACATGAGGAATTTTTTTTTTTTACAGTGTAGTAAGCTTCAACTTACATTTCAGCAATAAATTTATACGTGTGATTTAAAAAAATAAAAATAAAATATCAAAGAAGAGTTACGTAATTTTTCCAACATGTTATATGACAATAATTTTAAACACATAGCTTAAAAGAAAAAAATATTACAACAATATAATTTATTTAAGTTAATAAACATAAGTCAACACATAATTCTTAACAACTGAATAGAATAAAAAAGAAATTTCCAAGCTAATCAATAGAAAATATTCTTGTTAATGGGCTATGCAATGCTGCATTTCCTAGAATATTAGTCATTTTAATGGTATGACGTAAAAGAAAAAAATTATTGCAATGCGAATTATTAAATAATAAATTTAGACGCATCATAAAAAACAAACAATAAATTCAAAAAGTAGTTTCGTAATTCTTTCCGCATTATTATATGACATCATTTATTAAAAATATTACCCACAAAAAATAAGTGTTCTGAAATTAAACAGCTGTTATTCTTTCGACAAATCATGATTACTTTTTATTTATTCCCCACATCATTAACATGTTTAAAAAATTATTTGAAATATTTGAAAATATTATTTGAAAGCCGAAAAGATAATGATGTGAGAAAAGCTGTTTTAGTAGGGAAAAAGCGATCGATCACAAACGAAAGCATAAAATATTTTAAGCTTTTAAAACCATAAAGAGAAAACCTAACATAGCTAATTTTAAAATAAAAGAAAAGAAATTCAGAGAAAGAAAAAAAGGATTCAAAATCTATTTCTCGATCTGGTGTTTTGTTAATGACCTTTCTTATAAGATTGATTACAACTGCATAGAACTACAACATAACTTTCTAAATAAATTGTTAAAATATAGTTTTTGTTTAACTTGCTACGTTGTTTGAAGGCCATGTTCATTGACGCTAAAATATTTTTTACTGATAAGACATAGAAAAGGATTATCACACTATACATATTTTAACCTCTTTCATCCTTTATCTATAGTGTATGGACGTTTAGTAATGAAAATATTATTATTATTTTTCATTCCTCCCATCCCTCTTTTAGGTAGATTCCTTTTAAAAAGTAAAAAAACTATCTATTGCAGCCGTTCGGAGGGAAGTTGTTCCAGAAAAATTCAGCACATTTTCACTGATCACGACCCCCAGACCTCAAAATTACCCTCAGTTCAAATGTTGATATATATATATATATAATATATAGGTATATAACCATCTTTATTGCCATGTAAAAGCACTCGTATTTATTAACCTATTTGGATGTGCCATATAGATGTGCCATATAGCCATATGGATAGACATGGATACAAGGATTCCGGAGTATTTTTTTTTTTTGCCTGTATCTTAAAAAATTGCTCTTATGTAGCAGTTTGAAATTCTAGGATGGCTGCGATTTTGAAACAATCTGATTTTTTGTCATACGACAGCACTCGTATTTATGAACCTTCTGAGTGTGACTGAGCATGCGTACAGGGCATACCAATGTCTTGAACGAGTTAGTTAGCCAGTTTCATCCGCCATCTTGTTTCAAAATGGCGACCACTTAAAAGTTTCAAATACAAAAATATGTACAAAAAATTAGAAATCCAAAAAGTTTTTATTCAGACTTACTGTTACTAAATTTTTGTTCAGTCTTGCTACAAGGATTCCGGAACTTTTTTTGTTTTGCCTCTATCTTAAAAAATGTCTAAAATATAGCTGTTTGATATTCTAGGGTGGCTGATTTTTTTCAAAATCAGGTTTCATTTACGATCTTTAGAAAACGTGGGTTCTCACAAATTTACTTTAATTGTTGTAACCATTGTTGCTGCTCTCATAAGTTTAAAATCACATACGTAGTCATATTCGTCAGCGTTAAATTCTGACTAAGTTTGGCGATACCTGGTGAAATATCGACAAATATGGCGACACAAATGGATCCTCATAATTGAAGCCAATTTAATGATAGCTGACTAATTTTTTTGAAATTCCCATTCAAATTTAGTATTGACGAAAACTAGGAATCTTTTATAATTGGGTTCCACTCATTTTAAATTCGTTTGTTTGAATAAAACTAGCTGAACTCTTAAAATCAAGAAATGGGGAAGCTGCCTATTTCTCCCGGTACAGGCCAGAAGAATTTTTTAAAATTTAAATAAAAATGTGTTTTAACAGAAAATATCAAAATTGGCATTTGTATCGAATTTTGAAATTTTTGAACAAAATCTGTACAAGCTTTGAACCTCTGTACAAACTTTTAATCTGTGCAAACCTGTTCTCAAATACAAGCTGGCAATTTCCTGACATTTTTTTCATTTTTGTTCGAAAAAGAATGAAACTTGCTCTTATTAAAAAAACTATGTAATCAAACAGTTTTTCCATTTTTCAGTAAAAGCACAAAATCCTTCAGGAAATTCTATCAAAGTTGGCGTTTTGAACCGAATTTTCAGACGTGACAGCGAAATAAAGAAAAAGAATTATTGCCATAAAACAACAATAGCTTATAACTCAAGATGTAATTAATTTATCAAAAAATGAAAAAGCTATTTGATTACAAACCATTTTAGCAATCATGCCTGCATGTGTCATGCTTTTACATTTAAAAATGAGTCCTTAAATGTGTCAAAAGAAAGTTTCACATTGTTGAGTGAGTAAAAATATTTCTTTGAGCACTGCCTTAAGTTTTGCCAGTATCATTCAAATTTTTATATATTTTCACAAGCATTCATTTAATTTATTTTGTTAAATTCTCTACTGTTTATTACTGTCAACCACTGTCTTATTACTGTATATATTTTACCGTTATTGTAAACTTGTTTTAGACGGAGGAAAAACTTTTGTCACTTATTAATATCTACTAAGCTTTTTATATATTATTGATGTACTTAAGATACCCTTCAAAAATTAGCCGTTGATGCGCATTACTGGAGGTCGCTTTGGATAAAGCGAGCGTGGTTTGTTAAAGGTGCTTACTTGAGACTTGCACGGTGTGAGGTGTGAGGTGAAGAGATTCCAACAACTGGAAGAAGATGGGGAGAGCAGATGCAAATACTTACTCCAGATGACGAAGTATGCGACCCGAGAAAATGAAGCTGAAGTCATCAACAAAGACATAGAGGGAATATCCCAACCGATTCAGCTCGGTTAATAGTACATTTGCTACTAACAGTCAAAGGATTGGCACAAGGCATGAATCCTGCGGTCTGTCCTTTTCCAATCGGTGGGATGATGGGCCAGCGCCCCAGTTAATGAAGACACTCCTTTGTGAAAGGTAGGAGCTGTTGATGACATCAACTATGTTCCCGGGACAGTTTAGTGCTTGTAATTGTATCATTATGTCGCCACTTTCTACAATGTCAAATGTCCCTTGTATGTCCAGTGAGACAAGTGAAATGTAGTTCCCACTGGTGATGCTTTCGGCGCAGGAAGTCATGATCACGTGCACTGCTTTCTCACATGATCTTTCCACTTTGAACACGAATTTCCTTAGATGAAGTAGAAAATGAAAAAGTGTTAGTCTCTAAGAAGTGGTGGAGTTGGAAGACTAAAAGCTTCTCTAGCAATTTGTCTAATAATGGTAGCAGGCAGATCGGGCGGTAAGACTTGCACTCGGTGGCTAACTTGTAGCACTCGGTGGCACTCGGTGGCTAAGTAGTTGAAGGCTAGTCAGTGGTTTGCCCAGTGCGTGAAGATGTTTGGTAGTATTCTATGTTAATTTAAGGATACGAAGTCAACATAATCGTGGCCGGGTGCTTTTTTATCATTAAATGAATGTGGTGCAGCTTTAATTTCCGCCGTTGTGAAGCTTTTATCATATGTAGCGTTAAATTGGATGTATGTATTACCGATCGTCGGATACGCCGATGAACCATTTGTTCTGCCCGGTGTTCGAGGTTGTGTTGTCTGGATGTGATACTGAGTGTTAGTTCGAGTCTTATTTCATCTGGAGTGAAGTACTTGCCCATGAAATTTTTTTGTGTTGGGCCAAATGGATTAGAGTCATTGCTGCAGATCTTTTCCCATGCTGCTTTTCTAGCCTAATTGACTTTGCATTTCTGGAGGGTAACTAGCTTTGTGTGTTTTGCGCCAATGATCTTTATGTTCGGTGAGGTAGGATCCTGCTACCGCAAAGTTCCCAGTTTCCTCCGAAAGACGGTGAGCTGGTTTCTCCCTTTGCTAAGCTCAGGAGTTCAGAAAGAGAATGACTTTGTTTTATGGACTGTCTTCAGTCTAAATGAGGCTTTCGCTGCTCTGTGCATGATTTTGATTAATTATGTCGTGAATTCGCTAATTTTGTCTGTGTTGTCGATATTAATTACTTGACTATGAAGTGCTTGTATGTTGGATTTTATTATGTTGTTAAATTTGCGAAAGTTACCTCGAATCGTGTTGAAGCGTCTGCGCTGTATGTATAGTGGTGTGGTATGGTAGATGTAGTGTATGTATTTGTGGTCTTAGACACTGTGATTATCGAAACAGACCATGGATGTAGTTTGGAGAGAGTCTGTGAGTTAACCAGAGTGAGGTCCGATCAGCCGGTTGCAATTACCTGGCCCTGGTTATTTCATTTTTCAAATGTGGCGTCAGAGTTGTGTAGGTTGGTGATTGCCATATTATGTACAACTAATTGTTAGGTGAGGAAGTCACGCCTGAGGTATTCATCCCTATAACCTCACAGTGTGGAGTGGGTGTTGAAGTCCCCGCCACAGATAAAAGCCTTCTTTGTGTGATAATGTGCTGCTATTCTTCCAATGGCTCCTCGAAGTCAACACAGGGAGCTGCTATAATTTCGCTTTTTTTGGTGGCGATTGAAATAAATGTGCAGTACTTACCCGTGAATAGGTGGGGGATTTATAGAGCAGCGTTCCTGGCAACTAGGTGTACGCTGTTGTTTTTAGATTTGAAGGTTTACCAGTTCTTGGGGAAGATAGAAAGAGCCTTATTGAAGTAGGCGTTCTGCTGCAGACCTATGCCAATTTCCTTTTCAATGGTATACTTTACTGCATTGATGTATGCTGTCGTGCAGTGGCTAAGGTTTATCTGTAGGAAATGACATCCCCCCCCCTTACACAGTGACCTTACGCAGTGACCTTACGAGTTAGCCTTCCGCAGGTGACAAATTGTCAAATACTCTTTATGATTACAACTGTATATGAGTTGCAATAACAAGAAAGTTACTACCGTACCCTAGAACTACCGGAAATTTTACTCAACCTTGATAAAAACATTTCACACCATAATTTTTATTTAAATCTATTTAACTTATTTATTTACTTTAGTTCTGTGTGGTTTATATTTAACTTATTTTATGAAACAAATTCTGATTCAAATAGTCAGTTTGAATGTACTGTCGGGTCCATTGGACCCGTCTGGTAGGCGGAGGTTTAATTATGCACCAAACCACGCTCTTTAAAATATACCTATTGGCTGTGAAACTGCTACAATAAAATATTTTAAACACTAAAAAGTAGAAAAGAAAATCTACCCTATATATATAAAATCCTAATGAAACGAATTTGTGAAACGATTTTATGAAACGAATTTATGAAACGAATTTATGAAACGACTGATTAAACGACTGATTATGTTTCAGGGCTATTTTTAATAAAATATTAAACGCTTGATGGTAAAATTAATACCAATTGTCCATAAAAATCCGCGGATGTCAAAACTGGTAATAGAATTTTGAAATTGGAATTAGTTTTCGAGATATTAATTTTTTTCTAATTTTAATGACATTTCTGTAATGATGGCAACTAATTACTCAGTTTTTTTGTGACAAAAAAGGGAAAAAAATTGAAAAGGATCCCGATAGGGATTATTGATTTCTTTTTAATCGTCATTTTCAAATTGAAATTGAATTTATCTTTTATTTCAATCGATAATGAAGACAAGATTGTGATTAAATTATGTTTTTCAGGAAAAATTTAAAAAAAGCACATTTCTATCGTCAGGATTCAATCGTCTGTCAGCATTTAATTTAATTTATAAACTGAAAATACTTTGAATAAATTCGTCCAAATGACGTCATTTATGTAAACGCAAAAGAAAGGGGAGGGAGGAATTAATAGTAATTATTATTTATTGATATCATTTTGTTATTCTTTTGTAAAATTTAATTAAACGAATTTATAAAATCACTAAAACGAATATATAATTGCCCAACTGAACGGAAGGAGAAAATAATATCCTGCTTGGTTTTCTTTCCAATTTTAATGAGAATATGACATCAATTATGGTAAAATGACATTTAGTCCTTTCTCTCTTTTATTGACAGCAAGGAAAAAAATGCTCCCTATATATTAGAGAAATGCTATTAAAGTTTAAAACAAGTGAATATTTCAGTAGCATTACTTTTTGTTATACATACAATTTGTTTTACATACAATTTGTTATACATACAATTTGTTTTACATTTTTGTTTTACATACAATTTGTTTAGCGTAAAATGTCATTTATCCTATTTTATATATAATCAGAAGTAATATAATTAAACAATAATATTAAACAATAATAATATACGTATAATTAAAATAGGCATAAAAACAAAAAAATCGTCGAATTTGTTTCCATGGCTGTTTATGTCATTTGGCACCAAATCTCGCTGCCCGAATTGCGCCAAGCTTTTTAAAAAAGCCTCAAGACCCCTATAATAGAAAAGCACCAAAAGTTCATTGGGTTTGTTTTCATAACTTTTGGCAACAAATCTATGTACGAATCTATCCCTTTTTGAAGCTCGAATTACGCCAAACCTAAAAGCAAAGGATGCTATACTGGAAAAGTAACCGATTTTCTTATGGACAATATTCAAGTGACATAACATGGTGTAAAATTATCGCGCATAGCAAATTTGTTTAAATATCTCATCAATTGATGCCGTATAAATGCAGGCATGCATGCACAAAATATTTAATTAATTTTGTATGATAAATAATTATTAGAAAATTCGTATATACATATTAATTAAAATAAATAATTTACGTATTTAAAATAACATGAAAATATGCATGATGGTGCACTAAAATAGGGAGAAAATTAAAATCTGTTACTGAAAATGTCTATAACATAGTACTTTTCAATACCGCGGTTCTTAATGTTATTCACAATCCATATGGAATTTTTCTCATCCTTAAACGCAAAGGAAGAATAGAATACAGATCGTTGTTATAAAAGTCCGAGAGGTAGCCACAATTTAAACCTAACCATTTTATACAAGCTGGTTTTCAAGTTGTAATTGATTTTGCTTATCAATCCCGAAAACTGTCGTCAGTTGTCGCAACAGCTGTGTATGAGGCCATGATAATCAAACAATGCCCCATTAAAACGTTAAAAGCATGGCAACCTAATTACATATTTACCAATATATTTTTAAAACAAAGCACGCTGTCCGGTTATTAGAGGCTTCGAAGTCTGAGCGGGGGTTGGCGAGCGTAGCTCGCAGGGGGTAGGCCCCCTAGTATAAATATAAAAATGTAGAGTGTAAAATTTAAAAGAAGAACCTTTTATCAATTAGTAGCTCAATGTTAATAAATTACGATTATACATAATGAAAGTAATTTAAAGATCCTCAATAGATAGTTTAAATAAACCACACTCAAGCTTTTTCTCCAGCGGGCCGCAAACATATGTTTGTTATATGGTTGTATATGGTTGTATATGGTTGTTGTATGAAAATTATCCCTTTTTTTACTGATGCCATATCATAAACAAGTTGGAAATTGTACGTCAAACGTGACAAATGAAGTGCATTCGTACTATAACTAGTTTCAATGAAATGAATTACATCGCCTGTTATTATGATATGATTAATTTTCGTAATAAAATAAGTACATATTAAGTTGGCAACATTTTATCTTTTGTTGACATTTACTGAAAATTCTAATGGGAAACTTAAGCCTAGCTTTCAAAATTTCAGAACTTGAAATCCATATTTAGACGCTTTTTCCATTTAATATCTATTTCTCCGGGAAACATCTATAAAAAAAACTGTCGGTAGATTATGGGATTGCTATAAAACAATTTTAGTATACAAATTCCGTTTTTAAATTCAGTAATACGGAACTAACATGACTCCATCTTAAATATGACGTAATCACCATGGCAACCTAGAATCATTACCTATCATTGAATTAATTACGTATGATAGGATTTAATAGAATGAAGAAAACTTTTATTAATATCTTTTTAAGATTTGATTCGTTTTTAATAACATTTGAAATGACTCGACAAAATTCTGCAAAGATTATATATATTAAATTTTAAACCATTCGGTTGGGCAGTTTGTGTGCCGTTATATGCAGACAGACTGACAGACGTACGGACCAGACGACGACTACAGGTGTTTCGTATTTATATAATTAAGAACGCACCTAAAATAAAATAGAGTAGAAATCATAATTTATATTTTATAAACTCACAAGATAGCTCTTTCTTCGAAGCGTTAATCAAAGTAATCATTTTTTCATAATCGGGACCCACGTCAAATTAACGTATTTTAATGAATATTTTTGCAACAACATGAATTTCAGTTATGAAATTAGGCGATTTTTTTTTTTCAAGATAACCATTAAATGCTTCTAAAAGCTTTTTATGACGATTTTTAAATTTGAATTTATTTTGTATTGTCTTTTTAGCGATTTATGGGCAGGAATGCACGGAGCTCCATCATTATGATCGCCATATTTTTAGGATGTTGCATTTGTATTTATTTTACCTGGAAGACCCCCATGGTTAACACAGGCAAAGCCGGATGATTCTGTTATTTACCGATTTAAAAAAATTATTGCTCAATTTATTGCCACCGTCAATATTTCGTCAGCATTACTGATGGACACGGTTTTGTTTTATAATATAAACAGATTTTTAAATTCACGATTTGGTTCTACCATAATAATTTACTGATTATTTTAATAACAATTATTATAAATGAAAACATAAAATTATATTTTTAATTACAATTGTATTTTTAAATTGGTTAAACGTGATTAAGAAAACATATATGCCAATTTTACTAATTATATGTTAAAGCGATATTGCATATACATTTGTTTACGTACATAAATTACATTAGTGTTAAAGAATAGACCATTAAAGATATATCCCCGGTACTACTGCTACTATACGTAATAATCTTAATGTCTTCTATGCTAACTAACTAATCGCAAAATAATTGAAATTTACTCTACATTATTAACCTAAAAAATAAAATTTCTACCCTTTATGTTCACATTCTTTATTAATTTAGTAGGCAGAAGATATTTTTAAGAACATTAGAAATTTCAACGATCACACATAAAAGAGCAAATAATTATTCATGAAAGAGTTACAGTGATCAGCGGGATGATTCTACTACTTTCCAATAAAAACAAAATTGATTATCCAAGTTATTGCCACCGTCAATATGATGGTGGAAAAAAGGACTGTCTTTTTTATCCTGTGCATGTATATATAACGATACTTTCAACACGCAGAGGGAAAAGCTAATTTTTTTTTTCATTTTATTTAATTATCGTAAAACAAAATAAATTAATTTTCGTCGTTATCTTTTAGGGCATTTTTTTTGTTCTGTTCTTAAACAAGTAAATGTGTTCAGTATGATTTCCTTCTCAATTACTGCTCTCACTCTTAAAAAACAATGTTTGCGCTCGTTATTTGAAAATGTAATTATTTTTTCAAATACTGTGTTCTTCTGAGGGAAAAAAAAAGTGTGTTTATTAACGAGCATGTTACTGCAAAAGATGTTATTAAATCAAAGTCACTACAGATTGTAAAAATAAAGATAATTGCCAACTAACTGAAAAAAATATATGCTGTAAGGAGATATGAGATGAGATGGCTCATACCTTTTTATACACTTTTTATATTCTATTAAAGTTTTTTTTTTTTAATTAGCAGAAAATATTTACGTATAAGGTAATGACAAATAATTTGGACTTAGCTTATAACTCTTTTGCTTATTTTTATAACTGTTGTATTTTTTTTTAATTTATAACTGTTTAATAATCACAAAAAATCACAGACATTTCAAAAGAGAACAAGCACCCTTAAAATTTGTGGCATTATCACTTCATATAACACAGGTTTTCGATCGTCGAACAACAAATCTTCTTAAACAGACAAAAAGGCTTCTGTGGTCAAATTTGAAACTCCTTCAAAATGAACAGCTTTGGTTGAAAAGCAGATAACTATATGTCAATGTATACCTTTAATGTTATCTTTGATCGTTTTAAGTTAGGCGTTAGAATAGTGTCATTGAAATCCACACACTTTTCCTCAAATGGTCACGATGATTATGTTTCGAGACAAATCACCCATCATTTGCTGAATATTCTGATAGTTTATTCGGAGACAAACCGTACATGTATTTATAATTCGTCTGAATTTACTTTTGCCAGATGGAATCCAATACAATTTTCTTAATAAAGAGAGACGAATGTATAAACCTTTTATTGAAAGATTCAATCAATATTTTAGCATAATATTGAAACTTTGGTAAGAGTATTTGGCATTTCTGATATTCCGATACATCAGAAAACCACCGATCGGTAACAGTTCATCTTCGTCAAGAAACACATTCAAAATCAAGGTCTTGCTGTTGTTTGGGACAGAACATTTTTCTTTTAAACATAAATTTCCATTTGAAACTCTGAATTTGGCTCCAGATTATAATTTTTCAGAAATCTCAGGCACCATGTACTAATTCTTAATAATTTGATAAAGGAAGAATATCGATTACTTAAACTACTGTTTGCTTGATTTTAATTGGCGATGGTACAATACAGTAGTGCTTTTCTTTAGTTCTAACTGATCTTTAACTTTAGAAATATCCAATTTCTCGAATGATTTTTCAAATTTTATCAAAAGAGATTTATGATGTTTTAACCATCTGGGACTTTCTCACAAAAGAGATCTTTATAAAGAGAGAGTTCCCGAATGTATAAACCTTTTATTGTAATATTCAATCAATATTTCAGTATAATAGTGAGACTTTGGTAAGAGTATTTGGCATTTCTGAGATTCCGATACATCAGATAACCGCCAATCGTTAACAGTTCATCTTCGTCAAGAAAACACATCCAAATTCAAGATGCGGGAGAGGACCTTTTTCTTTTAAACATAAATTTCCATTTGAAACTCTGAATTTGGCTCCAGATTATGGCGATGGTACAATTCAGTAGTGCTTTTGTTTAGTTCTAACTGATCTTTAACTTCAGAAATATCTAATTTCTCGAATGATTTTTCAAATTTTGTCCGAAGAAATTTGTAATGGTCTGGAACCTTCCCATAAAAGATTATTACTTTTCAGTTCACTTCCGGAACATTCAAATCTCTCGTAACCAGATAGGCGGAATTATCTTGTCCAGGAGAGTGAAACCAATTAAATAGATTACTACGATTTTTTTATTTCTTTTATTCAGTTTCTGACAAACATTTAAATTTTTTCTGAATCTTCTCTAATCCAGTAGAAAGTGATAGTAGAGTCAGTCTAAAAACAGTAAACTACATGAAAAGCTAAATTAACAATTTTACGACAAAATCTGGCAGACGAAAGGGCTCTTAACAGTTCAAAGCGAAGTCTAGAAATAGTTTATAAAGGGGCTACTGTACTCTTTGCTGCTACGAAACTGGTAATTTTTTTTTTTTTTTTTTTTTTTTTTTTTTTTTAACTAGACTCTAAGGTACACTACCGTACTGTATACTTTCTTTGAAGCGTCTGTAAAACTATGCCACTCAAAATAATCAACTTTCTCAGTGGCAATATCTGTCAAATAATACCTGGGAACGTTAATACTATTTAGCTCTTTTATTTCCTCAAACCATTCATTCCATAAAGTGTCCAACTATTTGGGTAGAGTTTGATTCCAACCAAGTCTATATACCATATTTTCTGAATTAAACATATAATTCTAGTAGTATAAGGGATTAAAAACCCAATTTGGTCGAAAATGAGAACAACACTCTTGCAATAATTTGGTGATAATTTTTTTGGAAAGGGAATTTTCCAGATTTTGAGTGTTAAGTGAAAACATATCATTGTTTTTGATCCCAAGCAACCCCTAAAACTTTTGAAGGTATCAAATGTTCATAACTATGGTTTAATGGTTTAAGTTATTATTTATTTCACCAACACGTAAACGGGGCCGTAGCTAGGGGGAGCTCAGCACCCCCTGAAAATTTTTGAGCTCCCCCTCCCCCCCCCCCCGGGAAAGTTGCCAAGGCCACCAAATGAAATTCTGTTTCAAAAATCCAAATAGAACTCTGTTCAAAAATTGAACTTAGTTTTGGGGGCTTTTTACAGTTTTGCATAAATACTAAATTGTAGTATTTGTTTAAAAACTGCAAATAAGTGCTTCAATAGGCGCGCATCCTATCTGCACATACTCAGAATTAGCAACCTTTTGCTGACGCAAACATTGACTTTTGCATTAAATATATACTGAATTTTTTCATTTTGCAGCGTTTTCCATTATTAGCATAAAACAAAGTTATTCTAATGAGTGATAGTCATTTTAAATACAAGTGGTTTTAGCTTTTGACTAGACACAAAAATAAATTTAAAATGCAAAATACATCCTTGATTTTTCTAATGTTTTTTATCATACATAAACATGTTTTTATCATATATAAACTGTTAATTGATTAAAGCGTGTTAAAAAAAAATTTAACACGCTTTAATCAGTTAACAGTTTAATATTATATTTTGATTATACATTTAAAAAACAATTCAATAATCCTGAATAGATAGTTTAAATATTGTTTTTCTTTCTTTCTTTCTTGTGTCCCTATGTTAAAAAGATAAACAAAGTAAAAATTACATTTTTAAATAATTAATTCATTAATTTGTGATTTTTACCAAGCGTAAATGAAAGAGGAGAAATTTCATAATCAAACCCCAGGCCAAATTAACGTATTGTAACGAAATGTTTTGGAACAACGTGAATTATACTCATGAAATTAGACACGATTTTTAAGAATTTAAATAATGTTTCATTTATTTTTTTCTTTGCCATATCTTAAAAAAGAAACACAGCAAAAATTATATATTTTTTAATAAATTTACTAGCTGTCGCTTTCTACCAAGCGCAAATAAAAACGCAGTGAATTTTCCATAATCGAGTTCGTCACCCACGCTAAATTAATGTATTGTAATGGTAATCTTTTTGGGGGAAAGGTGAATTTAAATCGTGAAATTAGGCGTGATTTTTAAGATAAACATTAAAAGCTTATAAAAGAATTTTTTTATTCCTTTTTTTAAACTATTTTTACTTTTATACTTATTTTTTCTTAACCATTACATACAAAGATTCTATCAACACACAAGAGAAAACTTTTAAACATTTTATTTAATTATCTTCTAACAAACTTGATTTTTACTATCACTTTTTTTAGGTTCATTTTTTCTTTTTCTTTACTTTTTTCTTCTTTTTTCTTCTTCTTCTTCTTTTTTTTTTTTTTTTTTTTTTTTTACAAGCAAACGTGAAGTGTAATTCCCTGCTTAATCACTGATGTCTAGTTTTATAAAAGAAAAGTTTGCGTTCCTTCTTTGAAGACATAATCAATTTTTTAAATACCATGTTCTTCCGAAAATAAAAGACACATTCTTCTTTCTTAATGAGCATATTTGCTTCAAAAGATGATGCTGTAAAATCAAAGTCACCGCAGATTATAAGAAGGAAGATAAGTGTCAAGTACTTCAAAAACTAATTTATTTGCTGTAAGGAGATACGAAGCGGCTCAGAAATTTTTTTATGCGAATGTTTAATGTCATTTAAGGTTTCTTTGAGATAGAAGAAGACCTTATTTAATAAATCTGTTAATCTGATTAATTATACATCTATTGATGTACGAAAAGTAAACTTTAAGACTTGTGTTATTTAGTTTTATGTTACTTAGTTTTTTCCTCTCATACTTTTTTTGTTTTGTTTTTTTGTATAAGTTTTCGATTGTCACTTATTTAATTTTTTAATAATAATTTCATTAATTCAATTTACTAATTTAATTTAATTTGTATTTGTTATTTAAAATTTGATTATATAAAACATAATTGGTGATTTTAAAAATTTAAGTATCATTTTTAAGTGATTAAAGAGCTACATACAAATATATATATATATATATATATATATATTTGACTGCTGTCGTTAAAGCCTTTGATATGTTGGTTTACATTTCCAGTAAATGATTTTTAAACACCCTACCATCTATATATTTAAAACGCAAGCCAATATTTTTTCCATCACCTGCCCTAGCTTTCTACTGAAATAATTTTTATAATATTTTTTTTTAAATTGAAATCGGTTAATTTCTAGATGAACCTACACTATCTATTTTTAATTTTACATTTAATTTTTAATTTTAAATGTTTTTAATGAAATTTATTGAATATGGTAACAATCGGGTTACTTCCATTGTTGTAGAATGTTATAAAAATATCACTTATTTTCACTGAAATAAAATATACATTTGCAGGTTAAACGTGATTAGAGTACATATTTAAAAAAAAATCTCTTAAATCTTTTAATAACAAACCAACTAGTTTCACGAAATTTCTAACGGTGTTATTTTCACGGTCTACAAATAATGAATAAATTAATTATTTCCGCATAAAAATGAAATTCGAAACTGATAAACATGTATCAAGACAGCGTCATCTAATGTCAATGTCCTTTAACAACATTAATCTTCCACAAATGTGATTTAATTCATACTACCTTTTTTAAGCTTAAGTAGCATTGTTGGAGCCACTCTTGACTTCTAACATCGCTTGGCGTTAAATGTAATTCAGAAGTCGTTTGTTCTTCACTTCGTACGGTGTCTCCAATGGGGAGCTCCGAGAAAACCAATACTTCGTAAATAAAAAGTGGTTCGTTAAATAAACAGAGTTGAAATTTTATAGATAAGTTACTTAATTACAGTCCACTCACCCTTTCGTAATCAACAAGCATCTCACGTCATTTACCAGATAATTCAAAAGAAGCTGATTCATTGCATATCTTTTCATTAAGCATACAGATTTCTATTGACTCACGAATAATGGAAGGATAATAAAATGTTCATGGATAAATTATTTTACTTTCTTTAAATACAATCTGCAAAGGTTCCACGTTGTTAAGTGTATCTAAAGCAGTAGTTTTCTTGCTGTACATATTGTGTGCATATTGATATCGGCTAATTTTTCTTTCTTCTTCGTTTTAAACATTCTATTTATAATTCCTATATAATACTGTATTGTTTCATCTTCTTTGGTGAGTGACTGATATTGATGTAGATAAAAAGAAATAATGATAATTATAATATCTATATTTTCCATAGATGGTGCTTAAGACCATCAAGGAACTTAAGGACCCTCAAAGTAAAATGACATCTTTCGTTAATTCAAAATTCTTCCGCGTATTGTAATTCATAAAACTGTAATATTTTCCTATAATTTCGTGATTATGATATCATCAGAATTTTTTCATTCCACCATCTCTGAAAGTAGACATTAAAGTATCAAAGAAAGAAAAGTTTTCATCTGTGAAAATTATTATTATTTTTAAATATTCGAATGGAAACGTGCATTTCCACTCATAAAACATATCTTATAAGAGAACTACTTTTGGGGAAGCTCGCACCTAGTATTGAGACCTGGTACATTGTATAGCCAAAGTTAGAGAACCGATAAAAATTTGTCTGAAAAAATTGTATTATATATATTTTTGTATACCCATTGCATTTTAAAGTAATGAATTTTTAATTGTTAATTTCACGCCAAAAACGAGTTTGGCCGCCAAATAGGGTTCTACAAATCCAAACCACTATTCACACACTTGAGACGACTGCGACTGTGGCATTCGCTTAGGGTTTGAGAGACAAATTCGAAGGTAACGAATAAAGGCAATTTCGCACCGCCAAAAATACAATTCTGTTGTATTGTTTTAAAATGAAATCCGCAGGTCCTTGGAGGAATTTTTATACACAAGCATAAAAGTTCATTAGGTTTGTTTTCATAGATGTTTATATTATTTGGCAAAAAATCCCACTTTCTGAAGACCGAATTGCGTCAAGCTATAAAGAAAAGCCAAGGCTACTATAGTGGAAAAGTATACCGAAATGAATTTTGATACTTACCAGTACTTTCGTATCGCGAAATAAATAATATAAACAATTTTCAATATTACAAAAAAAAGGGATTTAAAATTATGAAATTAAATATTTATAGTTGCTTAGGAACACAGAAGAAAGAAATGGAACGTGCCCCATACCTCCTTCTCTCTCAGTGTCCCACTCCTCCCTCAAGGTATATATTTCGGATATGCTGATCATGTTAACCAATGCAGATTTTTAGGCGTAAGTTGTGGTTAGTAGTGACGTGTGAACACAGGATACATAGGATTAGGGTATCCATTAATTTTCTAAAACAAAAATAATAATCAAAATCAATTTTTAAACGCAATTCAATATTATTTTTTTATTTAATGAAACTTTTCATCTACAAATGTTTATACTCTTGCTACTGTAAAATTTGTAGCTTATATAAATAAGTTTATAAGTATATAGCTTGTGAATAAAGGAAAAATAATTATAATGTTTGTTTAAACAAAATTAGTTTTGTCCCACTCATGCCTCCCCTTCTCTTTGTATAACTTTTCTCTAACCATGTTAGTTGAATTTTAAAACTTTCTAAGAATTCTTGTATAGCATTTGCCTTTCTGGTGATTTATCAGAAAAATATTCATTATAGTTCATTTTTCTAAGAAGCTTTATTTTCAAACAAATAAAAGAATTTTGCTCGCTCCTTTATCAAGTCTTTTATTTTAATTTCCCCAAATACGGAAATAACTAACTCAGTACCGGATATTTGAAATAGTACTAACAGTCTATAGTTGCAGAGGATGTACATTCTGAAACTATAATCTTCTTTTAATGTTCAAATGGTCTCAAGGGCGTTTTTCTCATTTTATTCTTTTTTTTCTTCAAAAGGGCTGAAAATCTATTATTCATATTAATCTTTAAAGAGCTTATAATTATTGAACACGGAGTAATTTTTATCTTTTAAAAAATTTGAATAATTAAACAAGTCGAAGTAATTTTTAGCTATTTTAAGACTTGAATACAAACGTGAATATATTTCTGAAAGAGGTTAAAATGTTTTTATCAGTAAGTATATT
This sequence comes from Maratus michaelseni, assembly GCA_963931845.1. Taxonomy (NCBI): domain Eukaryota; kingdom Metazoa; phylum Arthropoda; class Arachnida; order Araneae; family Salticidae; genus Maratus; species Maratus michaelseni. Next base: position 231,631,841 of record OZ007593.1, read on the forward strand.
AAGTGATACATTAAATTTAATGAGCGTTATTTGAAAATTAATTAACTAATAGCTGGAATATGTAATAGCGGTTTCCAATCCCATTAAATTCTCTTTATTATCTGTCGTTACTCAGTGAATTTCTACATTTTAAATATTGCATTTTATACTCGATAAAAGTTTTTGAATGAAAAGGTTATTTTAAAATTATGACAATTTTGCAGTTATTATATTTAAAAATGAGAAAACTACTCATTAAGTTGAATGCCATTGAGTTAATTTCTCTTCCTCATTAATAAAGTAAGTTTTATGGATCTGAATTTCATTAATGTGTTTTCATATTAAAAAAGGCTTTTGAATTTTCTTTTAATTGCATGACGATATTTTAAGTTTTAAAAGTCATAATAAAGTTTATTCATAGCGATATTTTTGAATGCATCCATGTCCTAGTTCCAAATTTAGTTTTATTAGAAACTGATTACTTGTCATATATTTACTTTTATTCAAATTAGATTTTAAAAAAATAGTAAAAAACTAGAAAGGGTAATAAGGCTTTTCATTTTCTGATATCGTTAATTTTTAAACACTTTTAATTTTGTTTTATTAAATTCAAAATATATCTTCCATAATCTATTACTTGTAATTTACAATGACTTAAGTGACATAACTCAAATAAGTTGGAAATTATACATCAAACGTGACAAATGAGGTGTGTTCGTACTGTTATTATTTCAGTGAAATGAATTATATCGTCTGTTATTATTATTCTGATATGATTAATTTCCGTAATAAAATAAATACATTTTAAGTTGGCAACATGTTATCTTTTGTTGACATTTACTGAAAATTCCAATGGTAAACTTAAGCCTAGCTTTTAAAATTTCAGAACTTGAAATCCATAGTTAGACTCTTTTTCCGTTTAATATTTATTTCTCCGGAAACATCTATCCAAAAAACAGTCAGTAGATTATAGGATTCCTATAATTAAACAATTTTAGTATACAAATTCGGTTTTTAAATTCAGTAATACGTAAATAATATGACTCCACCTTAAATATGACGTAATCACCATGACAACCTAGGTCTAGGATCATTACCTATCATGGGATATCACTGAATTAATTACGTATGATACGATTTAATACAATGAAGAATGTGACTATAACTTGGTCATAGAGGTTATAAAATGTCATATACGTCATATATGACTATAACGTCATACATGTCAGATAATTTGGCGATACATCTCGATCGCTTGACGATTAATCCTCGGAGGCTGCTATAACAAGGAAGTGCCGATTTAAAAAAAAATCAAATTACTTAATAAATATTTTTATTAATATCTTTCTAAGTTTTGATTCGATTTCCATAAAATTTGAAATGATTCGACAAAATACTGCAACGATTACATATGTTAAATTCGGTTTTTTTTTTTTTTTTTTTTTTTGCGCTATTATACGCGGACAGACGGACGGACCAGACGATAACTATAGGTGCTACGTATTTATTACAATTACGATCGCACCTAAAAACGGAATTTTTGATGTATTCATGTAAGTGAATCACAAACTTCCCCATCTATCATTAAAGTCAAGTTTAAATATAAGAGACCAAATAAGAGCAGTTTTATCTTTTTTTCGCTTATAATGTTCACAAATTTTTATATAATGTGGCATAACGAGTCAACGATCAGAAAAGCTTGCAAGGCAAATGAAGCATGCTAGACAAAGGTAAAAAATAGTCCTCGTTGTCAGTGTCAAATATTAGTGTCCGCATTTATTATTATTCTAAATTATGCTTTTCTAATTCAGCTATGCTTATCTAATTAGTAAATTATTCTCTAATCATGTATGGGATTGAGATAAATAGCATGTTTTGCCACAAATGCGAACTAAAATTATCGTCACTGTATCCTTCCACGCTGACGGAATGGACGCTGATGGAAATCATGTTGGAGAATAGAAAAGCAGATCTCCTGTTGAACAGGAAGACAGATTTTCCGTTATATAGGGAGCTCAGTGGGTAAAACATGGCTCATATTGAAGCAGATAAGCTTGTTTTGACACTAGTTTTGACTCTAGTTTTGACTTTAAAAGTTTTGAATTATTTCCCATCTATTGAAATAAAGAACAACTGTTTTCATTCAAGAAAATGTTTGTCTTCTTTTCAGAAAAATTTCATTTTTGGAGTTGTGTCATTTTACGATAGGTAATTTATTTAATTAATGGAGAATATATATCAGACTTGTTTGCTTGTCCTTCATCGGAATGAGAACAGGGTAGACAAAAGGAAATATAGACATCGCCAAGGATTACAGCCTGTAGCTCCACAAAGTGCGTGCAATTGAATCACTGGGAGTCGAACCCGGTACAGCGCATCTTGGCAGACGGGCGTCTTTACGCCCACGGCCATCGAGGGCCCTACGATCAGCAAATGGTTACTTGTTTGTTATAGGGGCTTCCGTGAGATAGAGACTTGATCTTGGCAAGAGAAGAAAAATTTTCATACATATTTTCTGGCAAATTATTCACTGATTCATACACACGAGCAATTTTTTTCAATATTTATACAATTTATATAATACTATAAAGAAGCTATTTATCTACTTTACATACAAAGAAAAGCAATTTGTATATAGAAAACAATAATAATATATATGTGGGATTTAGGGTAAATCATAAAAGAATTTGATCACAGTAATAATCACACTTCGAAACGAAGACGATAACGGACATTTAATAAGACTTGAAATACACCATAAATAACTACCAGGTACTTGTACAAAGGATTAACACAAAGAAACATATGGCCGTTTGCCTATTTTACAGACTTTATATGACGGAAAGACGCGCTTTACGCTTTTCCTTATTTAATAAAGATAACTCACTAAGCCCTGCATAAAAAACCATCCTACTTATACGGAACTGATTCGGATAATCATCTCATTCATCATCATGCACCGTGAATCTATCATGGGCCGTGAATTTTTACACACCATTGAGTTTATACGTTTCATTTAGACGTTGTACATTTTTTTTCACATATTTATAAATATTAAATGTATATATATATATATATTGCCAATGAAGACCGGTCACTTGCAATTTTAGACGTTTTGTTAAATATCTGGAAAGATATATGAGAAATTATCCTGAAACTTCAGGAGTGTAAACAACATGATAGACGTCATATATTTCCGTGAAGATTGTTTCCCGAAACCCCATAAGGGGCCGTCAACAAATTAAAGAAAAACGAATATCTTTGGGATAACCCTGTAAAAACTAATATTGCAAAAGCATTCAAACTGTAGATTATGATTAAGTGGATTATTGTAATAATTTGGGTTCATTTGTATGAAGATAGCATGTATACTCGAAGAGAAATTCAGGTTTTTATAAAAACAGTCCCAAATTTTACCAAGTTTTTTGCTTATAATTTGCAGAGTTTTTAATATAAAAACAAGTTTTTTTCAGAAAATATGACAAACAAAATTATACACAATATCCTGCAATCAAAATTAAAAAATAATAAAAATTGTATGAAAAATGAGCAGATTTACTAAATATTGTTTCAGTGCGCATGCGCAAATTCAATCAAAATATACTGTGCATAATATATTAGCTAAATGTATAGACCAACTTTTATGAAAGTCTCAGAAACATAGCTTGAAAATTCTGATAGTAATCGTCGATAGAATAAGCTCGAAATTCGCTGTTTCCAAAAGGAAACAAAAAAGATGAGGGGTTGTATCAAATATAGAATGAGAGACACTTCATTCTTATTATGTCAACTTTGATAAGCTAGTACATTTGGATACAAAAAAAAAATTATATAATAAACCATAAAATGTTAATAATTTGAAGTTGATATCAAGTGAATACAAATGGATTTTGAAATGAAATATGAACTAAATATAATGGAAAATTGGATAACAAGAGATTTAAATTAGAATTGGATATGAAAAAACACGTGTAGATATAATCATCAGCCTGGATGTATCCACACGTGTTTTAAAAATAATACAGTATTTCATAAATATACTGGCATTTATGCTAAGATCAGTATATATATATAATAGCTGTATAATGTTTAATAGCTGTTTATATTATCTAGCAACAAATCTCCCTTTCTTATGGCCGCATTAAATAGTAAACAAGTAAATGGTATCACAAACCATGAACGTTTGAAAAACAAACAAAATGTAATCAACCATCAAATCTTGGCTCCACATTGTCAATATGCAAAATCATGTCTTAATATTGTACAATATTTTTTTTTTTAAAAAGATCTTTTTCTGCAATGTTTCAAATAATATTGAATTATCCAAAAATTTTAAATGCTTCAAGGATAAATAATAAAATTTTAAACTTGATCCGATTCAATCATGATTCACTATTAAATGCAGAGTTCAAATAATTCACCTAAGCTGAGTTCCGCTTTAAATTCGTTTCGATAATTCAAGATCTTTTTAATCAGCACATTTTAAGTATCACCTACCACTTAATTCAATTGATCGATTTGCTGCCAAATATCCTTTTCTGTTGCAATTTAAGTTCCAGATAGGAGGTTTAGATGAAGTTAGTGGAGAGTCTACTTGCTGCTTCAACTAGAATCGTATTTAATCAGTTTCTGTTATATATATATATATATATATATATATATATATAACAACATTAAAAGTAGAAAAAAAGAGCTTAAAAATTCGCTATTTATATTGAATATTTCTTCCTTAATCCTTAAAAACTTTTTATCTTTTAAAAATTCGCTTCAGAAAATTCATTTTCCTAATCATATATATTCTTTCTGTTGTCAACATCCCTTTGAATTTAAGAAACGCACAACGACGAATGAGGTATCATTCAAAAAGTTTTTGTAGCACTTTCACATTTCGTTAACACAGGTTTTTTTCATTAAAAATTACTGTTAATTAAAGATTAAATCAGCATTGTTTTCAAATGAAATGAATTGTTTTCCTAAAATTAGTGTTACCAGAAAAATAAAATACCACATTGTATGATGCTCAGCAATGATTATAAAACACGGTTTATTTTATATTTATGATTAGATAGCAAAACTGATATTAAAATGTTTAGATTTATATTTCTTTGTCCCATGTTTTTACCGAAGCGTATAACGTCATCCTCAAATGAAGTTAAAATAAGATTGTTTTTTTTTTCTTTTTCTTTTTTTTTTTTTTTTTACTTCGCGCGTGACTTTTGCTATCTTGCATCAGTTTTTACTGTAACTTTGATGGCATAAATTAGATGATTTTCTGGCTTCGATTAAAACTAAATGTTCTTTGCAGATATGTCACATACTCAAAATAGCTCCGATCCAAATGGTCCGCGCACTTTCCCGAATTTCTCCGCATGTTTTTCTCGTGCGTCTTCAACTTGGGGAGATACTTTTTTTCTCGATGCCCATGTCTTGCATCATTTTTATCTCTCCTGTGTCTTTACACGAAAACTTTTTTTATATTTTTTCATTTTATATATGTATCTTTGTAATCTACATATTATCATTTTATAATAATTGTATAATTGTAATTGTGTTTCGTTTATTATTTCAATATTTGTATTTACATTTCATTTAAGATTTTTATAATATAGTGCAAAGTTGTGAACTTTTAAGCAAATACATAAAATTTTTGTGCACTAAAGACTCATTTATCACGTCTGTTGACAAATAAAATCAGCAGTCAATGTTGGACTGTTATGAAATTAAAAAAAAAAAAAAACTGTTTAAAAAAGAAGAAACAAAAGTTTATTTTATATAGGTGCACCATCATGTTTGTAAAATGAATAAACTTGCAAGTAAACAAAGAAAAAAAAAAGTAATAAAAATGTTTGCAGCTAACAATATTACTAATGTGGATAAGAGACTTTCAAAGACTTTGAAAATATATTTTGCTGCAATTTGAAGATTTTATGGACATTTATGAAGATATTATTGTAGTACTACAACTTTTTATTTACATAATTGTATGCATACTTATTTTTATTATTATTTTTATGTATTGATATTTTGTATTATATTTACAGGGTGACATTCTGAAATTTTTCAAATCTTGTTGTTGTTGTTGGCGTGACAGAGAAAGTGCCAAGGGTCGATGCTGCTTGGCTTTCGGCGATCTTACGAGAACCGAGCTTTACCGTCCGCGCCACTGCGGGACTTTCAAATCTTGTGAAGGGATGTTATATATATGGTAAAGATGCTGTCGGATTCCCTCTAAGTCCACCCAACATCGAAGAATAATCCGGTATTTTTAGTATGCTGCCACCAACGATATGACTACGTGATATCGGTCACATTATGAGAGGTATGTTGGAAAAAAAAACGAACTCTTTCAATTAAATTTAAACTAACACTTTATTTACAATATTTACACTTAAAAACTCGGATATAGCTTATCCGGTTCAACATTAAATAAAAATACAGAAAATACTTTCTGTGTACTGCTAAGCTACGTTATTTAACTCAGATCAGAGATTACTATTAATCTCATGAACACTTTCTCTCTTCACTCCAAGAGATCTCCTTCCAACACACGTGTCCAAGAGCTCATTCTCTCAATAACCTCCACACTTCACTCCCACGTTAAAAACTAACTCACTCTCCGGGCCCACCAGAGAACCCTTTGTCCAACGAGGCTGGTCCCCTCTTCACCAGGTGTTCCGTTTCCTTGACAGAACGTAATCCACTATGATGGATCCGTCTTCTTACAGAATGGGTGAAATCTGTCTTATCTATGAACTTACAATAACAATAGAAACACTTCTTCCACGATACTAAACATTCTTTCAACACAGATCGTGTCACCCACCTACCGGATTAAGATTTCAGTTAGGAAAAGCTTTACAGTACACAGTAGATAAACACACAAAAAGATAATACCCCATAACAATAGTTTTTAAGTCTGCAGCTGCCAGGGAAACCTGACAGGTACCATATATTATTTTTCAAAAATTAAAGAAATCTATATTTTAAATATTTTATTAAATATATTTTCCCTTTCTGCATTATCGTATTTTATATACATTCCCGGCTGTTAAAAGACGCACCCGCTTTCCTTTTCTATCAACGAAAACTTTTAATCAAAATCATACATATTGTTTTTAAATTATCATTAGCGTACTTTAATCTGTCTCCCAGATATCAATGTAAATGAAATAATACAATGCATAAAATGTTTTCTTCTTTCTCATGGTCCATTTTGACTCCCTAAAGCATCCAGATGCTCATCCCGTCTTGCTGGCGCCCTTACAACATTCTTCCAAAATATCTTTCTTAGCATTTCCCAAAACAATAAAACGGTCAAATTCTAAATCACTCTCTTTTTAGCCAAAGTGCACTCTTCGCCAAAAAAGATTTCCCTACCCCTGACGTCAGTTATGAAGTTGATATGATATATCTGTAATGGTTACAACATCCCACCCAAAAATGCAATTCTCTTGGCTCGAAATGTAAATAGCTTGGCGTGTTTTTCTAACGCACGCTTTCATTTCTCGACGGACACTTCGACTCTGAACTTCATTGCTTAAACATCTCAAAAAGATGTCTAGGGCCTCTGCGCCACACTGGATAAGCTAACTTCTTCACATCACCTTCCAGCAGAATGTGTCTCCTTATTTTTAGAATGTCGTCCTCTTATTGCAATAACCAGTGATTTCAAAAATTGTGAAGTAATGTAGATGAAGATGAGACTGCAAGGTGTTCGATTTTTCATTAAACTATAGTTGCATCACCATCTTTGCTTTTTCTATATACACTATAGCTCTCGCACGCAGGATGTCGGATATTACAGTTATTGCGGAAGCGCTCTGGTATTTGGAATTCTTTCACGTGCCATTTTTCCGAGTCAAGTCGTATATTGGCGTCCGAAAATGGTTACATCTCTGTTAGCGTCATATTCACCGTTAATGTTACTAACCATATCACGCCAAAGGATATCTTCACTATAGAAACTTATATTCCTCACCATAATAACCTATAATCTTCACTATAGTACTGACATTTATATCCCGCTCAAAAGTATTAACATGAAGCATTTAATTGATAATTTATTGTGAAAAAATAGCAAAATATTTGTCAAGATACCCAAATCAAATATATTGCCAAGAGCAATGTTTTCAAGCACTTTTAAATTACCTTAACAACGCATAGTTTAATATTTACATTAATTTAATATTTACAGAAGGTACAGCTGATAACATGAATTAAGATTTTTAAAAATATATTTAATATTTAACAGAGATCACTTACTTTCAATGTTGTCAGCGAAATCTTGAATCTAAGTTTCTTTTCACAAATATCCATGCCAGTCAGCGCACAGACCGGACCGACTGAGTATGAATTACGGAGCACTCATAACAACAATGCAATGTAACCTTACGCATTATAAAGGAGGCGCAAGATATAGTTCCCTCGAGGAATAAAAATGTAATATTATTCCCTTATTTCCAGGGTATATTGCATTGTTTTTTTTATTAATGAACATCTTTTATGCCGCCATGAATGAAATAAATCATTCCAAAGTACAAAATAATCTTTTCATTTGAGTTTGATAATATGTGATGTTTTAAAATTGAGAAAGAATGGGTTCATTTTTGATCCAAACATACTCAATTCGATATGAGTAATTCGATATTTTTGAGTACTTGATTTTTTTTCAGTGTATTGCCAGCAGGCAGCGTTCTATGCGATGTTGCTATGGCAACCACCTCCTTATACGTTGGTGCACCAGATGAGTGGCAATTTCGTTATCTGCACCATCTAATCTATCATAAAATCGTCGACACTAAAATTGGTTGTAAAAACGTGACGCTGCCTCCTGGACTATTATGTGGCACTAAGTGAGTAAACAGCAGACATCCTTTTCCGAAATGTACTCTGATGAGATATTCACCAGATTTCTTCGCCAATGAATTTGAAATTTGAAACTTCTCTCAATTTTCCCCTCATTTTCGTATTATTTTGAAAGTTTCAATGAATTAATATTGTTTAATTCAAAAATGTTTACAGACCCCGAAACTTTACGCTGACTTTCTCTACATCATATTTATTGCATAAACTTGTATTACTTAAAAGGATTTCCTTTTTGTTTACTTAAAAATTTAATAAGTGTAAAAAAAAAAATTCCCAATTCTTGATATTGTTTAATTCAAAAATTTCTACTGCCTTTAAAATCTCACACTGACTTTTTCCACCATCTAATGTTACACGACCTTACCTTACTTAAAAGCATTACTGATTTCTTTAAAAACTTTAGAGTATATGAAAAAGATTCCTTACTTATTCTTATATTTGGATATAGAACTTCTCCTTTACCTTTATGCTCCAGTAAGTGACCAAACAGCAGACATCATTTTCCGAAATGTACGCTACTCAGACATTCAGCAATTTTTTTCCTTCCTTCGCCAATGAACTTGAAATTTGAAACTTCTCTTAAGTTTTTTTCCTCATTTGCTTCCGTTCTTGAATGATCAGGCAATGCCGCTTACCAGAGCATTTAACTATAACTTTTTCATGCGTCGGCTTCTTTTTTCTGATGGTTTTAAATGAATTCTTTTTAAGCGGCTGAGTGCCTTTTTATTGTATTTTATACTTTATTAATCCATTACCGTCGGATATTCGCTCTTGCATATTTGTCGAAGTTTTCCGAGGCATTTATTCCCTCAATGGGATAAAAAAGATATTCGGATTTTATTTTTGTATGTTATTTCTTAATATATTTGAGTTTTTCAAAGTTAGAGAAAGCATTTTAATAGTGAAGCAAGAGAAAAATGCAACACAAAACTCATACATTTACTTCATTTCATACCTTTGGAAATGTCCATCCACAGTAGTGTTAGCTATTTGGGACTTTTAAGGGAAGCGTATCTTAAGTACTCTCATATATCACTCACAATAATTTTTTCTAACAATTTTTAAATGATTTTGCAAACTTTTTCGTAAATTGACACAACTTAAAAAATGTGATTTTTAATATGAGTGAATCACAAACATACTTTCCCATTTGTCATTAAAACGACATTTAACTATCTGTAAAAAATGATCGAGTTAGAATAATTTTATCATTTTTTGCTTTGGACGTTATATGACCTCCCTATCTATTAATATTCAGACATTTGAATGTAATGTGACTCATATTGGAGTAAAAAAAAGCTACGTTTGCCTCTAGATATAATTTTTCTAAATTATTTCTGAAATCATTTTAAATAGAAAACAATTTATTTTCATGTTTGAACATGCTTTTCTTTCTTGTGAAATACTCCATTTTTTTAGTTGTTTCAATTTACGAATAAGCCTGAGATATCGTTGCTGCAATACAGAAATATTTAATGTGAAAATCTCTGTTTTGTTTAGAGGTCACTAAAAAGTATCAAAATAGAATATAAAATCATTTTCGACTTTTCGCCTTTATGGGTTTAAAAGTTATCCTATAAGATAAAAAGCTTAAAAGTATACTATGCTGTCTAAAAGTAACTATAAACAAGAAAGGAAATCATGCGTCAAACATAGATTATGAAACACTTTCCATCACATTCAAAATACTGTAATAAAACTTCACCGTTTAATAAGGTAAAAAACGATGTCTAAGTAAACAATTTGGAAAATGCTTAACACATTTGGAAACCCAATTTCATCAATTATCATCTATAGTCGGAAAAATACCCGAATTCTTTTATGCAGTCCTTTATATAAACTATGGATTTGTATATATACTACATAGTTTGCAAATATTAAATTCAGTTAGGAAACACATAACCAAGTTGAAAACTCCCCTTCAGCAATTTCCCTCGATAAGCAGAAATGTTACTCGAATTACCTTGTGCAGCGCTGTATATGATCGATAGAATTTATACACACCAAGTAATATGCAAAAAAATAGTTAAATTTAAAACCTCATCCTTCGCTAAGATTGGCGCCAAACAGGAGTGACACTAGCAACATACGAGAGTTACAATGGTTGCAAAAATGAAATAATTCTTCCGCCAAATAAACGCCAATTGGCTTTAAACAAGATTACGGAGCTTTCTCCAAGCAAAAAATTGACGAAATTTATATAAAGTGTACAAGAACTTCTAAAAATGGAAATCTTATACTAATAAACGAGCAGTTTTTGTATATATATATATATATATCATCATCATCATCAACCGTTTTCAATCCACTGCTGGATGTAGGTCTCCCCCAGATTTTTCAATTGTTGCCTGTCTAGTGCTTTAGTCATCCAATTAACACCGGCCACTTTTCTGATTTCGTCACTCCATCTTACTTGAGGTCGTCTTCTTGGTCGTTTTACATCTCTGGGATACCACTGTAGGGTGTTTGTGCTCCATCTATTGTCTTGTCTTCTTGCAATGTGCCCAGCCCATTTCCATTTTAGCCGTTTAATTCTCTCGATAATGTCAAAAACTTTCGTCTGACTTCTTATCCACGTTATTCTCTTTCGGTCTCTTCTGGTTATGCCTAGCATACATCTTTCCATACTTCGCTGTGTTGTTTGTAATCTTTGTACCATCCGTTTTGTTAGTGTCCAAGTTTCTGCTCCATAAGTTAGTGCAGGCAAAACACATTGGTTAAACACCTTTCTTTTCAAACAAAGAGGCATGTTACTTTTCAGAATAATATTGTTCTTCCCAAAAGCACTCCATCCATTTCTTATTCTTCTATTGATTTCATTCATGATACTGTTGTCTGAAGATATTTCTTGTCCAAGGTACACATAACTTTCAACATCTTTAATCTCAGTGTTGTTGTAGACGATTTTCTTTTTTGATGCAAATGAATTGAGCATCACCTTAGTCTTTTCCAAATTTATTTTTAATCCCACATTAATGCTAGCTTCTGCCAAATCTTTTAGCATATTTTGCAATTCTTCAGGGCTATTACTGAAAATTAAAATGTCATCAGCAAACCGGAGATGGCTTAAATATTCCCCATTTATTCTAATCCCTTTGTTTTCCCAATCCAGCTTCTTGAAAATACTTTCTAAGACAGCAGTAAAAAGCTTAGGCGAAATGGTGTCTCCTTGTCTTACTCCTCTTCCAAGCTTAATCTTCGCTTTTCCTTTGTCCAAACGGATGGTGGCTGTTGCTTTCTTGTAGATCTTCTTTATGATATTGATATAAGGTTTGTCTATACCAATGTCCTCCAGAGAAGTAATTACTGCAGATGTGTAGACCGAATCAAATGCTTTTTCATAATCAATAAAGGCAAGACAGAGAGGTAAATTATATTCTTTATGTTTTCCTATAACTTCCCTTACTGTTTGAATATGATCCATTGTGCTAAATCCACTTCGAAATCCTGCTTGTTCTCTAGGTTGAGCTGAGTCCAGAGCTGATTCAAGTCTTGTCGTTAAAACTTTGGTGAAAATTTTATAAATCACTGACAGTAAGCTGATTGGACGGTAGTTTTTAATGTTTTCCTTTTCTCCTTTCTTATAAAGTAACATCATCACAGCATTATTCCAATCTTCTATATATATATATGTACTAGGATTCACGAAAATGGCTCTGATGAAAATGAACCAAAAAGGGATATGAAATATACAATTAATGCAAATAGTATGTGGTGTGCGAAATGAAGCAATTTATTATGTTACACCCGCTCATCGCACAGGAAAAATAGCTCATATTCCATAATTGAATCCACAGGTAAGGGTGTCGTCAAACACGAGGGGATGCTAGCAACAATATTGTTTTAACTGTATGAAAGTTATAATAACAATATTAAATGCGCCAATTGTCTTTCATCCCGATTATGGAATTTTCTCCTGAATGCAACTGCAGAAGTTTTTCTCATCTGTCCCAAATGAAGATCGGTCGACCAGGTCTTATACTATTAAATGACCATTCTTGTACATTTATGTATTCTTTTTTAGGTTTTCGAAAAATGCTGTAACATTTTTTTCTGAAAACGGCGTATTATGGGTTTTAGGGATGTCACTTCCTGGAAAAATCATTTTCATATTTCTCCACGCTCTTCGTACGGGTGGAAAATAATGCAAAAGCATAAAAAATGTACAAAAACAGCCAAGAATTTAAATAATGTATAAAAATATTCAAATAGTCTGTGGTATGCGAAATGAAACAATTTATTGTGTACCTGCTTTTTTGCGCAGATAAAATGGCTAAGTTTTCGAAATTGGGTCCGTAGCTCAAGATTGGTGTTAAACAAGACAATGTACAATCTTAATTGTGTGAGAGTTACAACATTGGTTTAAAAATTAAATCAATATTTCGTCAAACCTACGCCAATTGACTTTGAACTCGATTACTTAACTTTCTGCAAGTAAAAAATTGAAGCGATATATAAAATATACAAAAATTAGCAAAAGCTAAAATCTTATACGATTCCACGAATAATTCTTGCATATATCTATTTATTTACTGCGTTTCTCGTAAATGGCTTTATTTTTGATGAAAACGACCAATTAGAGATATTTTGGATCTATAGAAGTCAGTCTCTCAGGGTGTCATTTGCGGGAAAAATCAGTTTCAGATGCAAATCGGTGCAGAAAACAAAAAGTGTTACAAGAACTGCCAAAACTGAAATGGAATATTAAAAAAAAATATTGTAAATAGTGTGTGATATGCGAAATGAAACAATTTATTAGGTTATGCCTGCTCTTCGCACAGAGAAAATAGCTAATAATCAGTAATCAGATCCACGGGGAGGATTAGCATAAAACCAAAATGATGCTAGCGATAATATTGTTTTAACTGTATGAGAGTTATAATAATGAGTTAAATGTGACAGTTGGCTTTGGGCCCTAATTAGGGAAATTTCCCCTAGGAAGCAACTGCAGAAGGAATTTTTCCTGTTTGGCCCGAGTGAAGCTCGATATTTTTGTCTGCCATCTGTCCATGTTCTAACTTTCGTATATATACTTGGATTACCATGATATTAGTATTTTTATCAATCAGTATTGTTGTTGTTGTTATTGTTGTTATTATTATTATTATTGAAATTTACAATTGAAAGTTCTTTATTGTAGTACTGTAGTAGTAGTATTGTAGTAGTATTGTAGTAGTAGTAGTATTGTAGTACTGTAGTACTGTAGTACTGTAGTCTTGTAGTAGCATTTGTAGTACTTTGATGTAGACGTAATTTCGTTACAGTATGGCCTATGGGAAAAATTGTTTGCAGTATTTTTTAAGGATTTTACACTACTTCAAACGTGATAAATTTAATCGACATTACTGAGGTACACTACATCATATTTTCTATAGAGCAATGGTTCTCAACCGGCATGACGCAGCGTAATGGTGTGCCGTCAGAGGACCTGGAGTGTGTCGCGAAAATTTTAAGTCGAGTTGTCAAAGCCCGACTTAGACTATCAAGAGCCCCGGGGCAAGATCATTCTGGAGGGGGGGGGGAGGGGCTGTCTATTTATCCATAGAAATTGTTCGTGAATTATGCTTAAGTAACTATTACTAAACTTCATACCAATTGTATATATACATAAATTTTGCACCAGGTACTATTCACATTTGTATACAAGTTATCACAAGAAAGATGGTTCACATCTTTAAGGACAATACTAGTACGAAATTAGTAGAAAAAATGATGGATTGGTTGTTAGGAGTATTTGTTTCTTAAGGGACATGGGGTACAGGAAACATAAGGGGGAGGACCGCACTCCCTTCCTAAATCTTTGAAAATGTTTTTGGTCAAAAGAATTTTGATCCCTTTTGGCCAATTTTTATCATTTCGCACCCTCTTAACGAAAATCCTTATTACTCCCATGGCCCTCCTCAAATGGGGGGGGGGCAGGGGCAGCTGTCCCGCATGCCCCTGCATTAGTCAGGCCCTGCGAGTTGTATCAAGATTTTAATAATTAACAGAAACATCGATACTTTAATATCCAGCATTTCATATAATGTCATTTATTCCAAAATGAGAATTATTTTCATAAAGTTTTATTACTTGTAAGCTTGTTTGCATACTCTTTCTAAGAATATGCAAAGGAATAATGAATACGAGCTCACATCGTCAGATAAATTTAATTCTTTCAGAGAAAATTATGCCTTTGGGAGTTTGACCATGAGTTTAATTGTTCCTTGAGGTTGAAAGGTTGAAAACATTGCTATAGAGTAAGAGATGCGTGAAATTTACCTTTTCAGGTACACAGTTTTTCAGTTGTTGGTATGCTTTTTAAGCTAACTAAATTTTAGTATCTATCGTGGTGGGTATAAATTCAATAGATTACTTACAGGGGTGCACAAAAGAATTTGTAAGCATTACCATCTATAAGTGTGATTGCTTAAAGTGTATTTTTAACTGTGTTGTGTGTATTATTCAGATGAAACCCATTTTATGAAGTATTTTTAAAGAATAAATAAATTCACATACAAGGCTGTGCAAAAGAAATTGGATAGATCGCAGTGCATGGATGATAATTGCACGAAGTACGTTTTTAGTCATGTTATGCTTTTCCCTCATAAATAAAATTTCTGTGTAATATGTAATGTGTATATAACCCTTTATGTCATATACAGGACTACACGAAATAATTCGAATACCTTACCGAAATACTATGGACAGTAATTGCTGAAAGTGAATATTCAGTTGTGTTATATGTTTTCTAAATTATTTATATATGTATCTTCTTTCATCGTATCAAAAGATGAAGTTTCATAATATTTGCGTGATGCATGCTTTTCTTTCTTGTTATTTTTATCTATGAATCTAATGTAACGTAATATCGCTTAATCCAACAGTTTTCTTTTACTTTTTACTCTTTTACATGACCCATCGTCGGTAATTTTCTTCTAAATACAGATACTATAAAAAAAAATCCCATTAAACCTGACTTTTTTTTTCTTGTTTAACAGGCACGTGAAATGCATATTTAATATCACACCGCTTGAGGCAATTCAGGATATACCTTACCTACCTCTGCGGCATTAAGGTTAAGTTATACATTGTAACTCACCTTAGGTTACACTACAACCCCTTTCAACCTCATTCTCGGTACTCCTTGTCTTGTATCTGTTGTTGCCATTGTTTAATTTGTTTCATGTATACACCCGCAGGAAAATAGTCTTAATAACAACTTCAGTGGTCTGTTCCCGTATCCTAGAACGCAGGGTACATTTCAAATATGAACTCTTTATTAAAGCATACTTCACATTTTTACCCATTTTGTCAAATAAAATTATAACATAAATTTTAAGTTTTTCTTAAACCATTCAGTTACAGGATAGCTCAATTAAAAAATATATGCTGTTAAGGATTAAGAGATAATCAGGGCACATCTCTAAGAGGAAGGGATGGGGCGGTGGCTTTCCCAAAGTTCATAAATTTCTTTAGAAAAGACAGAAACCCAAGCTTAGTTGGAAAACTTGTTAACGTCCCTCCCTCTTTTTCTTCAAAAAAATATACAGTAAAAAGTAAAACCTACAAAAACGGGATCGCTAGCGAAAAATATTCAGTTTTAGGCATTTTTTCACCTTAGTAGGTATAATTATATAGTATTTCTTTCGCCGTTAACGTGAAAGCTTTCCATTTAAAGAAAAGTTTCCATTATAAACTTGTTTCGTTTTCACAACTTTTACTGAAATGCACTTTCTGATTAAACAGACACAGTTAGCTAATGTTAATAATTGACTAGTCAATTTTAAGGCCTCTCCCATCTCCTAATAATAAGTCATATCGATGGCTGTAGTTAAACGTTAAGACGTTGAATTTTTTCTTAAAATCTGAATTGTTGAATATTTACTGCAAGAAAAATTTCTGCCTGTATCATCGCGAAACTAATAAAAACAAAAACGAAAAATTGTGCATTAGGCATGGATTATGAAACACTTTCCAACACAAAAAGAATATTATTAAGAATTTTTATTTATTTATTTATTTATTTTGCATACAATGTAATCAATTGTAGTCCGTCCTGTAACCGAATTATTTTATGCGTCTCTGTAAATGAAAATAAAGGCTACACACTCCTTAATCAATAGAAAACATGTTGTAGTTTAGCTCAGTGATCCTTTTTAATTTCATTATGTTTGAAGTATCATTACATCATTAAAATGCATCGCATACGATTTTTCCCCATATATCATAATATAACGAAATTATTTTGTGCGTCCTTGTAAACGAACTATAAATGCTACTTGTTCTATATTACTGATAAAACATGTTTTAGTTCACTTCTGTGATGCATATCCGTTTCATCAAGTTTGGAGCATTGTAATATCCCTAACATGCATAGGAAACAATTTTCCTGATAGACCTTAATGTAAACGGAATTATTTTGTGTGTCCCTGTAAACGAAATATAAATGCTACTTGTTCTATATTACTGATAAACCATGTTTTAGTACATCACTGTGATGCTTATCAGTTTCATCATATTTGAAATATTGTAATGTCACTAACATGCACAGGATATAATTTTCCCACAGATCTTAATGCAACGGAATTATTTTGTGTGTCCCTGTAAACGAGATATAAATGCAGATTTCATTTTGAGTACCGAGCAATTAATAAAATATTGTTGTGGCACCTGAAAGGAAAGTTTTAGTGATTCAGGTGTATAATCATCGGTGTATAATCATAGTAAACATCAATAGCATATAAAAATTTCATTGTAATCCGAGTATATTTACAAGAGTTAGAGAACGGACAAACGGCAGACAAGTCGAATTCGTAAACACTTTTCAACTATGTTGGAAAGTGTTAAAAAGGCAATTTAAAGACTATTACCGACTTTTCATTTAATCCATCCTTTATTGTTTTACATGAATTTTATACACCTGAATCACTAAAACTTTTTTTCAGTTGGCACAATAATATTTTATTAATTAAAATAGTTCCATATTGGTGCAAACAAAGCAAGGAGGCGGCTTTTTCCGGTCTGAAAACCCTGTAGAAAGTGAATCAATGCCTCGCGTTTTCATCTCAAGGTAGTCATAAAGCAAGGTCTCAACAATTTCACCGAAGATGTCGACCTACACATGCTCCATAAAACAAACAAAATGCTTTCTTTGTCGTCCTACACATTTTCATTCATAACAATGCACCAAATCCATTGTGATTTCACTTTTCGTGTCTGACCGAAGCCCTAAAAATTGTTCCTCGAGACGAGTGGAATAAATCCATTGTTTTGTTCTTAGTCTGATGTTATGAAAGAACGGCACATTGATTAATTATACGTCTACTTTTTATACTACAGTTAAAACTCTTTCATTCATTCACGGAAATTGATAATAGTTTCTTTTTAAACCGGCCCGGGTTTCCCTTTAATCCTACAATGCTTATATACATTTCGACATTTCGTCTGGGGAAAGATTTACAGGTATGGAAATCCACAAAAGGTCATAAATGCAATGTTTGTACAAAGAACAAGTAAGGGATATTTAGATTAAATTGTTAAAAAATTACAAAGAATGGTAACAGCAATTCAGACAAAGCAATTTAAATAAATAATTATTCAGATGAAGAAATTTAAATATATTTAAAAATACGGGTTTTGGCACAAGATATTTGGGCACGATCTTGCACTCTCACGCTTTTTTTTTGTCCACCTAAGAAACGTTTATTTTTGTTTTTATTTTCTATGGTAGGGTACAGATTACAGGTGTACTCCAAATACATATAGGGTTTTTGAAAAGATTTCAGATTGTTTAAATTTTAAAATAACACCATAGAAACTTAAATTGCGAATTTACAAAAAAGAATAATTCAACTGCTGTCAAGTTCTTATTGTAAGTCCATATAGAAATAAAGACTTTGGGGTACAAAAGGGTGATTGTCTTGGGCGAAAAATTTTTAGGGGCTTCAAAAAAACTTAGCGTAAAAAAAAATTCTAGTAACAACTAAGGCGGGACGCAATATTTTTAATTTTCCTTTGCATTTCACTGGAAAATCACGGCTGTGCTTAGAACCCGCGTTATTACGGCACAAGAAGATAATAACGCGAATAAGTACAGGAGCAGGTAATAACCGAAATATCCAGTTTATTTCTAAAGAATTCGGTTTTTCTAAACTACCCGGGCACTCTAAAAACAAGCTTTAATTATCTGGAAAAACTCGTAGCGCAGTGTACAAGGAACAAAGGTGTGATCGTCCTAGGCGGAAATATTTTTGCGGCACCAAAACTTGCTGCAAAAGAAAAAAATCTAGTAAGTCACTACGGAAGGCTCATTATTTTGAATTTTCTGAGGGCTCAAAATCCATCTTACGCCACTGCAATATAGAAAACATATTCAAACTGCTGTCTAATAAAGGTAAAAAGAAGACAGTAGCAAAGAAATCATGATATCTGAAAGGGAAAATAAAAGGCTAAAGAATGAACAAAATAACCCAATACAAAACTTCAATAACCGTATATATTCATAACCGTATACAAAATTAAAAGTTGTTGGAGATACTGCTTAGGAGTCGGGTTCCGAACAAAGGAGTCGAGATATCAGAAACTCTTTGTCACTCCTAAAATGTGTTTTTTAAAGGTAAATACTGAAATCTATATATATATATTTGATTATTGTGGTACGCTCCTTTTGGCGATTAAAAAGATCGCCAAATAATTGTAGGTTTTATAAGGAGCTCTGTCTGGCTGTGTCGTTCTTTTCAACTTGGGTTAATGCTTTCTATGGTCAGTTTGGTTGGGACAGGCACGGGGAAGTTTCCTGAGTAATTACCGGTATAACCCAGCATGCAAGTCTTTAGCCTTGCAGCCTGTCTCCAATGGTTGTGTTCTTTTTGCTTATAGTTTTGTTAGTATGAATTTTTCATAGTTATTGGTTATTTGTTAATTTTTCTCAGTTGTTCAGGTGTTTTGGGATTAGATGTCTAGTATGTGGTTTTGGTATTATATATAATATGTGTCGTTTTTACGAAGATGAGATACCACGAGATGTAATATTCCACGAGAAAATGGCAGTTTGTTAAAGATATAGAATGTTGCAGTCGATATAAATAATCATGGCGAAGAGGTGAGGCAATGAAGAGACACCAGAGAGTTTCGTCAATAAAGACCAGCCAATTTCCAGACAAATCGTTTATTTATGAATAAGAGCAATGCAGTAACAGTTCCCACAGGTATAAACTTATAGCCCTCAGGCTTCACGATGGCTCACTACATCGTTTTAAAAGATCTTAAAGAGCTGTATGAAAATTCTACGTGACTACAACACCAGATACCCATTTGGTTACACTTCCAAACACGTCCAAAATCTGCCCTCCAAGCGTGTAAGCAAGTTTTGTTCACTGAGCGTAGTGATATAGAATACGACGTCACGAGCGCACAAACCAATGAGTGAGAGGCGAGCTCCAGCCCAGCGAATGAGGCGCGAGGGAGAAGACCCAACACGAAAGAATTCCTCTCGTAGCCGTGCATTAATTTTGAAGTGAAAAATACCCAGCGCGCGAAAGCAAAGCATGGAATAAGAAAATAAAAAAATGGCTTTTAAAAACATTCGAAATGAAAAAGGCGTCTCTCAGAATTTTATAGATTGGGGAGCTGATAAAAGCTATGAATGAACTTAAAATTTTAGATTAAGATTTGGAATAAGATAATTATTAATATACGGGTTAATACTTTTAAAAGGACATTAAATAAGAATAAATATTATTAAGAATTAAGGAAATACTGACTATGTCAGAAGTTAGATTATTTTAAAGGACTAATGCGAAATAAATGTGAAGGATTTGCGAAGGAAATAAATTTTTTATATAACATATATATATATCCATGCTCTAACTCTTATAAATATACTTGTAAATATTTACAAGTATTTACATGTACTTTTCAACTATATTGAAAAGTGTTTATGAATTTGTTTTATCTTTCCGTCTGCCGTCGGTCTGTGCTCTAACTCGCGTAAATATACTTGGATTGCAATGCAATTGATATATGTTATTCAGGTTTACCATTGCATGTTCGGTATTGAAAATGAAGAGTGCAGCATTATTATTTTGTTCACAAGGACACTCAAAAGAATTCCATTATACACTACGGTCTATGGGTAAAAATCGTTTGCAACGTATTTTAATGATGTTACAATATTTCAAACATATTGAAATTGATATACATCACTGAGGTGCACTACAAGATGTTAACTGCAGATTATGACGCAAGTTAGTTAAAAAGCTTTTCAATATTTTTTTCATGAAATTTGCAGGATGTATAGTGTACTTATAAAGCTCTATAAAGTAAACCTAAATTTCAGACTTTTTTGTTGAAAAAATATTTTTTCTTGGTGTTATGTTGCTAAAATTTTGAAATTTTTATATAAGTAAGATACAGTTTTATTTTTAAAATACAAAAATGCTATAAATAAACAATTTTTTAGTTTAAGTGTAAGCAAAATAACTCTCAAGTATAGCTAGATACCAAAAAATTTTGTTTTACATGCAGAAATTATTTTTTACTCAAGCACGCAACTTGCGATTCCAATTTTCTGCTCAACAAATGTCTAAAAATTCAAAAACTAATTTTCCCCATTATTATTTGAAAATAAATATGAAAGGAAAGAACCAACATGTATCTACTGCCCTAAAAACTTGTGTTTTGGTAATGTACACTTTTTGAGATATATAATGAGAAAAATGACGATTTTATTTTCACTTTTCGACATTTTAAGAGTCTAAGTCCCTTTAAACTCTATTTACTGACAGAAACAAAACAGTTATTTTCCTTATCATTAGGATATGCCATCCATGATGCATTTGGATCCACAGTTAGTTTACGAAATAGTTACACAGTTATAGTTACACAGTTAGTTATCGTTCATTTACAGAAACACACAAAAATATTCGGTAATAGTAATGTGAATGAGCGATAATTGCTGGAAGTGGATTTTCACTTGTGGTATGGGTTTATAAATTTATCTTATTTTTTTAATATTACTTGCTGTGTATAAATTATATAGATAATATACAGGGTGGTATAAAAGATCTCGAGTACATTACCATTTATTGACAGAAATTGCTGAAGGGGAATTTTTAACTCTGTTATGCGTTTCCTAAATGAACTAAATTTTTGAATACTATGTAATAAATAATAGATCATATACAGGGCTACACAAAAAAAAAAAAAAAAAAAATTGGATAGTTTTTCGACTATAGATGGTAATTCCTGAAATTGGGTTTTCAAAAGTGTTATGCGTTTTCAAAATTGTTTACGTAGAGACTTTCCTATTATTCTTAGTACTATTACAATGTAATTGTATTCTTCTATTTGTTTTCTGGCATTATTGCTGTACTTAGATTGTATAAACTGTATACTGTAAATACCCTTTATAATTATTCAAGTTTTTACCCATACAAGTCTTTTTATACACTCGATGCTACCTTTCAATCAGTCTCAAAAGTTTAAGCACTCTGCAAATCTGGTTTAAAATAATTAAAGAAGAAAATATTTTATGCTAATTTACAATAAATACTCGACATTTAATCAAAATAAAATAAAATAAGCCATTTTGGGTGGTTAAAATAAAAAAATTATTTATTTTTATTTAATTTTTCTTTTTTCTTGAAGAAACGCTGTCTCAAAAGTTTAAGCACTTTATACAAGTTTTTTTAGAAACACGGAATGGCCGTGTGTAATGACGTTGTATGACATCATATTGCACTTTTATAAAAGTATAAAAAGTGGAGAAATTATTTCCTCTCGTTTTAAAAATGCCGAAGGTTAAAGAATTCACAAAATGTGAGATTTTGAAAGTTTTAAAATTGAAATCGCAAAATAAAACTGTTTCTGAAATTGCAAAAGTTTTAAATCGATCAAAGCGAGGTATATATCAAGTACTCTCTAGAAATGATAATTTTAAGCGGAAACCAAGATGTGGACGACCACGTATGACAACTGTTCAGACTGATCGGAGAATACGAAGATTGGTATCTAGACAAAATATGTCCAAACGGCAAATTAAAAATCTCAGTGTACAGGTGTCCAAAGACACTGTACATAGACGTATTAAAAAGAATGATTACATCATACTAAAGAAAATGGCTCGCAAACCGTCTCTCAAATTACATCACAAACAGGCCAGAATGAACTGGGCTAAAAAACACATGTCCTACGGGGACAAATGGCTTACTGTTTTATTCAGCGTGAGAAAAAGTAGAACTTAGATGGCCCTGATGGTTGGAACGCGTATTGGCATGATTTATGAAAGGAACCAAGGGCATTTTTCAGCAGGCAGCAAGGCGGTAAATCTGTTATGGTTTGGGGGACATTTGGATTCAATGACCAGACCTCTCTGGCTTTCTAAAAAGAAGACAAGATTCAAAAAAAGTATCAAGAGACGCTAAACCAACATTTGCTTCCATTCGGTGACATTTAGGGGGGGGGGGGGGGTCCTGAATGGACTTTTCAACGAAACAATGCCTCAATCCACGTATCACATTCTACAAAACTTTGGCTTTCTCAGAAAAATGTTAAAGTTCTTGACTGGCCAGCTTTAAGTCCAGACTTAAACCCGATTGAGAATGTATGGGGTATTTTAACCTGCCAGGTTTACGGCAATGGAAAGCAGTATGACTCTATTGAAGAACTCCAAGAGGCTATTGAGAAAGCATGGTACTCTTTGCCACCAGAAACCTTACAAAGACTAATAATTTCGATGGACGCACGTTTATTTCAACTAATCCGAAATCACGGAAAAATAATTTGTAAGTAAAAGTTCTGTAAAAATTATAAATCTGGTTGTTTTTGACATTGTGCATAAACTTTTGAGACAGTTTTTTTTTTACAATTTTTTTAATTATATTTTTTACAATTATGTAATTTATTTTTATCTATTTTTTATATCACTTATTTAAATAATGTTGTGAAATTTGCAAATAAAAAAATGTTATTCATTCTAACTTTTTATAATTCTTTGAAAATCGACATTTTATGCTTGTGCTTAAACTTTTGAGACAGACCTTATGATTACTTTCTTTGACAATATCGTATTTATTAATTGTTTATAGTTCAATAAGTGAGCTATTAGTATTGTTTTGTATTTATACTTTTCTCTCAACTTTGTAATTATTATCTTGTAAAAGCTCTATATCTCCTTACATTTATTTACAATCACAATTTTTCATTCACCCCATTATTGTATCTAATTTGGCTCGCCCAGTATAACTGGATAGCCTTTGTGATTGACATTGTAATCTTTGACAAGTTAATTTTTAATAGTGAGGGGTCCACTTCTCAGGTGGTCTTTCCGGGCATCGCTCCCTGAGCTGGGGCCTTGCTGCATAGTAAACAAAACTGCTGGGCGGGGCTAGTTGAGCTTAAGCTGAAAGGTAGGCCTCCCAGCCCGGTTTAACATTGACCTTGTTCACATAGATTTCACTTTTCAGTTATTAATCTGTGAAGTTTTGTTTCAGTATAGTGAATATGTTGGAAAATGTTTCATAATCTATGTTTGACGCATGATTTGTCGTTCTTGTTAATGTTGTTCAGGTTTAGTATAGAATGTTCGGTATTGAAAATGAAGTGTGTATCAATTATAATTCGTTTACAGGAACACATAAAAGAATGCTTTTACATTACAGTCTATTGGAAAAAATCGTTTATGGGGCATTTTATTGATATACGGTATTTCAAACATAATGAGATTGATCTGCGTCACTAATGTAAACTACAACATGTTTCGTCAAGAGTATAGAATAAATAGCATTTATAGTTCGTTTACAGGGACGCACAAACGAATTTCATTACTTTATGATCTATGGGAAAATCTGTTGCGGTGCTTTTTAATGATGTTATTATACTTCAAACATAATGAAATTAACATAGATCACTGAGATGCACTGCAACATGTTTTCTACGCATTATAGAGTATGTAGCATTTATCGTTCATTTACAACAAGCATGTGAAACTCCTTTACTGCTGCGGGCCAAATTAAGCATTATATACAAAACCGCGGGCCACATTTAAAAATAAATAGATAATACTATATTACCATTGCACAGGATAATATTTGTACGTACAAAACACCATGTTAAAGCAATATTCACGCCAAGTTTCAAAGTTATTATTATACATTGTTTATATCTTATTTTTCGAAAAAGTATACACTTTTTTTTATTTTCATCAACGAAATCCTTAAAATTTAATTGAATTTTCTAAATATATTTATTTTAAAAATTGATTGTACACGCTGATTTGTTACTCTTGATCTAGCAAAGACACAGCTGTCAATCTTCCGTGTTTTCTTGCAGTAAGAAATAAAAATAAGCATACTTGGAAACAGAAAAGTTATTTAATAAAATGTGTCTTGTATCCATGCGATACTTGTGTAATTTGATTTATTAAATACATTTTCTGGTTCAAATTATATTTATTTTATTTTTTTTTAAAAAGTTGGAAGCTATGCAAAGATGTCGTATAAAAGTGTACTACCCAACATAGCTAAAATATGTCTAATTGCACATTATACTTTTAAAAAAACCCTGACGGCTCGGTCCACAGGCACAGGTAGATTTCGAAGACGCAGACCGTGGGGTGCCTGTTTATTGAGAATTGCAGATGAAATTACCTTTTTGCCATGATGCGGCAGTTGGGTCCGCCCACTTCAAAATCTACCTACGTCTGTAGCCAGAACCGGCAGGGATTTTTTTTCCCTGTAAGGGTTGATTTTATAAAAAACTTATCAATATAAAAGTTGCAGATAATATTAAGAGGATTTATAATAAATTTAAGCGGATTTGATATCTTGTGAATTGACGAAGTTATGAATTTTTTTCTTCTTAAACCCCTATCCCCCCCCCCACCTTTTTAGAACATTTTTAATGATATAAAAAATCTGCCATACATAAATTTTCGGCCCTTTTCCTAGAAGTAATAACAACTTTAAACGGATTCAATACGTATCATAATATTAAGAAGATATGTATTTTTTTCTGTTTTCACAAAAAGCTTTATCATGGTTCGATTTTGCCCATTAACGAACTGGACCAAGATTTTATGTCGCTTGATTTTATATATCATTTTGGAAGAGATTTGTGCAGGATTATTGAAGTTATCGTGTCCATAAAAAAGTGATATAGATAGATAAAGTTTTGAACTGGGTGTGGTTTTGGGTTCTGGGAGTCATGATCGGCGTAGATCTGCAAAATTTTTTCAGAAATTCCAACATAGGGGAGAATGTAATAGGTAGTATTTCTTACAAAATCTACCTAAAATTGGTCGATTGATGAATAATTGCAAAAATTTTGTAACCCTTTATCCATATATTTTCGCTTTAATATGAAATCGCACTGAATTTTGATTAACTGAAATAATGAATTCTGAACAATAATCTCAACATCAATCATTAGAGTTGAAGTAAATAGCTTAAATAAATTTTCACATTTCTTGAAATAAAAAAAAAAAAAAATCTTTTTTAATATATTTTTTAGTATAGTCTAAAAATTTCCACTTCGATGATTTTTTAATAATGCCTGACAACATTTAAATTCAAACACGTTTTCTTTTTGAAAATTGTTTTATCGCAAAGTAATGAATTCTATTTGAAAAAGTTAATACTATCAAATAACAAGATAGCATTATGAAATTTGCCTTGAAGTTGAAGTTTGCTCAGGTGCTTTGTAATTTCAAATGAAAACACCTGGGGGACTTTTAATAATACATATTCAAAAGTTGTCAATTTAAAATAAAAATTGTAACATGTTTTAACAGTTCGAAAATAACAGTTAAAACTTTATAATGGAAAGCGGTCGAAATCCTTATAAAAGAGTATATCTGTTATCTTCATATCCATATTTCCAAAATATTTTTTAGATTGACGATTATTAAGCATGTTCATACGAATATAAGTTTATAAGCACTGTAAGTTTTTAAGCATATATCCAGCTTCTAGAAATCAATCCGTTATAGATAAATCTTTCTAGCAATGGTACTTATGCTTTAGTATTTTCGAATTTCGTTAACTACTCTAAGATATCATTTCTTCAATTTCATTTTGAGTCATTTCAACTCGCGGAACATTTAATGTAATAAAGACAATAATTAGTTTTTTTAAGTAAATGCATTTAATTCAATAGGATTGGTGAAAGCAATTTGATCCTCTTTTAAGAAATATCAGTTACAATTCTGACGGTTTATCTTTTCGATGTTTAGCCAGATTTTTGTGAGTTTCCTTTATACTTTGTGCTGTAGCACTTCTTAATGTTACATTCTTTCCGAACTCCAAAAGTGTCTACATATCAAACATAAAATTTTAGTTTTCTTTTTAATATAATTGTGTTGTATATATATATATATAAATATATTGAAAAAAAATATATATATATGCGATGTCCATCTTCAATTTATCATACTTATTCGTAGGGTAAAGGGCTCTAACATATTTCTTTTTTAATTCTAGGATGTATGAGAATATATCAATAAAATGTGTGTATATTAATAAAAAAGGAAAGAAATGATTACAGAAATATTACACACAGTTACTAACCTAAGTAATGAAAATAATTAAAGAGCTTAAATCCAAAATTTATATGTTCGACTACAGCCCAAGTGAAGAACGTAGATGACATATTCGGGGTTTTTGTGTCAAGTACAAAATTGATAATTTGTGCCACTTTCAAAGCAGCTCATTTGAAGTTATTCAATTTTACATTTTGATTTTTAAATAACTATTCTTAATTAGCGCTGAATTTTATTAATTTTATAATACAGGTCTTAGTATTTAATAAATACAGCGTATTAATTGTAAAGTTGTGTAAAATCTAAGAGAGTAGCAAAATAAAGTATTAGTTTCAACATAAAAAATAAAAATTATAAGTAAAAAAATAAAAATTATTTGTACAAATCTTTAAATTTTCAGACTCAAGATACCGCGCATTGCAACGCTACGTTCCGACTGGTAATTTTTGTATCCACAATTTTTTTTTGTGCTAAAATGTAAAATTGAATTATATTTATCTGTCTAAATGCATCACTGTTGCAAGATGAGCTGTAATTTTTAACTCGGGATGCTACCACATTCTGAAGACAAATATTCCCTTATTTAATGACGTAATGAGACAAATATTACTATTCAAAAATAGTGGTAACATTCTGAGTAATAAAAAAAGCTCACCAAACTCGTAAAACTAATATACATATCTTTCTGATGTTTGCTATCTCTAAGACCGGACGATTGATGCAAGTGTATTCGTGCAAAGTGTATTTCAGCATCCGTGTTCTAACATCTAAATTCAACACAGGTAAATTGCCAGTGGCTTCGCGGGCCACAGATAAGTTGTCGGCGGGCCAGTTGTGGCCCGCGGCCACGTGTTTGACATGCCTGATTTATAGAGACACACAAAAGAATTCGGTTTGACTATACGACTGACTGGATAATTCCTAGTTTTTCTGCTGTGTATGCATTTTTTAAATTATCTAATTTTTAGTGTATTGCGTCGTAAATTCTATAGATTATATACAGGGCTGCGCAACAAAATTCGCACACATTACAGCATATGGACAGCAATGAATTTGGATGAATTTTTTTGAGATATGTTTTTTTTAAATTGCTTTTTTATATATCTGTTTTCATTGTATAAAAAATGAAATTTCTTAGCAATATTCTGCTACTGTTGGAAAGTGTTTCATAACCTATGCCTGTAAGATTTTTCGTTCTTGTTTAAATTTTATTATCTCGCCGCACCCAATCTACGACCTGCTTTGGGTTTTGGGATCAGGCCATACCGGCTGAATGAAATCAAGTTCTTATATAATTCAAAATGTAGTCGGTGTTACATAAAAAAAAACAGCGCATCACAATGCATTGTATTCATATTAAACTTGATTTCACTAAACATCATGCATCATTTAAAGTGGCATCGAAAAATATCCTATATTCTGCAAGCTTCTTTCAAAGTTTTCAGAAAAAAAAAATAAACAAAATTATAAAAGAAACAAAATATCTAAAGTGCCTTATCACGTTACATAGATATGTTAATTTAATCACAGAAATAAGAGTAGTGGGGGCGCGCTGTTCTCTCAGAATGTTATCATTTGGTAGGGGTGGAAAAACACAAAATAAAGAGCAAGATTTTGCAAGAGATTTAACTTTCTAGATAGATAAATGTCATTCTGATCTCTTGTCAGATATATTTCTGCGACAGTTTTACTAAAGTATCTCTGTTGTCAATCACAGGTTTGACTATACCGTAACATATCGCATGTGACATGTCGCGCATAGATTTTGTTTTTTCTTCCTTTGAGAAATCTTAGGAAGAGTTTTGAACAAATATTTCGAAATATTCTAAAGCTAATGTTTATTTTCTGGAATACTAATGTATTTAAATTGTTAAATGTTAAAAATGAAGACATAATTATTTGCCATTCTAAAGAAAACGTTCTTTTTTTAATATAAAAATTTCAATTAAAAAATTACATTAATATCCACAGTTAATCTTTCAATATTTTTCATATTTACAAAGGCAAGGCTTACTGCAAAAAAAGACAAATGTTTCTGAATCTAAGAGGATGTGATATAACCACGTACAAAAATATACAATAACCTCCTCAGAGTTACCAACGATTCCAAAAAGCGTTCTTTATCTTTAAAGACCTCAGAAACCATTATATTTTCGAGATTTAAAGGAGCATTTATAAAACAAAAGATTATTTTGCTCGAATTTTAGGAAACGATTCCAAGTAGTTTGTATAGTATATTAAACAGTGTTTTGAAACCGGGATAATGGTTTTTTGCGTACTCCTGTTCTCGGTCTTCTATATTTAGCTGGGTAACTAAATTCATACATGCAAAAGTATCCAAATAATATTAATTTTAATGTTAATTTATCATGTTTGTCTGTAAAATATGTTTGTTGGACATGAAAATATTTACTTGAGAATTGATAAAATCCCGAAAACCTTTCCATATCGTTGAAAAAACTTATTAATGCACTATCGAAACTACTTGGAAACGTTTCCAAAAATTCGAGTCAGCAAGTATAAAAAAAGGTATTAAAAAAGTAGAAAAGAATGTTTTTTACTTCATAATGAGTAAAAAATTAAAGTTATATCGAATTACGAAGTAAGAAAATGCAGTATAAAAAAAGAAGAAGAAAAAGATTTTTTTACTTCATCATAAGTAAAAAATGAAAGTTAAAATAAATGTAAAAAGTAAAAATAACTTTTTAATAAAATAACTCTTTTACAAGCATTCAGTTTTTATCTTGAAAATCACGCCAAATTTCATGACTGCAAATCATGTTGTTCCAAAAAAAAAAAAAAAAAAAAAAAAAAAAAAATCTGTTCCAATACGTTAATTTGGCCTGGGCACCAATTATGGAAAAGTTTGATTTATGCTTGGTAGAAAGCACGAATTGCTGATATTTATTCAAATATTATAATTTGTACACTGTTGCTTTTTAAGATATTGCAACACAAAAGAAAAAAAATATTTAAATTAACTAGTCAGCATTTCTAAATTGTTTTCTCAACGTATAATCATTATTTAGTTAATATTAAACATATAATTGATTAAAGCGTATTTTTTTAATTATTACAATCTTAATTTTTTATTCACATTTTCTGCCTTTTAGTGTTTGAAATATTTCGTTGTTGCCGTTTCACAGCCAGTTGTCATATTTTAGCTAGCGTGGTTTCACACATAATTAACTTCATTGCTCTTGTAACTCGTAAACATTTGCAACCCTAAAGAATATTTGGCAATATTGTAGGCTATGTATGTATCCTTGGAAGTCAATTAAAATCGATCCGATTTTAATCTTTGTTACTATATCAGAAGATCTCTTCATTTATGTATAGTTGAAATGTTGAAAACATTAATACTTTCATAATAAAAATACATGAAAAATAAAGCGTATTTTTTTTAAAAAAACATAAATTACACTCTTTAATTTATTTTCGAATTTTTAGTGTTTAATATATTTTATTGTTGCAGTTTCACAGTCAGTTCACATATCTTTGCAAGCGGAGTTTGGCGCATAATTAACTCCAGTGTTGTTCTAAAAATTCTATACTACTATTGTAAATATCAAGAATATTTATTATCTGCGCCCGGTTAAAGGAAAAATGCCTTAAAATATTTTTTTAAATAAATAATCAAGTTCTAAAATTATTAAAATGTAGTTTTGTCATCGAAAACACACCTATGTTTTTTTTTTTTTTTTTATGTAAGTCTTCTATCAGGAAATGAATGGAAATCGAGTACAAAAATCCACATTTACATACAAAAAACAAATAAAGTTAAAGAGTGTAAATAGGTGAGAGAATCGGTAAAAATCTTTTATAATGTCAGTAGTTTATAACAAACTGTTCAATGAATATTAAAAATATTTATAATAAAATTTTTATTTTAATACTATGTCATTTACAAAAAAAAAAAAAAAAAAAAATAAATAAATATAATAATAATAATAATAATAATAATAATAATAATAATAATAATAAATAAATAAATTAAAACTTTTGCGTGAAAAAAAGAAAAAAAGAATAATTGCCTAAGCTCTAATTTCCCAGATAATTTTATATTCCCACTTTTAAGCCCTTGCTTTATCCAATTTTTCTATTTACTTTTTTCATGCAGTTATAAATATAAAATGTTTTTCCTTTTCCCCATAATCCAACCAATAAATAAATGAAAGAAAATAAATATCCATTTTTCAGATGGTGAAAAATACGAATAAATAAATAAAAATCTTTCCCGCTGCTCATTAATCACAACAATCATGTTTGCAGTAATTTTCATTGTGATCAATAAAAGAGAAAAACTGGAGGATTTTTTTTTTTTTTCTAAAGAACTTTTATAAAATCTCTTTTAGTTTTTCTAACTGAATTTATTCGTAAATGTAGCAATCTGCTTAGAAAAAAATGTCAAATTATACTGGGTGGTTCAAAAGAGAGAAATTGTGAAACGTTTAAAGGTTGTTACTGCACACTACAAAAAACAGTTTTCATCATTTTCCAACATAATTGAAAAGTTTTTATGAATTCGTTTATCTGTCCATTTGCCTGTCTGCTTGTCTGCCGTATGCCAGATTGCCACGAAATTTATGTTACTGAGGTTTACTATAGAATGTTTGGTATCGAAAATGAAGTGTGTAGCATTTATAATTCGTTAACAGTGCCACACAAAAGAATTCCGTTACATTATGATCGATTCGGAAGAATTGTTTGCGGTACATTTTATTGATGTTACGATATTTCAAACATAATGAGATTGATATGCATCACTGAGATGTGCTACAATATGCACTCTAAAAACGACATTTTCAAAACTGAGCAAAAAATACTCAAATCTGAGTATGTCGCATAATTAAAATGACTCCGAATCAAAATTACTCAAGTTTGAAACATGTATATACTCATTTCTGAAAACATGCACACACTCAAGAATAAAACATCATGTGCTCATATTTAAGTATGTCCATGTTTCAAAAATGAGTATGAACTGACTTCTATGTGCTCATTTTTGAGTATGTCCATGTTTCAAAAATGCGTATGAACTGACCTCTTTGTACTCAGTTTTGAGTATGTCCATGTTTCAATATTCTGAGTACGTCTGGTATTTTAGAACTGAAAGCATTGGTTCGTCATATTTGAAACAAAAAGTTTCATAACGAAATGAAAACATCGATTTACTCAGATTTGAAAGTGCCATTTTTCTCAGTGTGCTTTCTCAGGAATATAAAATAAGTAGCATTTATAGTTCGTTTCCAGGGGCTCACAAAAGAATTCTATTACATTATGATGTAATGGGGGAAAATCGTTTCCTGTTACTTATTTAGATATCTCATTTCATTCAAGGACACAATTAAAGTTTTTAATGATATTCTGTTAGTGTTTCATAATCTATGCCTAAAGCATGATTTTTCATTTTCTTATATTTGAAACTGGGGTCACAATTATTCAGTCAAATATACAGGGCGTCCCTCTCAATCGGAATTTAGATATTTGTTAATAATTTTAACAGTAATGGAGATATTTTAGCGAAATGTGAAATGTACAGAGTTTTCTTTTTGGGAAACATAAAGATAACACGAGAAATAATAGAAGTAGCTACCATCCTTACCCAAATAGCGCTGAACTAGACGTTACATATTTACCAGTGTAATTGACAGTAAATACGGTTTTCCTTACCGAAATCCTGTACACTTTTATCACTTTTCATGTTATCATTGTATTTCCCACAAAGCTCAGAAAATCCGTAGAAAATGTTTTCAAATGCCTTTATTTTAATTTATGAACGATAGGTATGTTAGGACTGAACTGGGCACGCTGTGTTTTTGAGTGATAAAATGAATTACGACTCTAGTTTCTCATACAAAAATTGTTTGCTTTGAAGTGCACCATAACCTCTTATTGTTTTCCTATATTTTTTTAATCATCCTGTATTTATTATCACGATTCTAGGTATTTTCACTGTGATCAATAAAAAATTAGAACTGGAAGATTTCTTTTATCAAATGAATTTTTTTAAATCTATATTAAAATATTTTTAACTAACAAGGGAACCACTTTCGGACCTAGCTCGCACCTATCATTGAGACCTGGTGCATTTTAAAGTCCTCCTATAATATGAAGTTTGAGAATCGGTGAAATTTGCGTAAAATTTCAGTAGATATACCGTAAATTTTACTGTACTTGTACCGTTTTCACTCTTTACGGTATAAGTACGGTACTTATAAGGTATACTAAACGTAAAAAAATATTATATGGGCCATTTCAATTATAAACAGCATTTATACCGTAAAATGATTGTTTTTCAGTGAAATATCGCTATTTATACCGTAAAATATTTATTTTTCAGTAATGAAAAAGCTGATACACCCGCCTTGGTTTACGGCAACTTCAGAAATGATGCTTTTGCTCTTATGCGTGCAGGCCTCAGGAGAGGGGGGGGGGGGGAGTGCAGCCAGTACATATACTTTAAATATTTTACTGTACATATACCTTCTAGTTAAATTACGGTATATATACTGGTTACAAAGTTGCCAGTATATGTACCGTAATTTTTGACCAAAATTTTTTACAGTGTATTTTCCTGCCCCTTGTCGTTTGAGTAAAAAACGTAATTTAGAAAGTGAATACCAGCCCGGACACTTTATCACTCAGTTGGATAAATTACAGCTCGTACTATTACAATAGAAGCATCTTTCTGATAATCATTGCATCATAATTTGGGTTAAATTATATTTCCACTGATATGCAATTTTATGGCTTTATTTCAAAATTAACTGCCATTATGAACTATAAAACTTTAGAAATTGAACTTTTTCGAAAGGATTTGATAAATTTGGTCACTATTGAGTAAGTATCAAACAAAATTCTATATTATTTTATGATAAGTTTCTTTTTTTTAAATTTAATACAGAACACTTTTTCAGGCAAAAAATTATCTTTCCATTCATATACAATTTTACGGCTTTACTTCAAAATGAATTGCCGTTATGGACTATAAAACCTTAGAAATTGAGTTTTTTAGAGAAAGTTTCCATAATTTTGGCTACTACTGTGTAAGTATCAAACTAAATTCTATATTATTTAATGATAAGTCTCTTTTTTTTGAAATACAGAAAACTTTTTCAGCCAAAATATAAAATTGCCTAAGCTGAATCTTATTGCAATTTAATATAAAATGTATGTTTTAAATCATTTCGCAATAAATATATTTTAATATCAGTTATGAATTTGTAACTAGTAATTTATTTCGTCAACGATATTTCAAATGCTTTGATTTGGAAAGTGAGAAAAATCCACTTTGAATAAAATTATTTTTTTTGCGTTGCGTAATATTAACAATCATAATCAGAACTTCATCATGAATAATTTAAAAATCTTCACTATATAATTTAACAAAAATAATTATAAGCATACAGCTTATTACTGATTTTTTTTCTCCACTTTTTTTGTTTTATTGTAACTCTACTCTTCTAAAGAAGAATTAAATACTGAAATAAAATAAATAAGTAAATAAAATAAAAAAACTCAATTTTTTGTTATTATAATTATATTCCCTTCAAATAAAATCAATGTTTTGTATGAATCATTGCTTTTGAATGTGAGACAACGCCTTTGGCGCATACTAAAACCATGATTTTTTTTTTCAACTAACACGGATAGCCATTATTGCACATTAAATTTACATAAAATAAGACCACAAAAAACATAAACTAAGTCTATTACTGCTTATGAATATTTTAAGCACTTTCAGGGGGAAAGTACTTCTACGAAAGTAAAATGCTAAATGGTTGAATGACACAGGGCTGGCGTAACGTCGCACGGGGCCCTGGTAAATCACTTAGCGGGACCCAATGTCTCTGACTGCAATACTGGACTAATAAAAATTATTTTAAAAGTGTATATAATCACAGAATATTTTATAATATAGGTTATAAAATACCGTACAACTTCTTTCACATCTAATGTGCATAATTATTTTTATATAATTAATAAAAATCTTCTATCCTTTACAATATTTTAAATATTTATTATTATTATTTAATTTTTTTTTCGCTCAAGTTACTTTCAGGATCCTCAAATCTACACATTTCTCGACAATTATATCAACTTTGGCTGTAAAACATAAAATTAATACTCACTTCTATTTAAAAAAAAAAAAAAAAAACAAATTAAAAACAAATTTAGAGCAAAGATATCATTATTTTACTAAGAGGTAATATTTTGAATTGTATAGAGTGGCGCGGGGCCCTGCGCAACCGCTGTGACACCAGCATTCACAATTTTATTTGAATCACATATTTATTTGAAAATAAGTAAAAGTTTTTCGCCACGTGCTTAATAAAAGGAAAATTTTCATTCCAAAATTCTGGTGCCAATGTAGCATTTAGGGATTAAAATTAAGTGGTCAAAAGTAAGCTAAAAATGAACCACCGCCCTTCAACGAGTTACGCCCATTCAAATAAAAACCATTAACTTTCTAGCAATAACATAAAACGGATTTGCCCCAATTTTTAAATTCAACGGCTCAATTATCGGACTAAATTTCTGTAGCATTTTAAAGGGGCTCAGTACCCTTTGAATTTATTATTATTATTACTATTATTATATTTGAGTATTTTATATATTTTTGACACAATATTAAACGGTTTTATGAAGGAAAATGATTTAACTAATAAAAAAAAATGTAATTATCGTCGTAGAATTAAAAAAATAATAATAACTAAAGAAATTCAAAATTTAAACCACACTTTTACAATTTTGAACTTTTTGTTCTTACTTTTTTTACAAGTGTGCTCTATAATTATAAGGACAAGATTTTCAGAATTAATTTTAAAAAATAATTAATTAAATATCATGACATGTAAAAATACAGTAAAAAATGTCTATATACTTAACATTTATATATTTTTTTTAAATAAACTACTTATATTATTGAAAATCATATCCTTAATTTTTAATGAAACCTTAAAGATCGTCCAAAAAATAGCGAATTAATTGAAAAATGTTTAAGCTTTAGAATTTTGATCAAAACGATATATTGAAGAAAAACACAAACTAAGAAAAACGAATTTAAAGACTGCAACTCTGAATCTTCTAAAAGGATGCAACATAAAGTGTTTTTCGCATATGACTATCGGATCTTTCCGACACAGCGTGAGAATATACTGTCTATATTCATTTTAAACAAAAAGAGGGAAAATTAATATTTTCGCCATTTTTCACAAAATGAAGGATACTGAGTCCCCTTAATGCTAAATCCACATTTTTAATATACAGAATGTCGACAAAGTCTCTTTACAATTTCAAGTTTTTATTACAAATACAAATTAACAGATCGTGTATGGGAAGTAGTACAATGTATATATGTTGAAGTTTTTTTTTTTTCATTAATTTAATAAACCTCTATATGTGCATTCATACCTCCATTGGTTGCACGAAGCACGTCAAGGCGATAATCCTCTGATACTTGCTTTTATCTCATACTGAGCCAGTCTCCATGAATTTCTTGTAAATGAAAGAAGAATTGTAATTGTAAAGAGAATTGTAAAGAGACTGTGCGCACCCTGTAATACTGAAAATGTATCTATTTAATAAAAATAAAATAGTCTTTTAAGCGAATTATTTGTGTAACTAGCTAAATGCCTATTCATTGTCAACTTTAAACATTGTTAAAAATGAATTTCTCTAAAAAGAAACAAACAAAATTTCTATAATATTTTAATGCTGAATTCCATTTTTTAATATAACGCAGAAAAATTATCCACTCACTAGAAATAAAACTGCTTTTTGAGCGAATTATTTGCGAAACTATCTAAATGCCTATTCAATGCCTTAAAAGTGAAGTACAGATTTCAGAATATACAGATATAATAATTGCCAAGTTATTTTTTTTATATTTTAATGCTGAATCTACTTTTTTAATACTGAAAATTTATCCACTCAATAAAATAAAACTGCCTTTTAAGCGAATTATTTGCGAAACTAGCCAAGTGCCTATTCATTGGCAGCTTTAAACATTGTTAAAAATGAATTGTCTTTTCGCGTTTATCTCCGTCAGATAAACCAGAATATCGCAACCACCTTGGCGATAAATCTCTCTCTCTGGCAACTTCCAGCTCCGGCAATCTCCACTAACGAAGTTTCCGATAGACAGGGGAAAGACATCTGTTGTATCACGTCCGTTGTTGCCAGTTGTCTGTCAGTTGGTTGCTCTCTGTGGATGTGTAGGTTTTTCAACTCTGTTCGACTCGTTCATGTGCGGACTAAGGAAAGGTCTTTTTAATATTGTTCGTGTATGATTTTTCTGCAGCTGTATATGTAAACATACATCTGACAGATCGGATACAGGATTTGTGTGTTTATGTTTTTATTCATGGATTTTGACGGCCATTAATTTTCATTATAAGATAACAGGTGAGTCTACTTTTCTGTTTTATAGTAAAATAGTGAATGGATATCAGTAATATTCCCGAGAACTTGTATTTTTGCTTTAATTTAAGAAAAAATATATACTCTAGTTACCTGAAATGAACATGCCGTATTAAGAATTAAAATTTGTGATTTAAATAAATAAATGGAAATTGTAATCGGGGCCCCCTAATCTGGGGCCCGATTGGGGATACCTTAAATTCTTTTGACTGATCCACATGTTGCTTCAAATTTGGTGTCAGATTATGGCTTATTAAGTGAGCGGGAAACTTTAAAAACATACAGCTTAAAATTCGGTCGTAATGTCTAAAATTTGCAGTATTTAAAACAATCTATCTTAATATTCTGTGGCGGTATAATGGATTCTTTTTAAAATGTAAACAAAATAATAATCAGTTATGCACACTTCAATGTCTGTATATTTTTTGTAATAAACCTTGTAAAAAATGTGTTTCATATGAGAAGTAATTTTCACTATTGGGCGCAATTTTAAAATTAACACTTGATCTTTATAAAAATTTCTGATTTAAGTTAATGCAAATGCTTTATATGATAAGAATTTCTAACAGATTTATTGAAGTTTAATACTTAGTCTTGTCAGAAAGCTAAAGCCATTGAGATTATATTTCTCGGAAACATATAACCTGCTGTTATGAAATTTTAAGTAGAATACAAATATCGCTATCATTTTCTGTAAATTTTTATTTAATTTTTTGTTTAATATAAACTATTCTAATTCCCTCATTTCTCTGCTTTTTTTTGCCCGTCTCATATAGAGACCCTCCTCTAGCACCTATAATGATGGTAAAGTTTAAATGGTGGGTAGAATCAGAATACGTGTGTATGCTAGGTAAGCCAGCCAAAAGGATATGAGGATAGCTAATTAGGGCTCTCACTAAGGGGAGTGAATAGGGATGGGGGGGGGGGGGGTAATATATATAAATCATCCAAAGTTTGTAAAATTCCTTTAAATTTCACAGAAACACAAATTTAGTTGGCAAATTTGTTAAATGTTTTATTTATTTATACATTTATTTTTCAAAAAATATAACACACTTTCTGGTTAAACGGACACAATCGGCAAACACCAATAAGTGGAAATTTTAACCCCCTTTCCCTAATCATAAGTCATAGCGATCACATTGCTAAGCCCGTTAAAATCATCAAGCTTTAGGATGGGAAATAGGAGTAAAAAAATGAATACAAAACATTTATTTTTTCTGTTTTAATAGAATTGTGAGCACGAAGACCCGTGATTTCTCTCCTCCTCACTGTATGCAGGCATGTAATCTCAGACTTGACGATAATTAGATTGATCTATGATAAGATTAAGTAAACTGAAATGCTTATATAATAGCAGTAATTAATTCAGAGGACTGGCTGCCTGGCTGGGCAGGAGATCTCCCGCCGCCTCCGGAGTATCGAGATGGCTCCTCCGAAGGATTTGGAATTTTTTTAGAAGTGCAACCCTCCCACCCTTCAAGAATACAGTGCCAGACATGGATGTTATAAAATTTAAAATGAGCAACATTTTCCCAAAAGAAACTATCTTGATAATATTATACTGACGTATCATTTTTATTTTTTTATATTTGTTTCAAAACGTGTGATTAAGTCGGTTCTTCGCTTTAGTAGAAAATGTCGAATAAATATCCATCTTCAGATTTATGCTGATTTTCATAAATATTTAACTTACGGACAGGCTTGGGATCAAAATAAATAAATAATACAACATGCTTTCCGGTAATTTAATAGAAGTTAAAAAATAGTTTCCTAGGACAAGAGATTTTCTCCCATCTGACTCGAATAATACCAAACTTTTATCAAAGGGATAGAAAAATATTATTCATGGAGGATTTCCTTATTTGGTCAGTGAAATCTCAAATTTCCCCAAATGTCAAACCTATGGGCGTGGAATGCATTCTTATTTTGAAAATATCTCCTCAGGAAATTAGTATATATATTTCTTTTTTTTTTTCAGTATATTTTTCTCAAAGAATGTTTTTGTTTTTTCGTTCATAAAATATTTCTAATATATGTTTAATTTTTTTAACATTTTATGTGTTAAAAGTTGACGAGCTTTGACTAAGATTTCAACACTGCAAATAAAATTAAGTATATATTTTAGAAATATTTTGTAAATTAAAAAGAAAGAGACATCCTTTTAGAAGAGTACACAGAAATAATAAGTTAAAAAATAGTAATTTCCTGATGAGCTTATTTTAAACATAAGAATGAATTCTACGCGCATAGGTTTAACATTAGTGAGGAGAATTTGAGAAGCGTATGTCCGATATTTTCAGCCCCACCAGTGGCTGAGAGGTTCTGCTCTCAAAGGTGGTAGAAGAGAGGTGCTGGGTTTAAACCCCTGTCGCGCTCGTCGACCTAACCGTTCGGAGTTTTCCGTGGTTTTCTTCGACCCTTGCCGTAAATACGGGTTAGGATCCCTTAGAAAGACCCCCCTCGGAGGGCACCCCCCCCTAGAGCCTATATCCCTCGAGTAGATAATTGGCCGTCATAAATCAACCAACCGATATTTTCAAAATAGTCAAAAGAAAAAAAAAATTGTACAATCAGAATTTTCGTTACACAAGGAAATTGTTTAAAACCATTACGGCTTCCGCACTGGAATAAGAAAAAACACTTTCAAATGAAAAAAATATTTATATATATATTTGAATATTAATGCGTATGTTCATATTTATACAAAAAAGACAAAATTGATATAGAGATGTAATTGTAGGCTACTTTTCCATAATTGCATTGAAATAGCGATTAAGTGTCTTTCATTTCGGGTGCAGGTCGGGTTCGCGTTTGAATATTTCGGGTTCGGGTCGTTCTCAGGTTGAAGTGCGGCTTGACGAAATGTTTTTCGTCTGATTCGGTCGGGTTATAGGTTGACTTTAAGCAGAAATTTCGGGTCGGATTGTACGCGAACCCTGCAGGACACTTGTACGATTCAAGGGCGATTGTACTAAATACAAATTAAGTCTGTAAGCGTGTATTATCCACAGAGCGGATTTCGAATACACTAAAAGAGACTTATATTAAATTTTGCTATTCGTATATTTCAAGGGAATATACGAATAGCATAGGGAATCAGTTTTATATTTGATGGTACATTTATTTTTGAAAAATTTTATAATCTTCTCAGGGTTCGTAAATATCATATTTTCGAAAATATCAAAAATATCCTATATTTTTTATATATATCCGATATTTTCAAAATAGTCTATTTATTGATGATTACAAATATTTTCAAGCTTAATATTTAAATAAGAAACTGAAACACGTTGCATCTAGCATGAAAATTAAAACCATATTCTAAATGTATTTTTATTTTATTTTTTCACTTGCAACAAGACTGAAAATAAAACTAACTGAAAACAGGGACATTTTTCTGAAAATTTAAAGAATCTGCTTTTTACGCATAAAAAAAAAAAAAAAAACTACAGGATTTAGTATCAAGGAAAATTTGTTTTTTACCACAAATTTTTAAATGCAAAATAATTTGTTATTACTGAAATATTTGACCATAAATGTAAGATTGTTCGCTTTTTCATTCCCTAACCCGTTGTGCAGTTTAAAGTGAACTAAACCAAAATCGGAAAAGAACAGTGTTGAATTCAGGGGGTATCCCGGGGGAGGGGGGGGGGGACATTCCCCACCGGAGCCTTGAAATCATTTTTTTGCATTTAATGGTTTAAAAAGTGCAAGTTCCCTCCCGGAGCCACAGACATCTCTTCCGGAGAAAAGTGTCTGAATTCAACACTGGAAAAGATTCTTTATAATAAAGCTGTAAATAACTTTCAACGGCTTTTAACTTTCATTGGTTGTTCTAAATAAAAATTGTTCCACATAATTCTACATTTAAAAATTTAGATTCAAACGTAAAAATTGAAAAAGTTTTATTTATTTATTTTGCCCAAAAAGTCACTGCCAGAGAAAAAGTTCTTTGTCTACAGAACATCACAATTAATAACAATTGAAAAATTATATTTACACTTGTTTTGACTGATAATATCAAAAATATGCACAGTGATATTTTGAAATTAAATATCAAATATATATGAAAATATCAAACATCTTGATATTTTGAAAATAAAAATCTGATATATATCATAATATATATATATCAAAATATATAATCCAGTGATATATATCGCCGAACCCTTAATCTTGTCATTTAATAACTACATTTTCAGAATATATTTCTGAAAATTTCTTTTTAATTTTTTACGAGAACTATATTAAGGTTGTCATTTAAAATGACAAATACAAACAGAAAATACAAAACTTT
Organism: Maratus michaelseni; assembly: GCA_963931845.1. NCBI lineage: Eukaryota > Metazoa > Arthropoda > Arachnida > Araneae > Salticidae > Maratus > Maratus michaelseni. The sequence goes on from OZ007593.1 coordinate 231,673,927, forward strand.
TATCAAAATAGTGGAAAAGTTTTATTTGTGGTGTGTTTGGGCATACTTTATAAGCTTATGTCATTTTTAAATAAAATTATTTTTGGCGTTTAGATCTGAATTTTCGTTATATAAGGAAAAAATTAAAAACCTGTTCGGTTACCACGCTAAAATTTTATAAAGTTAAAAAAAAAAAAAAATGCACAATTAATCTTGTATCATCTAATAATGAACTGCATTTTAAAAATATATGTTCTGATAACTAAGATTATGATTTAAAAAGATAAAATGAAAAACATTGCGAACATCTTAAAATTCATTACACGCAATCCTGCTTCTACGTATTCAAATTTCTATTTTTTAATCATTCCAATGTTAATGTGATGTTTGTAATCCTACACTTCGCTATTATCGCACTTGATTAATATGGAAATTAATCCATGCCACAATGATTTTAAATAATAGAAAAATGAAACATCGAAAGGCTCAGTATTACATAATATTACTGTTTGCTTTCTTTACTTCATGTTAAATCAGGTGCAAGTTAACGAAATTGATATAATGTATCTATTTTTAAAATATCCTGCGTATTTGAAAAAAAGCTGTTTTATTATTCTATATGATACGCATGAAAATAGTTTTAGAAACAATTAAATAAAAATAAGAGTTGTTATTATGTTTCGTTATTATAAATTTGTTTTCTTAACGATTGCCGCGGTTGTAATTAAGATCATTACTATGCAACTGTTTAAGAATGTTTAAAAAATTAGAAAATATTTTATAAGCTGGATTTAAAAGTCGAGGTTAACGTGCTTGTCTAGTGGTTAAGGCGCTGGATACTAGACAAAGGGTGCCAAGTTCGAATCTGGATGGCATAGATGTTTGTAGTGGGTCGGATTCCACTTTAAACGGAGGTCCCTGTCTGTTTAGCTTTTGTGTGCAAATGATTGTAGAAAAAGATGATTGTTTTTTTAATTTCAGTTGCTCATTTTATGAAACAGATAATAGAAATCTGCACGGGTCCAAGCCGTCCCGAGTTCGTCATATTTTTAAATTATCATTAGATTCGGGACTGCCCCCCCCCCTTTTTTTTTTTTTTTTTTTTTTTTCCCCTGCAGACTCAAGCCGGACTTCTTTTTTCCCAAGCCTTGTCGGGCTGCCGTTGTCGAGCTGTAAAAGTAGAAAATTGTCTTATATTACATAATTTTAACGGAATCTTTAGAAAGTTGTATCTTTATCCAAATTTATTTTGTTTTAATAATTACAAAGGAATATTTTTTAATCTGTTTGTTTCTCTTTGTAGAATTTTAAAACTATGAATTTCTTCAATCATTTATTTTATTTTTATTTTTCTATTTGAAGCGGCCATAAACTGGGATTTCTAGGACACACAACTAAAAAAAGTTTTAAATCAGTCCTGGTTCTACTGTGTTCAGAGTATTGATATCATTCAATAATACTCGGTAAATCCTGTCGGTATACTCTCAACACACTTACACCCGGGGTAGATTTTAAAGCTTTTATTGGGGTGAGGGGGTGTCAAATAATGTCAATTTACGCTATACTCATATAAAGAATCTTCATTTGTGCATGAATGTTTAATGGGATCATTGATATTTTTATGCTATATTCCATGGCTTTAGAGTAAAAATAAATGCAAAATGCTATAATTTGAAAATTTTTGCTTAAGGGTCATTCCATGGTAACTTACGTTACATTTACAGTAATTAACTTCAGTAATTTTAGTAACCAAAAAATATTCATAATGTAAAGTTGATGTGATATATTAATTAAACCTGTCCAAAGGAAAATTTGCATGAAGATTACTTAAATTTAGTGCTATTTCTTGAACTCTGGAAATTATATTTACTACAGTAACTTATGTTACAGAAAAAAATAACGCAAGTTACCATAATAAATTTAATTGCCACTGTTCAAGAAATAGCACTAAATTTGGGTAATTGTCATTCAAATTTGAGTTTGGATAGGTTTAATTAACAAATCATATCAACTTTACATTTTGAATATTTTCTGGTGTTATATTACTAAAATTACTGAAGTCAATTATTCTAAATGCAACGTAAGTTACCATGGAATGACCCTTAAACATGAATGAAATATTCTTTAAAAGAATTTTAATTGTAGGATAATGCTTATTAAAAATATCGGTATTTTTTGTCAGGATGGATCGGATCAATTATTAAACAGATTTATGCACGGGCTATGGATTACGAAAATATTTTTGCCCGGGGATGAAGCGACCTAAACATTTCGGTCGGTCTACATATCCAACATATGTAATACTTCAAAATTTCGCGGGAATGGTGTTATATAGGAATTTTGAACATTAACCATCATGTCATTACGGCTTAATCATTTATCATTGCAGTATAATGACATAATGAGAATAGGTACACATGGTTTCATTTTGATGCGGGAATTTCAGTTATATAAATTAATTCAAGAAGTAATCAGAACAATAATGTATTTGAAGCAACTTATTTGCCTGGAATTAGCATATCTTGCTGTTTCAGATGATTAATCTAAATCCAGTAAACGCTTGCTTGACTTATCAACATGTATTTTTAGGTAGATTTCGTAAGAAATACTACCTATTACATTCTCACCTAAGTTGGAAATTTTGAAAAATTTTTGCAGATCTACGCCGATTATGACTCCCAGAACCCAAAACCACCCCTAGTTCAAAACTTTATATATCTATCTATCTATCTATCTATCTATGTCACTTTTTTCTGACCACGATAACTGGAAAAATTCTGCATTAATCTTTTACAAACTTATACATAAAATCAAGGGGCATAAAATCTCGGTCAAGTTCGTTAATGGGCAAAATCGAACCAAGAGGGGGGAGGGTGGGGGGGCTTTTTGTGAAAACAGAAAAAACCCCATAATTTCTTAATTATGATACGTATCGAATCCGTTTAAAGTTATTATTACTTCTAGGAGAAGGGTCGAAAATGCATGTATGACAGATTTTTGATATAATTAAAAATGGCCCCAAGGGGGGGAAAAGGGGGGGTTTTAAGAGAAAAAAAATCATAGCTTCGTCAATTCACAAGATATCAAATTCGAGTAAATTTATTATTAATCCTCTTAATATTATCTAAAACTTTTATATTGACAAGTTTTTTATAGGACCAACCGTTATAGCAAAAAAAAAAAAAAAATAAAAAACAAAAAAAATCCCTGCCGGCTCCGCCTGCAAACAAGTTATTATTCGAAGTAGGCGGTTCCAACTCCCGCATCTTTTCGAAACTGATACATAAAATCAAGGGGCATAAAATCTCGGTCAAGTTCGTTAATGGACAAAATCGAACCAGGGGGGGGGGGGGATGGGGGGGCTTTTTGTGAAAACAGAAAAAAACCCATAATTTCTTACTTATGATGCGTATCGAATCCGTTTGAAGTTATTATTACTTCTAGGAGAAGGGCCGAAAATTTATGTATGACAGATTTTTGATATAATTAAAAATTGTCTTAAGGGGGGGGGGGGGAGGGGGGTTTAGAAGAAAAAAATTCATATCTTCGCCAATTCTCAAGATTTCAAATCCGCTTAAATTTATTATTAATCCTCTTAATATTATTTAAAACTTTTATATTTACAAGTTTTTTATAGGACCAACCGTTATAGCAAAAAAAAAATTAAAAACAAAAAAATCCCTGCCGATTCCGCCTGCAAACAAGTTAGGTTTCGAAGTAGGCGGTTCCAACTGCCGCATCATCGTAAAAAGGTCATTTCTTCCGCAATTCCCGACAAACAGACGCCCCACGGTCTGTGTCTTCGAAATCTACCTGTGCCTGTAGGCCGAGCCGTCAGGGATTTTTTTTAATTTGCATTATGATAGTTACACAGTACTTTTAAGGTAATATTTTTAATATTCTATTTTAACTAAATTATTTAAAATTATTTTACCATTTCCATGCTTTGTTTTAGTCTAAAGTGTTTTAAGCTTAACATATTTTATCTTGATAATTTTTAATTTCATGTTTTTTGAATATATATTCAAAAATACAATGTATGCCTGATGTTAACGGACATGTTTTTGCTTTATAATATAGGTATATTTATAAATAACCGAAGACAAGTTAATATTTATTTTCTGTACTCAAAAATTAAAGAGAAACTAAGCAAAAACGTTTCTTTCAGTTTATCTTTTACATAGAAAAAAATAAATAAATAAAAGATCGTAATTTGAAAAGGTGAAATATTTCCATTGTTGAACGTGACCTTCAAAATGTTTTAAAATCAGATAATTTTATAGCAATAATAGTTTTATGTAAATTTTTGAGTGCATAAAAAAAAAAGCCTCCGTCCCGAATTGTAAATCTCACTAAAGCAAGGTTGTAATTTTGACTGGTTAAAACTAATTTTAATCAGGACAGAAAACTGGTTTTAACCCTCTACAATCGCCCGAAATTGGTTATAACTAGTCAAAAGTGGTTTTAAAACAACTTGAATAAATTGCTCGAAATGTATATTTATGTGAATATTAATGTCGTATATATTATATATATTTAAAAATAATTAACATTTTAATAGGTATTATATATAGATTTTTTTTGTCTTATGTAATAGTATTTCAAACGGAAACATATTTCATAAAACTTTTTTATGTTTAAGTGTAATTAATACATTACAACATTTGGTGGGCAGTGATGCAAAATTGGAAAATATTGATTTGAAATTTATAGATTTCATAATGCACCTGATGAATGATTGTGCAAAAACTCTTCATCAGTAGAAAGATTATTTTCGCGTAATCCAGTTTAATCTATGAAATCGTCTTACCTTAATATAGCAACATTTGTTACTTGTAAACATTTTATGTATATTTATGTGATATACATTATATTTTTTGAGTTCCAAATAATTTTTTTAAATGGTTTATTTTGTTTAATACGATTTAGTTTCCTTCACTTTTATACAGGGTGGTTATAATATAAGTATCTCTATTTGGAGCTATCTATAGCTCAAAGGAATGATCCGAATGAAACCAAAATCGGTACACTTATTATTCGAGAAGAAAGAAGAAGAAGAATGAAACAAAAAAAAATAATCGCAATAACCACCGACAGATGGCGCTACTGAGTGTGAAATGTAATGTGTAATACAGGAACAAAAAATTAAGGTGTCAAACCGGATGGCACACCTAATTTATTGGAAAATGTCAGTGAACATGGTTACACTTTTGCATGGCGGTGCCGTTCATTTTCCACATGGTCATTGTGCTGGAGGACACAATCCAGGCGGTGCACCACGTGCTCAACTACGGAATATAACGAGGACGTCATCAGGAGTGATGTTTCGCACATTTTGTGATATGCGGTAAAGACATGAGGTTTGCGACACCTCCACGGTACACAATATTACACATTACATTGCACACTCTCCATCTGTCTGCGATTATTGCAATTATTTTTTTTTATTGTTCCATTCTTCTTCCCCCTTCTCGAATAGTAAGCGTACCGATTTGGGTTTCATTCTGGTTATTCCTTCAAGCTACAGACAGCTCCAAATAGATACTTATAACCAATCGGTGTATAAAATTAGATATGTAATCAAATTATTGAAAATATTTCAGTACTTACTATAATTGCTTACCTTTTGACGTTTTTGTGCTGTTAAATTTTAAAGTAATGAAAATTAAAGTACATAGTACTGGGTAAATATTTGTCAATACTTCCAAATGTTATGTTAAATATGGTTAAATATTATTTTGACGCAATCTTCCAAATGTTGTACTAAATTTATCATTTAACAAAATAAATTAAAATTTATTTTTCCAGTCAAAAAATTAGTTTGGACGGTTAAAACCGTTTTACCGTGGTTAAACCCACCCCTGCTTAAGATCATTTTCAACTGGAAAAGAATTGTTTTCTACTTTAAAAAGTATTTTAATTTCTTAACAACTAGAGACTCTTTGCGGAAATTGTAGATGAGAGCGTGTTTAGTTTAAAATTTCCACGTGAATTTTTGTTTAAAAAAGATAGAAAAAGAAAAAAAAAATCAGTGTATGATAGAGTAAATACAGTAAAACCTTTTAAAACGGAAACAGAATCCTGCTTTAAACGGAAAAATTCTTTGTCCCAGTCAAAGAGTGATGATTTATTTATAATGAATTCTGACCTTCTGAAACGAAAACCTTTCCAAAACAGAAATTTTCTCTGGTTCTTGAGATTCCGTCCTAATAAGTTTCATTACGTTATCAAAAGAAAAAAATGCCGCTATAAAGTTTAATAACATATCCAAATTTCGTAACTATTTGTCTCTTTTTACGAAAGTTTAAACATGCATTTTATTTTTGTGATGTAATAAAATTTACAAACAAGCACTTTCCAAATAAAGTAGGAGCAATTGTACAAAAGTTATGCCTAAACATGCTTAAAATCCTACAAGCACAATGTCGAATGTCTTAAGTATTGCTTAATTCCTTCTTTTTTATTTGAATTCTGTTAAAAATGAGGCGCGTAATTTGATTAAGTCTCAGAAACAGTATTTAATGCTTTAATATTCCCTCCCTCCTGAACACTGAAATATAAATGTAGTGATGATACTTATTGCAAAGACGTACTTTGCATAAGGCGCCAAAGGCGCATAGAAGCCTTTTTTTAAAAATGCATGTCCTTTAATGTTTTGTCTGAAAAATATCCATATAAGATTACTTATCCTATGTTTTTGCATAATTTATGAAGCTACGAAATAAAAACAAAATCACTTTTCTTTTAAAAGGGTTTTCCATTTTTTTTAAAAAAAGGTCTCTTATTCAAAACTTTTGAGGGTTTTTTTTTTTTTTAATGGAAATAATTAAGTCTTAATATATTTTAAAAGAAATTCAGCAAGAAAAAATGGCACGTTTTAGACAAAGTTTTTAAAAAAGAAATGAAACTTTGTAGAATGCTTTTCGGTATGCATTCTTTAAATTCTCTTCGGAAGTTTTGTTTTGAGAGAAAATTTTGAAAATTATTCTCGTAGTAAAAACTTTGTTTTAAAAATTATTATTTTTTAAAAACACACTACGGATAGTAACAGGGATTTCGGGGTTACAGAAAATATAGGTGAAAATCATTTGTTTTAATTGAAAACTTTAATATATTTATTTAGATTGCCCACTAAAACCACCAAAAAGTATTTTCATATGAAAAATATCAATAGTGTTTTCAAATAAAGTTTTGAAATTTATTAAAAGTGATACCTTCGTATTAGCCTCGTGCCAAGAGATAAAAGTCGAAAAAATCTCCAAAGATTTCGCTACTTAAGCAGCCTTTTATAGTCTGATAATTTCAGTGGTTTAAGCGCGCAGTTATATTACATGTCTGTTAAATTTGTGTTTAATTTATATTATTTTATTCATTTATTGATGAAGTTTTAACTTCGTTATAGAATACTAGCTGGAAAGAAATACTGAACTGTTTATATTGTTTTAATTACAAACTGATTAATCTTTCGTAATCGGGCTGCATCCGATAGAGATAGAAATAAAAGAAATTCATGCTTGAAATTTAATTTAAAAACCATGAAAAAGCAGTAAATTTAGATACAGTTTTCCAACAAATTGCATTTGACAGAACATATTTTTTCCCCATTCGACGGTGTAATAATTGAAATTGTGCGATGTGTAGAAGTTAAAACAATTGCAGTAAAGGCGAAAGTTTATTGGTCAGGTGTTGCCACCGTTCAATATGACGCCGGCGTTACTCACGGGACATGTTTTTGATTTTTAATCATAAATATATATTGTGGAAATATATATTTATTTACACAGGGTGCCCATAAAATATTGTCGGTGTTTCTTTATTTCATAACTTTTGATTTAACATGACAAAAAATATTATTACTTATTCGTAAGGTAAAACTGATTTTTTTTTTTTTTTTTTTTTTTTTTTTTTTTTTTTTTAATAATACAAATAAAGTTATATATGCGTAAAGTCGCATTATGCAATGCCTGTCTACCTTTGTGCTCCTGATCAATAACTTTTTGTTAAATTTGATAAAATTTTAATATCAATTATTACTTGATTAATAGCGTTTAGATTTGCAACTTTATGCATTCGTAACTTTATTTGTATTATATAAAAAAAAAAAAAAATCAGTTTTACGTTACGAATAAGTAATAATATTTTTTTGTCATGTTTAAATCAAAAGTTATGAAGTAAAGAAACAGTGACAATATTTTATGGGCACCCTGTATAAATAAATATATATTTCAGGGGAAAAAATAATTTTAAAAATTATAAATCAAAACAGTAAAATCTTGTGTCCCGAACAACATTAAATGGCAAAATCCCACTTTGTAAAATATTCAAAATAATTCTTAACGTTTCATTTTTTATCGGAATTCTGATATTTTTGCGGTGAATTGTCTTCAATCTGGTTCTGTAAAACCCTCGACCACTGATATCGGATATCCGATTCGTATGCATATATTGATCGATTTTCACTGTCATTAACCTTTTGAGTGGACCGTGACGTGTCTCTCTCACATATGTATCGAATTAAATTCAACTTTAGCGGTGTACATTTCACTGAAGTTGAAGTTCGATTTTTCTCTCTTTTTGGCCTTATATTTTGCTTGCTGGACACGCCTAAAACTACCGCTAATTTATTAGCATTACGATAATTTACTTCTGTAGGATTTATTAGTGTTTGTATAATATTTATTGTTAGTGTAAAATTTGTTATTTATCAATGCAAAAATTTGAAGTATTTAGCATCTTTAAGGGGTCGGGTACCTTTTTAGGTGCGTTCGTAATTATATAAATACGTAGCACCTATTGTCGTCGCTTGGTCCGTCCGTCCGTCTGTCCGTCCGTCCGCATATAACAACGCAAAAACTACGCAACCGAATGGTTTGAAATTTAAGATATATTATCTTTGCAGAATTTTGTCGAGACATTTGAAATTTTATAAAAATCGAATCAAAACTTTAGGAGATATTAATAAAAATATCCATTAAGAAATTTGAATGTTTCTTAAAAATTGGTGCTTTCTTGTGATAGGAGCTTCCGAGGTTTAATCGTCAAGCGACCGAGATACTTATTTTATGACAGAAATTAATCTGCAGACGATATAATTCATTTCACAGAATAAAAAATCATCAAGATCTGAATATTTATATAACTAGCTAATAGTACTAACGCACCTCATTTGTCACGTTTGACGTACAATTTCCAACTTGTTTTTTAAAAGCGTCAAAAAATAATTTTTTTAATAACTTGTATTAAAATTTGATTCTTTAGGAACATTTTAAAAGAATCCCTATGCAAAAATTTGCTTTTGAAAAAAGTAATTTATGTCCAAAACAGTTTGAGCTCTTTTTATATGATCATCTTTAAAAACAATTTTCTCAAAACTGTCATTTTGGTGTTTGAGCGCATGATTTCTAAGAATTTCTATATAGAATTTCATGAAATTTCCGACTGAAGGTATAAACCTTATACATGCACAAAATGACCTAAACTATTATGTTAGTCAAGTAAAAAATTTAAAAATTGACTATTTTCATTAAAAAATCAAAATTTTGAAAAAAAAAAAAAAAAAAAAAAAAAAACCCTTAAGCACTAATTACTTTTTTTCCCAGTGTAGGTCATTTTAAACACATATTACATCTCTACTCAATAATAATAATAAAAAAAATTATCTCACTGTGACAGTTCAATTATGAGAAAGGTTTCCTCTCTTCTAAGCCAGTGGCTGAGAGGTTGCTCTCTCGAAGCTGGTAGACGGGAGGTGCTGGGTTCGATCCCAATCGCGCCCGTCGGCCTAATCGTTTGGAGTTTTCGTGGTTTTCTTCGAGCCGTGGATTTATCCATGCGTAAATACGGATTAGGTTCCCTTAGAAAGACCCCCACGAAGGGCACTCCCCCCGGGCCTATATCCCTAGTGTAGATAATTGGCCGTCAATAATCAACACAACCCAACCCTCTCTTCTAAGTATATTTAGAATAATAAGAAAATAGATTATTATATTTTTAAGTGTATGTTCGAAAGGAAAAATAATGAATTCGTGTCTTCATATCAAGTATTGCAGAAATCAAATTTAATTAGAATAATCGCAAACAATGCTATTTTGACTTGCCCGAGTTAGATTCGGGCGACACATCAGGTAAGCGGATAAGTATTTCTTTATTAGCCGTTTTCATTCTCATAATTTCTACTGATCTTTTTTCCCCCTATGACTTATAAAAATGTTTGGATTTAATTTCTATTTCTTAAATACATCTTACAAATTCAATAAAATCGCAAATTTTATGTTACAAAAAGTGTTTTACTGTTAGTGCATAGTGTCAGCAAAAGTTCCGATTCAGAACAACTAGTTACTGAAGTGGGCATAGTTACTTCATTAAACATGCATACCTGCCCCACCTTAAATCTTCCGTACAGTGTGAGTTAATTTGATCCACGTTAAAGACGTTTCTAATCAGAAAATATATCTCAAAAATAATATATGTTTGGTTTTATGATCTTGGGTAGAACCTATTTGATTACATTTCTTTAAAAAAAAAATCTGGTTTGAAACGTGTTTAACTTCGATTAAATTAACCTATATTGTACAAAGTTCAGTGGGATGTTGGCAGGTATAAACATATAAAAGTAATCTGTATTATAAAACTCAAATATGTCCCTAGTAACGCCGACGTTCAGTGTTGAATATCAGGGGGTGGTCCGGTGGGAACAAAGCCCCCCCCCCCCCGGAAGATTTGAGATTATATGCTTTTAATGGTTAAAAAGGGAAATCCCCCCCCCCGGAACTCTGCAATATAATCCCGGAGCAACATAAATCCCTCCCGGAGAAGTGACTAAATTCAATGCTGAAAAGTGTATAAATTCAATGCTGCTGACGTCATATTGACGGTGGCAACACCTGACCAATAACTTTCGCTTTTACTGCACCCCCCCCCCCTTTTCTAAACATAAACACATTGTTGTTTAAAAAAAAAAAAAAAAAAACTTTTATTAATATCTGAATTTGTTGACAAAGTTTTCCGGTTTGAAATAGAAATCCTATAGTGAGTGAATAAATGATCGTATATCGCACTATCATTAAATGTAATTTTCCATCTTGGATCTTTTTCATCTCCTCGTGAAAAGAGGTTAAAGTTCAAAATCTGGAAGGGGTTCTTTATCTGAAATATGATCAAATATCGTTTCACAAAAAAGCCTTATCCAAGGTCGCTTTCAAGAGTCGAAACTCGGCTATGTTTAAGGCGGCCTTACCTGGATTCCCTTTCACTGTCATTACAAAAGAAGGGTGGAGGTAATGATAAAGCTGAAGTCTTACATGATCATAAGTTAGGGCTCGGAGATATCACGTTCTTATAATCTACACCGATTCTCTTTTAGGATGAGAAGGATGCAAGTTATTTTCTTCGTATATAAATTGGTTTCACGAGAGAAATCCTATCACTTCGAAAGAGCGGCAAATTCAATAAATTCGCACACCCCCTGTAATTGTTGTATTTATGAATTTCGCTTATTATTGTATTTAAATGTTACATTAAATTAGCAATTTAAAGTCACAAAAGAGTTTAGAGGCTACAAAAGTGTGTGAAGGGCAGAGACTTAATGATACTGAACGAAGTAAAAATTCTTATTTGCCCAGCAGAATATGAGCCGTTGATTTTGAAAGTGTGTGTGTGTGTGGGGGGGGGGGGGGAGTCCATTTTATGTTATTGCTAGATATTTAATGATTTCCATTTGAATGGGTTTAAAAATAATCGTAAGCACTAATAGACTTATTTTGTATTTGCTGTGCTGTTATTCTATGTAAATTTAATATGTAATAATGGTTACCGTGTTAGCTGAAAAAAATCATGGTTTTGTTATGCGTCAATGGACTTGCATATGGTTATTATATTTCTTAAGGCATGTTATAACTTTTAAAAATATATATATCGAAAATTTCTCAACTTTTTTGCTATTTTTTTACCGCAATTATACAGTAATGATAGTGTTTTTTGGCAAATGAAAAAGCATATCTTGAAGTTTTAAAAACAATTTTTTATTTGGAAATTGGTTCAAAAAATGGTGTTCTGGCGGCCTTTGATACAGGGATGTGCAAAATGTGAAGTGTTCCGCGGTACCAAATGAATATCAGAATCTGCTTATTTGTAACAAAAATCCAAATAAAAACCTTAACCCCTTCGACCCTGAAGTCCTACTAATACGACATATCTTTTATTGAGTACTAGCTGTTACCCGTGACTTCGTTCACGTAGCATTAAAAAAGAATAAATGCATTAATTTAGCAAAACATTTCACTTGATATTTAACAACAAATATAATAAACCAAAGCTTTATCACATTTTATAGGAGACCATACGGTATTACTTTGCTATAGGGGCCTTGACATAACCCAGTCTTAAAAAAGTGAAATTTCATGCCAAATAATATATACAATCGCGAAAATGAAACTGCAACTAATGAAAAAAGGAAGGCCAAGTAAAATCGTTAAAATCGAGGGATTCCTCTTCGTAAAACGAAAAACAACACTGGCAGAATTCTTCTATACAACAGTGCATTTTAGGTGGTATTTGGTGTACAATTTGTATATGTGTGCACTGCTAAATGGGCATTATTATATTGTTTATTTGCATAGACACATGTTATATATTTCTTACTACATTATCTTGTTTATGTATACATTAAATTAAGTGCTTCACGCTAAGTGGTGTAAATAGTGAACAAAATGCTTGTGTATTTTATACATTGATAGATATTTCACAAAGATATAACAATCTGATGCGATTCTAAAATGTAAATAAAGGTTGCTAGAAAGTATTTTAAATTCTGCCCAATCTAACCTCTATATTTTCTCTATCGCGTCAAGAACACTATAAGCCAATAAATACCGACGACACATATCTGATGATCTAAATTTATATATTTTTGTTAGTATATATAGGATTATTTTAATTTATTTCATGCGCTTGAAATGTTTTGCGCTTTCTCTAGGGTTAGGTGTCGAATAAATGTACTTTCTTGTTATTTTATTTTGTCATTTCTATTTATTCTATTTTCCATTCATTCCATTTATGGATATTGATTTAATTTACATATTCGTGTCAAAGAATATTCTTTAAAGTTATTATCAGGATTAGGATACGATACGATTAGGGTTAGGAATACGAATAAAAATTGAACGACAATGGCATGACTGATTCAGGTTTAAAGTATGAACCATGATGTCTATTTACATCATGAAGCAATAAGAAAATTAGAAAATTATCGGCTAATATGTTTTAATATGTTTTACAGTCATAGTTGGCATCAAAGGTGAGCGGGGAAATGATCATTTAAAATACCATTAAGTGTTTACCACGCAAAAAACAAATCTGGTTACAACAATGTATTTAATTTTGCGCCAAATTTCACTTGATAAAAAAAAAAGCAAATTGATTATGGACCTAATTACAGACCCCTAACCTTCCTATTCTCGGAAATTTTCTACCTTATGTAAAAAAATTTCTACTATATAGAACGCGCTTTCACGTTTATAATGTTATGAATTGGCACGATCGGCTTGTTCAAGTTTACACAATTCGGCTGGAAGAAAAGATTCATTACTTTTTGATTTCTTCTTTGCTTTTGCATTACGCGAATTTGTTGGTAAAATCGATTTTCTTTTCGATAACTTTGTTGTTTTTTAAGTTTAAAAAATATTGTAATTTTATTTAAACATTGCTTTAAAATCTATGAAATTTTTCTGATCCTACAAGACTTTACAAAAATTATTATGAAACAACTTTAAAAAAAAAGCTATATTTAAAAACGACAATAAAGTTTTTCCTATTTTAAAACTAAAAGAAATGTAAAATTAAATTCCGGTTCGGAAACGACGATTTACAAATGTGTTTCGATTGTGGGAAAATTATAGAGGAAAAATGCTGTTACTGTTGGGTTAAAACTCTACATGATTATTATCTTTGTTTTTGATATTTTGTAAGTTACGTTGCCTTTGAGGGCTTGAGATTCTATTTCTTTTATTTTGAGAAATTTAATATATATTATTACCCCATAAGTATTGCTGTGTATAGTTTTGTGAGTTAAAACAAACGAGTGTACGAGTGTACAAATTAGAACTGTAAATAAACTTTACTTTGTGATAAAGTTATGGAATGTTTTTACCCTACATCTAAAAACTTCTGATTCTGAAGTTCATAAAAACTGAACATCTGGCGTCCGCCGACAGGACTCGGCTGCTGATTATCGAGTAAGTTTTGTTTTGTTTGTCTTATTTTTGAGTTGATATGGAAGCAGCAAAGAAAATTAGAACTCAGCATAGGAGATTGTTTAGCAAAGCTTGTAACGAGTTCGATACTGAAGAAACAAACTTAACAAATTCTGACAAAATAATTAAACTGAAACTTATTGAGGAGAAAGCTACGCTAATGCTAAATTCTGAAGAAAATGTTAAACAGTTTCTTTATTCTGAAAACATTACAGATGATTTAATTGAAAAAGAGATCGATGAATCCGAATGTTATATAGACCGTTGGCGGTTATTACAGATTAAGTTGAGTCAGCTTTTGCTTTCAGAAAGAGAAGACGTTTCTTCGAATTGTAGTGATTCTCAGAAAAATACGTTATTACGTTACCCAAAAATAAAATTGCCTACATTTAATGGAAATCTAAGGAACTGGGTTAGTTTTTGGGGGCAGTTTGAGAAAATTAATAAAGACCCTAATTTAGATCTGCATGATAAGTTTGCATATCTATCCCAATGTATGGAGAAGGGAAGTGCTGCCGAAGAGTTAATTAAAAGTTTTCCACCCGGGGGAAATAGTTATGAGAAAGCAATAGAACAATTGAAATTACGTTTTGGGAGAGAAGAGCTACTTATACAGGTGTATGTTAGGGATCTTCTGTCATTGGTTATCCAAAAGCAGAATATGTCGAAAAAATCTTTGAGAAATCTTTATGATTTATTAGAAACAAAGCTTCGTGCGCTTGAAATACTAGGGGTAACGAGAGATAAGTATGCGTCGATGCTTTTACCACTTGTCGAATCTGCTTTACCTGAGGAAACGCTTCTAGCTTGGGAACGATATAGATCTGTAAGTCATAGATCACATGAGGAGGAGGATCAAAATACATCTAAAATTACTGAAAAGACTGATCTCGATTCAATTCTTGATTTTCTTCAAGATGAAGTGCAGGCAGAGGAGCGCATAATCCTAGCCTCTCAAAACTTTGGGATTGAGACCAAGAGTAATTTTAAATTGTTCAAAGAGAAGAGGGCTGGAAATGATAGACACAAATACGGGGACACTCGTCAAATAGCTAGTGCAGCTGAGCTTTTGACCTCTTCGAATGAACAAAAGCAGTGCATATTTTGCCGCAATTTCCATAATTCCACTGACTGTTTGAAGGTACGGAAAATGACGATGAAAGATAGAGAAAATCTCGTAGAGAAATCAGGGTGCTGTTTTCTGTGCTTAAAACCGGGTCATCAAGTTCGTAAGTGTTATTCAAAGATAACTTGTTTGGGTTGTGGAAAAAGACATCATATATTACTCTGTCGTAACATAAAGCAACCAGCATTCTCACCAACCGGAAAAGAAACTACAGAGTTAGATAATGTTTCAAAAGAGGATCAAGCACTTGCGAATATATCCAAAAGCCCTAGTGTTATGTTATTAACATTAACGGTTTTAATCAGAGGTAATGGGAGAAAACGGAAGGCAAGAGCCATCATAGATTCTGCTTCGCAGCGCTCTTACATTTTAAAAAACACTGCCAAAGAGATGAAATATAAAAGGGAAGACTATGAATATCTTCAGCATTCTCTGTTCGGAGGAGAAAATACAGGAGTGTGCAAGCATGATGTGTTTACTTTATATTTGACAAGTTGCGATGGATCTTATAACTGTCATTTTAAAGTACTGAGTCAACCTGTTATCTGTGGGAGCGTTCCACCGACAATACCTGCGATTCATTTAAAAGAGCTTACTGACTATAATATTTGTGTCAACGATGATTATATAGGTCCTATTGAAATCTTAATAGGAGCCGATGTAGCCGGAAAAATCATTACCGGTGGTTACAAATCCTTATGTGGTTTAACAGCAATGGAAACACGTTTAGGGTGGACCACAATGGGACGTATACCCCAGATTTCTTCAGAGGTAAATGAAATCTCAGTAGCTAATTCTATGCTTTCTACTACTCGAACAATAACAGAATTGTGGACTCTTGACACTCTCGGTATTACAGATCCTTCTGAGAAGAAAACTAAAGAAGACCTTCATGAATCCGCCAGAGAGCATTTTCTTAACACAGTTCAAATCGACAAAGACAATCGTTTTGTGGTACATTTACCTTGGCTTGCCGATCACCCTCCACTACCTGATAATTATAACTTGGCTTTAAAGAGACTGGAAGGTACTGCACGGAAGTTGAAAGAAGAAAATTTATATGATGATTATAATAAAATATTTGAAGAATGGGAAAAAGAAGGAATAATTGAAAAAATTCCTAAGCACGAGATTCAATTACCGTCTCATTATTTACCACACAGACATATCGTGAAAGAAAATAGCACAACTAGAATCAGACCTGTGTTTGATGCTTCAGCAAAGCTGAGACCTTTCCCAAGCTTAAATGACTGCCTGGAGAAAGGGATAAACCTTGTTGAGTTAATTCCTACAATATTAACACGTTTTCGGATGAACAAGTTTGGAGTTACGGCGGACATCCGTAAAGCATTTCTACAAATTCGCCTACAAGAAAGCGATAAAGATTATTTAAGATTTCTTTGGTATGACGAAAATAATGAACTGAAATATTATAGACATTGTCGTGTCGTCTTCGGAATTTCAAGTAGTCCTTTCTTACTTAATTCTGTGATTCAGTATCATCTGGAAATGATTTTGGAGGAAGCACAACTTGGAAACTCAAAATACCCTGTGGATATTGTCCAGAAACTTAAGAACAGCTTTTATGTAGACAATTGTCTAACTAGTGTAAAAACGGAGACAGAATTGCATGAATTCATTAAAGTAGCTACAGATATTATGTCAGAAAGGAAGTTTGACCTTAGAGGGTGGGAGCACAATTATCCCCATTCCTCAACAAAAGAGGCTTCTTGTACAAAAAATAAAGTTGTCCCAGTATTAGGCCTGCAGTGGTTCTTGAACTCAGATACTCTTTCTGTAAATTTAAAAGAAGTTTGTGAAGATAATGGACCTGTTACTAAAAGAAAAATATTGTCAGAAGTCCACAAAATTTTTGACCCTATTGGTTATACTTGTCCAGTGACCTTATATCCGAAATTAATGTTACAAGAACTGTGGGAAATGAAAACAACTTGGGATGCAGAGCTGCCATCAGCAATTTCTAAAAAATTCAAAAAGTGGAGAAAACAGCTGGATCTACTAAAAGAAGTTACTATACCTAGATGCTTAATAAAAGACCCTGATGATACCTGCAATTTAAGTTTACATGTCTTTTGTGATGCGAGCAAAGTAGCTTATGCTACCTGCATATATTTAAGGAGTGAAAGTAAGAACTTAACTTCATGTCAACTAGTTCAAGCACGATCTAAAGTAGCTCCGCTGAAGTCTATTACAATTCCTCGGTTAGAGTTGTTAGCGTGCACTATTGGTACCCGACTGTGGCAAAGAGTTATAGCAGATTTAAAATTAGGAGATATTCCCACCTTCTTTTGGACTGACTCCAGTAACGCATTATATTGGATAAAGGGTAGCGAAAACTGGACACCATTTGTGTATAACAGAGTGCGAGAAATTAGATTAGTGAGTAAACCAGAAAATTGGTATTATGTACTTGGGTCGATCAATCCAGCGGATTTACCCTCCAGAGGTTGTTCCGCTCGACAATTATTAGAGACAGAGTGGTGGAAAGGTCCTCCTTGGCTGTATTACCCATCTGATGAATGGCCTAGATCAGAATTCTCAGTAAATGAAGAAGTGTTAAAGGAAAAGAGAAAGGAAATAGTATCATCTATGGTGAACCTTCAAAATATAGACAGTTCCTTTATCCATAAGTTTTCGAACTACAACAAAACTGTAAGAATTATTGCCTGGCTACTTCGATTCATCAATAATAGTCGTATTCCGAGAAGTAGTAGAAAATATGGTAGCCTTGATTCCGAAGAAATTTCTGTAGCTGAGTATAGAGTTATCAGAATAATACAGAAAGAAAGCTTCGTTAATGAAAAGGATGAAAAGTTAAAAACTCTGGGAGCTTTCAAGGATAAAAACTATATTATCCGATTGAAAACAAAACT
The DNA here is from genome assembly GCA_963931845.1 of Maratus michaelseni. Lineage (NCBI taxonomy): Eukaryota > Metazoa > Arthropoda > Arachnida > Araneae > Salticidae > Maratus > Maratus michaelseni. Next base: position 231,692,175 of record OZ007593.1, read on the forward strand.
TTTGTATCGACAAGATAGTGAAGATTTTATAATGCCTGCAATTTTACCATCTCAACATGAAGTTGTAAAGCGTATAGTGATATACTATCATGAAAAATATGCTCATGCTGGGACTCAAATGCTGCTTAACATTTTAAGAGAGAGATTCTGGATTCTGCATGGTAGGAAGACAGTGAGATCCATCTTATCCAAATGTATTGTTTGTAGGAGACATTCTGTAAAAAAGCTCGATACTCTCACTCCATCTCTTCCAGAGGACCGTATACGAGACGCTGCTGTATTTGAGATCTGTGGAGTTGACTTGGCGGGGCCACTGTTTCTCAGAGATAATAAGAAATCCTGGGTTTGTCTATTCACATGTGCCGTCTACCGGGCAGTACACATTGAATTAGTGGATTATTTATCTACATCTTCCTTTTTACTAGCTTTGCGCAGGTTCGTAGCCCATAGAGGACGATGCAGCACTATCTATTGTGACAATGGCTCCAATTTTGTGGGTGCTTCAAATCTGCTAAGTGCACTGGATTGGAACCTTATTGTAAGTGACACTGCTCTTCATCCTATTAAGTGGAAATTCAACCCACCGACTGCCTCTTGGTGGGGTGGTTGGTGGGAGAGACTGGTCGGTATTCTTAAAAAATTGTTGAGAAGAGTATTGGGCCGATCTTCTTTAACTTACGAACAAATGACGACGGTGCTGTGTGATTGCGAATCCATAATCAATTCAAGACTGTTGACGTATGTCGCAGATAACGACGCAGAGCTTGTTCCATTGACTCCTTCAATGTTCCTACAAGATATCAAAGTGAGTGGTGTTCCTGACTGTGATAGAATTGATCACCGGAGTCTTAACCAACGTGTTAAGTATCGTCAAAATTTACAAGAGGCCTTAAGAAATAGATTTCGATCGGAATACTTGGGAGCTCTACTTCAGAGACCAGAACATAAAAGAGCTGCCAAAGTAGCGGTTGGTGACGTTGTCTTAATTGGAAGCGACAATACAAAACGTATCAGTTGGCCACTTGGGAAAATAATCGAGGTAATCCCCGGGAAAGATAGTGTTACAAGACTTGTGAGACTAAAAACTGCGAGGGGTGAGTTGCTTAGACCGCTACAACGTCTCTATCCTTTAGAAGTGTCAGCATCAGAGTCGTTTCTAGTTGGAGAAAAATTGGCAGGTACAAAATTAAGTGAGAAACCAACAGCCAGTCAATCAATTGACTGCAATATTGAATTTTCTGAGGAGGCAAGGAAAACTAGAAGTGGCCGTATCATTAAAATGCCTCATAGACTGGACTTGTGAACTATTTATATAATTTTGCTATTGTAATTGTGACTATTATTAATTGTATTTTAACTTTTATGTTAAAATTTAACTTAGGTGGGAGGATGTTGGGTTAAAACTCTACATGATTATTATCTTTGTTTTTGATATTTTGTAAGTTACGTTGCCGATGGCAACAGTCTTGTGTTCATGTTTTCCTTTTTTTGTTAATACGCAGTTAAAATGGCTTTGAGATTCTATTTCTTTTATTTTGAGAAATTTAATATATATTATTACGCCATAAGTATTGCTGTGTATAGTTTTGTGAGTTAAAACAAACGAGTGTACGAGTGTACAAATTAGAACTGTAAATAAACTTTACTTTGTGATAAAGTTATGGAATGTTTTTACCCTACATCTAAAAACTTCTGATTCTGAAGTTCATAAAAACTGAACAGTTACTTCGACACAATCATATTAAATCTTTAGCTTTTATGAGAAAAGCAACTGTCCTTTAAAAAATATAGTTATTTTTATTAAGATTTTCTGATTTTCGATACGGATAATTTTGCGATGCATATTATTGACATTTGCCATCCAATATTTTTTCTTTTTTTTTTTTTTTACTTTTTAAAATTTAAATAGCCGTGTGCAGACGATAAATTGCCAACCTATCCCATCATTCCTATTGAATTCATTAAAAATATAAATCTTTCACTCATTTCATTTAAAACGCAGAACTTTAATTTACAACACATACATTTAAAATACATATATTACGTACATTTAAAATAATTCCTTTCATGTGAAAAAGAAAAAAAAAAAAAAAAAGAGAAATTAATCACAAATAATTTGATAACCCAAGATCATATTATTTTAACATCAAAGCAAATCTGTTTTATTTTTCTATATATGACATCATATTAGTTTGCTTTCCATACTTACTCGTATTTATGCACTTTGTATTATTATCAAATATTTGAAAACGCACGTTTTATTTCTAATATGACATCATTTCATATTCTGTTTAATTCTTAAATAATTCATTTCGTTTTCATTTTTCACGTGGAAATTTTTCACTTGAAAATAAATTGTTGATTAAAAATTATTACTCAGGGGTTTGATTTTATATTAGCAACCATAAAGTATTAGCAACGGTAAAATAAATTTAACCATTTAAAAAAAAGCTGCAAAACCCAGCCATTTGGGCCAAATAAACCAAACCAACCAACCATTTTAAAATATACGAAAAAATGGCCATTTATTCTCTATGAAAATAATGAAATTTTGAATTATTAAGAAAAATATTGAAATAAAATAAACAAAAACTAGTCTATGTTCATTTGAGGGTTATAATCAACTTATATGCAAAGATACAGGATAATTAAATGCTTCATTTTGACGCTGGCTTCAGCCTAACATTTGCACACAATCAGATTTATAATATTATTAGGATTATTTTGTCTTAAACATTATTTTTATTAATTCCAGCACCAAATAGTGATAGTATGAATCTCTACATTTCCTATTATGACTTCCCTTATGTTTAGCATTTAGTAATAATAATAATAATTTTCATAATTTTTAGCAAGCCGTTGGCATTTCTTTTAATTAAAACATACGATTAACTCTTTAAATTAAAATTTGGGAATCCTTTTCCGAATTGGTAATTTGTGATAAAAGATAAAAAATATTACTAAATATTTTTATGCTTGTTTAATTTAGTTGTAATACGACATTTTCCAAACGTCTTCAAAAATTCTTCCCTAGACTGTTGTTATATGAAAAACACGCAAAATAACTACATTTGTGAGGTTTTGGTAAAGAACGCTTTCGTTAACTTTCATTTTACCCTAACTTCTGTGATTCCGATAGCTATTTTTAATTTTGTTAGCACAACAGTAATTTTTTCACAAAATTGAAAAAAAAAAATCAGGGCCGAAGGGGTTAAAATTTACGATATTTTGTAGTCTTTCTCGGATGGGTTTATCAATTTTTCGATTCTGAAGAAAATGGCGGCTGTTCAAATTTCAGATACAAAAATTTTTGAATTTAAATCACGCAAAAAAAAAAAAAAAAAAAAAAAAAAAAAAAAAAAAAAAAAATCGAATATTGAAAAACATGTTCGTGAGGGACTAAAATATAATATATACTAGAAAAGCATGCAAATTTCAACGAAATCGGTCGCTCCAATCTCGAGTTCCACCTGGTTATCGATTTGTAAAACACAGTTTCGAGAAAAACAGGTTTAAAGTTTTACAACGTTTTTAAACAAACATAGATAACAGTAACAATTTTCAGCTTATATAAAATTATCTATACCAGGCCAATATAGAAGCTTCCTGGACTTCCTCGTTCCAAATTCTTTTGTTTTTACCTGCGTGCCGCACACAATATGCTCAAAATGAGCCTGTTCACTGCAACACGAAAAGGCGGATAATTTTTAAACCAATACGAATTTCCAAAAAACTGCTTTACCACAAAGTTTTTGAGGGTTTAAAAAGTGAAAATATGCCAAAAAAAAAAAAAGGGGGGGGGGTTATAACATGCCTTAAGTGCTTTTATGATAGTGAAGATTTTTAAAGTATTCACGATGAAATTCTGAATGTTCTTGTTAATATTATGCAACGTAAAAAAATATATATATATTCAAAGTGGATTTTTTCACTTTCAAAATTAACGCATTTAAAATATCGTTGACGAAATAAATTACTAGTAACAAATTTATGCTGATATAAAAAAGATATTTATTGTGAATTGATTAAAAACATAAATTTTATGTTAGTTTGTAATAATATTTAGCTTTAACTATTTTTTTCATAAAAACTTGACCCACTTTAAAAATCAGCGGCCAATATTATATATGTTAAACTTGTGATCAACTGGATTAGGTTCAGCAATACGGGTCAGAAAAATGTTACTTTTTCAAAATTTTTGCTTATTTCAGTCTCTAATTGTTTTCAAATTGGTTTTCGACTAATGTTTATTTTTAAAAACATCTCTTAATCATCCAGGCATCAATTGCAATATTTTTTTTCTATAAAATCTAGAACAGTATTTTAAGTACAACATATGAACACACACATATACACAATATGAACATTCTTATCGTGTTATATATGCATGTAGAACTAGACTTTTCGGTGCCTTGGGATGGGAGTTGAACTTTTAAATGCCTTCCCATTTTTTGCCGTATCTGTGGCATAAATATTCTTTGAAAACAGATTGTTTGAGGTATAATGAGGCTATGAGATAGTCATATCTTGGAAATTTTGGTCACTTCTCAGATTTTGATCAATTTTTGTATCTTATTTTGTTATACGTTTGTTGAGTATCATGATAAGATCATTAATATAAAACCCCGTAGTAACCACGTTCATAACTGTACGTGAAACGACTTTAAGGTCAATTCCTATTTCATAGTGCAATTAAGAAAGAGAACAGTAGGTAAAATATTTACATGCATGTAGTGAATTCATGCATCATTCTTATGGGTATAGGACACTTATTCCTTTGCGGTAAATTCCTCTTTACGCATGGAAGTATATTTATACACCAAACTGGGAATCTGCCCTATATCGCCCCAGAAGATGCTGTTAGGATAACGATTCGGTGGAGTCTGGAGATTTTGAACGCAGGGGAGATGGCATATTTTGATGGATCTTCTAGAGTCAACATTCCGACAAAACAGGTGTCTTCAGTTATTTTTTTGATTGAAGTTCTCTTTAATTTGGCTTCTAGACTTCCTCTCTTTGACATAGTTTGCCACAGCGTAATTTTCACGCTTCGCTCTTTTTTTTTCAGTGAGAATTCTTTCTAGACATTTTACTTTTTTACCAATAGGAACGGTATTCATCCCTTGCATTACAACAACGTGTAAGAGACGTGTGATATATTTCTCGATCTTGAAATGAGGATAACTTATGAGAAACGTGACTAACTAGGGACTGATAATAAGGGCAAGTGCTAGAAGCTCAGGACCAAAAATGTAAAATCCGGAACGTTGTTTGTAAATAATGCTGTATTTTAAAGTTATAAGGATCATAGTTTAACCCTGGGCTCCAGTAATTCTGACGGCGACACCGAACGTAATGTATTTTCTGGACCCCCCCCCCCCCACACACACACACTAAAAAAAAAAAAAAAAGGAACGAAGTAAGTATTAGATGAAAGATAATGTGTCTGAGTGAATGTATTTTATTCCTCTCTGTTTATTACATTTTTCACGCTTTTTTATGGACTTAAGTCTCATGAGCTTAAGTTTAGTAAGACATTAGCTCTCGTCAACATCTCATTCAAATAATATAAACTAAATCATTCAGAGTGCACCAATGGGAATTTGCACGACTACACTAACAACCACTGTTTCTGACAGGCTTACTAGCGATGAAATGCATGTATAAAGCTTTTCAAATGTCGATACTCTGAAGACGTTATATTTTTATTGAATAACATCTATTACATTCCGAAGTCTGGATTTCTGATTATTTCACAGGTGAATCTTTCCAGATTTTTATGCTGCTTCTCTTCTTCAATATGTTTTATGAGGCGCCTGAAAAGTGCCCCCATGAAAAGTTCCCCCATACGTCATTTTTACATCACAGCAGATGGGGGTAGATTTCCAGTCATAGAGAATTTTACTTTCGTCGAAAATTGGAAAACTTCCCCCTGAAAAGTTCCCCCAAATCAGAAGGGGGAAGTTTTCCAGTGAGATGGGATTTTCATTTCACTGAGATCTTGAAAACTTCCCCCATGAAAAGTATCCCCGTACGCCATTTTGACGTCACCACAGATGGGGGCAGATTTCCAGTCCTAGAGAGTTTTACTTTCGTCGAAAATTGGAAAACTTCCCCCATGAAAAGTTCCCCCAAACTAAAAGGGGGAAGTTTTCCAGTGCCAGGCAATTTCTTTTTCACTGAGATCTTGAAAAGTCGAAAATTGGAAAACTTCCCCCATGAAAAGTATCCCCATACTTCATTCTGACGTCATAGCAGATGGGGATACATATCAAGGGGGAACTTTTCCAGTGCTAGAGAATTTTCCTTTTACTGAGAGCTTGAAATCCATCCCCATGAAAAGTGTCCCCATATCTCATTTTGACGTCACAATATAGGGTCACATATCCAATGCTATAACATTTTACTTGTTTCGAGAGCTGAATATCTGGCACTCGAAATGTGTTTCTCTTTTATGTCTAGTTACTATTGTTACTGTGAATTATTATTATACGGACTTGAAGAAATGCGCAGAAGAGATTTAGTGCGTAATGTAAAAGTATCTTGCTTACTTTTCATATTCGGTTATCAAACACATACTAGGCGGTCAAAAAGGATTTAAGTATTAATGTTATATAATGTTGCTCAAAGCATAATCTGTTAGAAGGCTCATGGAAACTCATCGAAAACAAAGATTTTAGTATTAGCGGAAAGTGTGTGCATATGATATTTGTTGTTGAGTAGAGCATCAAATGTGAATCTTTAATGAAAAATTCCCATTAGTTATTATTATTATTATTATTATTATTATTATTATTATTATTATTATTTTGAAAATTAGAATTTGCTCTTTTTTTTTAATTTTTTGTTAATATTCCCAATCAAATATCCAATATTAATAATTTGACACAGTAATGATCACTTTAACTTTTCTACTATTATATAAAAAAAACCAAGTCATTAAATATCCATCATCAATCTATAACATTAATAACTAGAAATTAGAAATTAATTTTTTGAAGGTATTTCATGTTTTTGGCAAACATTTCCGTAATAATTTGACATCGAATTCCACTATAAAAAATATACAGAATTTTTACGCTTGGTAGAAATCACAAACAAGCGAATTTTTTCAAAAATACATAGTTTTTTTTTTAAATCTTTTTTAAGGTAATGCAACTAAAAAGAAAAAAATAAACATTATTTAATTTCTTATTTTAGAATTTAAAATTTGATTTCTCAACGCATAATCGTAAATTAATTAAAATTAAATTACTATTTCATAAAAAGCTTTTTTTTTTTTTTTTTTTTTTTTTTTAGAATATAAGTAACTTTTATGGATAGTACCAGATTTACAGGTATATTAATAAGAAAGAAAGGGGGTGCTTCAACTAACTCATTAACCACATGGTTTCCAAAAATAATAAACAGATTAAGAACTCTTAACTTTTATGCAAATTTTGTGCCAGTGATAATCCTTTTACAACCAAAAGGTGTTGATATTAATTACCACATGTTTTCTTTGCTTTAGCAATTAAAAATAATTATTTTAACTTCCGTAAAGGTGCGCCTGTTGTCTTTCTATTTAAGTTGCTATATTTCTTTTTTATAGAATTTCTTCTAAACACGAGCATTTAAATAAAAACAAAGTCTAAATTAATCTACTTTAAAGCATTATATTTACATTATTTTTTATACATTATTATTAAGAGTGAATGAAATTGGGCTTCAGTACCAAGCGTGAATACTGCCTTTAAGATTTCACACAGTTTTCATGTATCCAATTATTTATCTCATGTTTAATATTTTCTTACGTTTTTGTGGCTATAATTTGAGAATATGTAATGTGCTAAGTAGAATAATTTAATTAAAAGTAAATTATTTCTGTGAAATACTTCACTTGGAAATAGCATATTTTGCCGTAATAATTCAGAGGAAAACAAACATCGCGAATATAACAGTTTAGAAATTGTTACATAATGTATGCTTAGTTTTATTATTATTATTATTATTATTATTATTATTATTATTATTATATTATTATGCTTTTATTTTATTTTATCTATCTCGTGCTTTTAATGTGCATATAGTATGTATAGCACTTATAGAGCAGGTATGTCAAACTCGTTTACCGCCGCGGACCAAATTAAGCGTTATATACAAAGCCAAAAAAAAAAAAAAAAAAAAAAGATAATATTATTACCATTGCACAGAATAAAATTTGTTCGTATAAAACACATCCATGTTAAAGAAATGTGCATGTAAAGTTCAAAAGTAAATAAAATTCATAGCTTGTTTTATCTTATTTTTCGAAAAAATACTTGAAATTGCTTTCTATCAACCGAATCAACTGAATTTAATTTATTTTTTTTCTAATTTGTATTTATTTTGCAATTTGGTTGTGCACGATGACCTGTTAATCTTTTACCTAGCAAAGAAATAGCTGTCAATCTTCCGTATTTTTTTCCAGTGAAAAAGAAAACATATTTCGAATCAAAAAATTTCTTTAAAAATTTGTGTTTTGTATCTATGCTCTACTTATTCTTTTTTATTTTCATTTATTAAATACATTTTCTGGTTTAACGTATGTTGACTTGAAAAATAACAAAAGGTTGGCCGCTATACGCAAAGAAGCCGTACAAAAGCGCGCTTGTTCAAAAAATTTACACTCCGATGTTTTTCTAATAATGTTTGGCAACATATAAAATAAAATACATTTTCTTTTTGAAAGTTGTTTTGTCAAAATAATAAATTCTATTTGAAAATGCTAATCATGGCCGGATTAAGGGGAGGGGGGGGGCTACGGAGCTGCAGCCCCGGGCCCCAATCCATCAGGAGCCCTCGTCAACAGCTTAAGTTTTATCAAAATTTTGTTTTAAAAATTACTTAAATTTCTAAAAGAAAGAAAGAAAAAAGAAAATTTTTGCTTCTAAAATGAAAAAACTTTTTCTGAAATAACGAGATAAAATCGGGTTTCAAGCGTCATCACTTTTTCCTTTTGCAATTCCAAAACTTCGAAGTACGATTTAAGGGTAGTCGTCACTCCCTTGAAAACACCCGATAGTTATTGTTAAACCTATGGCCAGGTTGCTTTCAAATTTCTCGTTTAAATTTAAATACTTTTAAAAGATTTTTTTTTTTTTTTTTGCATAAGATAGCTGAGGTCGATCCGTAATATGACGATTTTTTATTTTTTCGATTTCAGTTGCAGATCTGTTTAGTAAAGGTATTTTCACTTTCGGAACCGGTTTTGAAAGTGAAAGTACCTTTATTAAAAAAATCTGCAACTAAAATATCAACCTCAGCTATCTTATGCAAAAAAAAAAAAAAAAAAAAAAAAAAAAAAAAAAAAAAAACTTTTCAAAATATTCAAATTTAAATGAGAAATTCGAAAACATTATGGCCATACGTTTAACATTAGCGAGCGGGTGTTTTCATATTCTTTTACTATTTTTACCCTACTTTTGCCCGATACCAAAAGAAGAAAACATCTTTACTATTTTCCGCTTCTACCACCTAATCTCAAAAAACATGTGCACGCTCAGGGGAAGAATCTTGAATTGTAAGGTCTATGTGTGCACGGCATACGATTTCTTAGAAATTAGTACAAGGTCAGGACCCCCCCCCCCCCACAATGCCTAACATCCGACACTTCCCAAGGGCAACCCCCTCCCCAATGACATGACCAGTATCTTTCAACAGTATTTTGCGTAAGAACTGAGAATCATTGGCCAGTGCATTGAGAATCATCTCTGTCTGCCTCTCCTGCATAAAAGTCTATGGAAAAAAAAAAAATAGACAGATAATCAAAAAGAATGTTTTGTTCGTAAACTTTTATTTTAATATGATAAGAAGTAGATTTTAGGAAGTGTGTTTGCTTCCCTTTTCCTTTATCTTTAATGTTTTTATTTAATACTAAGTAAAGAAAAGCGTTTATTTAATTGAGAAAAATGCTTATCCTTGAGTATGAGTACATTTAACTTGTAGAAAACCATTGTTTTTACTGCATGTGTTTAGGTGGCTTAAAAAAAAAAGAAAGAGAAAAAAAAGGTTAAATAATATTACACCTCTTATGGGTTCGATTGTTTGTGAAATATTTTTTATCGCCATCTTTTATCTTATCAATTTAAGTTAAGTTGATTAATTATGAATTTCATTATTTAAATGGCTTTACACACATCCTTATTTTATTAAAATTCCCATATTCATATATAAATTGTTTCTTTTGTGCAATTTTTACTAAAAATCAATACGTATGGGTTAAATTCTTTAATATACTCAGATTAATTTGTTTAAGGCGGTTCTCAAATTCCCTGCTCAACAACGCGAAACTACCTGACGTGTTTTCTAACTCATTTTTAAATGTAAAGGCATACAATTGGAAAATCTGACTATTGGAGGGATTTAGGATCGAAAAGCGTTTTAAATTTTCTGATAAATATATTAAGTTATAAGAGATTCTTGTCAAGTGACGACAAGTTTTAATTTTTTCTCGTGCTGCTGCGTCCGGAAATTTGATTTAAAATGCCATCTTTGACAGTATTTTCTAAATGAGCTTCTGCCTTTTCGAAAATATGTAAATCGCCATTCGATTACATAGTTTCTGAATAAGAACACTTGCCAATTTCATGCGTTTCCGAACAAAAATGAATCAGAAATGTGTCACAAAGTAACTCCTTTGGATTTGAGAACAGCCTTAATAAAATTAATCATATTTTGCACATAAATTGACATATTTCAGTCAAACTGGAAAATTTTAGCATATATATATATATATTTAGATATTTTAATTCATTCTCAAGATATAGATTCCACTAGAAAAGTAAATTTTTTTTAAAGTTTGAGGTGTTGCATTTTTTTTAATCAGAAAAAAATTGCTTTTTGTAATAAAAGTTTTATCTCACATTTATATTTTCTAACAAAACTAGTGGGCTCTGCTCCCTTCGAGCTACGCTCGCCAACTCCCGTGCATACCCCGCAGAATCGAAAAACACGTTAATTGGTCTAAAAACACGCTAATTTTTTCTATTTTAAAAAGATTATCCGATTACGGAAGACTGATTGCAATGAATTTATTTAATAAAATTTCATATATTTTGCACAAAAATTGACTTGTTTTAGTCAAACTGAAAAATTTTAGCATGCATATTTATAACATTTTGCTCATTGTCAAGATATAAATTTAACTTAAAAAGTAAATTTCCTAAAAAGTTTGAAGTGGTGCCATTTTTTAAAATCAGAAAAAAATTGTTTTTTTTTTCTTGTAATAAAAGTTTAACTCACAGTTACATTTTCTAACAAAACTAGGAATTTCCGCCCCCAACGAGCTACACTTCCCAAGACTTCACAGGCTCTACAAACACAATGATATAATCTGTTTTAAAAAGATTACTTGATTACGAAAGATTGGATGATATTAACACGACCAGTAGTGATCTTTTATAATCGGGTATCTATTCATTTCCCTTTGACTTGAACATTCCCAGGGCCGCGTCCACCGCTGTCGCAACTGCTGACGGTCTAACTGCTGGAAGATTTTTTTCTTTTAGACGCTATAAGAAAATAGTTTTAAATATATATATATATATATATATATATATATATATATATATATATATATATATATATATATATATATATCATAATCTTTACCACTGAATGCTTTCCGCACATAAAAATGTAATTATTTGAAAGTTTTCTTTCTCTTTTAATATTCACGTGTAAATATTTTTTCGAATTGAAAAATATTTGGAAATATTATCATTTGGAGTTTTTAAATACAATGCAAATTTCTTCATTAAATGCTTTACACACATAATAACTTAATTGTTTTAATTTTTCCTGTCATTTTTAATATTCGCGTGTAAGTATATTTTGCAAATGGAAAATGTTTAGAAATATTACTTGGGCTTTATAAACATCTAGCACCAGAGGTAAAAAACGGTTTTTTGGAAAAAAGAAATAAATATCCATTCAAGTAATAAAATTTTGGATTAAGGGAAAAAAAACATAAGCATAAAATTAGACACTATATATATATATATATATATATATAACCATTAATGAAACATTACCGTAACACCATATATATATATATATATATATATATTCGACACAGCATTTCATAATCTAATCACGTAATATATATATATATATATATATATAATTATAATATCTATGAATTTCAAAAAACATATCAAGTTCTATTCTACTTAAATCTCCAAAGAGATAATCAATGATACTGTGTATACAGAATACCACATAGCTAATAATTAACATGTGCAAACATAATATTACCATAGCTGATGCTTCAATGGTAATTGGCCAAATTTTACTCATACCAAAAGAATATTGAAAAAAGAAATAGAGAGAAAGGGGGAAAAAAAAAAAAATTATAAATTGGAGTTGCAATTAAGTAAACACAAATGGATTAACAAATTAAATATGAACCATACACAATGGAAAATTGGACCACATGAGAATTAAATATGAATTGGACATGGAAAAACACATGCACATGTACTCATCAGCCTGGATGCACCCACATGTGTTTTAAATAATAATTCAGTGTTTCATAATTCTACTGGCATAATGCTAAGATCAGTAGAATCATCCAGGTACACTGAATTATTACCAGACAACAATTGGAAATATTAAAATTTGGAAATATTTAAATAGGAAATAAAAAACCATTAAGAAAATACAATATATTTCACTCACATCGATTATCCAAAAAACTGTAATTAACACCTCACTAAATTACCACGAGATAACAGTTTTGAAATAATAAAATTGGAAATATGAACGCGTAAAGTGTAGATAAAATATTTTACTCACAATAATTATACAGAATCCTTAAAATGTCACAACGTCTACATAATATTCACATCCACATGGCAATGCATCATACATGTTAACTAAGTCGAGTTGAGAGAAATGATTTGTAAGACAAGTTGAGAGCACACTTTTTTTAAAACACAACCCCATAAATGACACCCAATCACAAAATGATTCAAAAACACTCAAAATAATTCTGGTTTTAATACACTTATAACAAATTTATATCCGTGAATATATATTACTCCATCCAATTTTAATTCCTGAAAGTAAAATTAATATACAATCAATAGCTCCCTCTATAGTTAAATTAAATATAATATTAACAATATTATCTACAACTACCTGAAAGGTAAAGTGTCGCCATCTATTGATATTATAATAGTTCATAATTAATATTTAGTTAAATATCCACTTTATTAGTTACATACTCACTTCATTAGATTTATTTATATAAATAAACTTTAAAAAACAATACTAACTTGTAGTTTTACTTAAAATTCAAATAAAATATAATACTACTATATGAATAAATCTACACAGAATTAATTCAACTTGCACAGCATTTCAGATATTCTTAACAAGAATATATTATGTAAAAGAGATATTATTTTAATTCAAATTATTTTTGCTGCCAGCTGTGTTAATCCACTGATATTATAGACATTTATTAAATAATTAATGTTTTATTTTTACTACTACTTAAATATATATTAGACTTGTTTTTAAATAATTAATGTTTAATTTATACTACATTGTAAATATATTTTATATTTATAGATTAATTTAAATATCTAATTAAATAATTCATAAACAATTCAAAATATCTCAAAATTTATAATGTTGATAATTAATAGTATTACTACTGTTTTTCAATCAAATTAATGCAATGCAGTAATTAAAATACTTGTTAATTTTAATTATTCATAGACAAAAATAAAAACTATATATATTTATTTTTATATATATTGCAAATAGATATATATATATGAGTTATAATCACCAATGTTATCATTGTATAATTTAATTTGTTATTGTATAAGTTAATTTATAAATTTATGAAAACTGCACATCAATAATACCTTAAACAGAGGTGATCGGCAACGCACAATCACAACTATACAAAGTATAAATAATGTTCAATCAAATATTAAATTTCCTAATATGTTATAATTGTAATTATGTATGTTATATTTGTAATTTTCTACATAAAGTGTATATAATGTTCAAACAAATATTAAATATTAAATTTCCTAATATGTTATAATTGTAATAATGTATGTTATAATTATTATTTTCTATATCTTTTGTTATATGTTATCGCACACTAAAACAATAATTTATTACATACCATGTTTATATTTAAATTATATAATAAATGTTATTTAAAAGAGTTGATGATTGAATTTATCATAAAAATAGGATATCCATATATTTTTGCTTGATCTCGAATATATCTAATATTTTTGTTTTTATTTATATCTGAGCATAAGTATTTTATACGATGTAGATAATTGATAATTATATTTTTATAAACAGATTTATGTAAACATGAAGCATAATTGGTAAAAATATTTACTTTAAATGGGAAATCAAATCTCTTATCATAAATATCAAAAATTAATTTATAATTATTAGTAATATTAATTTTTAAGTCAAGAAAGTTTATATTATTATTAATTAAATCATTTTCGCTTAATTTAAGCTGAGTAGGATAAAAATTGAGTGGTGATGTGCAATTTTTTTCATTGAAATAAAATATGATAATGTCATCAATATAGCGATAAAATACATAATCATTGTTCGGACTTATATTTCTTTCATAATAATATAAGTAAAGGTCAGAGAGAATACTAGATGCGGTTCCGCCCTGCGGAATTCCCTGGCATTGTTTATAGATAATATTGTCATATATAATGTAATTATTATGCAATGTAAAATTTAGTAAAGTTTTAAAAAAATTTACTGAAATATGTTCTTTTAATTTTAATTGAGATTTAAATTCTTTAAATAATATACACATTGTTTTATGTAAGTCTTTTATATCAATGTTATTAAATAAATCATTAAAATCCAATGTTTTTATGAATTTTACCGGATTGATATTATGTATTTTATTAATGAGTTGAAAACTATTTTTTAGGCAATATATATGCCTTCAAAAGAAGGTTAAATTGCTGTGCATAGTTTTTAATCCTATAAAATTTATGTAACTGAATTATATTCACCGATTTCAACATTAAACAGAGGCACTTAAAATAATTATTCGATTTTAAAACTCTATGTTTCACCATGTTTATCATACATTTCTCTATAAAACTCTCATTTTTCATGTTTTTCTGTCAATTACAATACTCAAACATTATAGATAAAGATTCTCTAGACGCTTAACATTTTATTACGAGGATCTTGGCGATATTTTAAAAATAGAAATGAAATATTTCTCGGAATGTATTAGAAATGTAGATATCCAATGCTGTCAAGATGCTGTTAATCAATGATAAACAATTAATATCTGTTTTCCCAAATGTACTGCATATTACAATGATAGTATATAGTAGTACCGCTTACAAACTTTGAAGCAGAATGATCATTTTCCAAACTAAAATTAATAAAGAACAGACTATGATCGTTTATGCTGGAGCCCAAACTTAGCGGTTTAACACTAATGTCACTAGATAATGACATAACAGAACTGTTTGCATTTCATGATGCCCTGCAATCACTTGGAAATTTATATACAAGGATTTTTTTTTCAATTAACTTAATTTTTAGTAATGAAAATCTAATAATAATAAAAAAAAGCTTAAACATGTAATTAAATTTATTTATATCAATAAACAGATGTATTGAAATTATTTTTAATGTATTCAGTTTTTATACGCCTGGAATATTTCTATTTTTTTTAATGTTTATAAAGTATTTGTTAATTGTATATGTTTAAACAAACTAATTAAGAGCACTATTGAAGATAACAAACAAACAAACAAAAAAAAAACGCTCTTGATTAACAATATAAATATTTCCATTTTTAAAATTTGTATTTCAGGATTAAAAAAAATAATAATAAAAGGTGTGTGTGGGGGGGGAGGGGGGATAAATATTCAGTATCGTGGGAAGGGGCACAAAATTTCCAGTAGCAGGGGAAGAGGGGGGGGGAAATGTCCAAAATAGCCCCGGGCCAAAGAAATGCTTAATCCGGCTCTGATGCTAATACTATCAAATGACATGATGAAATTATGAAATTTGCCCTGAGGTTGAAGTTTACTCAGGTGCTTTTATTAAAAATGAAAACTCCAAGTACTTTGTCTATTGGTGGTCTTTTAATAATTCACATTCATAATTTGTCAATTTAAAATGAAAATGCTTACCTTGTTTAACATTTCGTAATTAACAGTTAAACTTTTATGATGGAAAGCCGTCAAATTTTTGTATAAGAAGGTAGATCTGGTTATATTCGTTACCAATATTATCCAGATATTTTCTAAATTGACGATGATTAAGCATGTGCGTACGAATATGATATAAGTTTATAAACATGTATCCGGCTTTTATAAATCGATCCGGCTATGCAAAATACTTTTTAGCAATGGTACTTTTGCTTATAGTATTTTCAAACTTTTTTAGCTGTTCTGCGCATCCTTTCTTCCATTTCCTAGTAAATGATTTTGAATCACGGGATATTTAATGCAATAATTATTTTATAAAGTAAATGTATTTTCTCCAATAGGCTTGGTGAAAGCACTCTCTTTTAAGAAGTGTCAATTTCAATTCTGACAGTTTTTCTTTCTGATGTTTGGCCAGATTTTTAATGCTTTGTCCTGTAGCATCTCTTAATGTTCCATTCTTTCGAAACTCCAACAATGTTTGGATATCAACATATAATTTCAGTTTTTCTTTTAATATAATGGTATTGTGAATCAACTTAATTTTTTTTTTTAATGTTTATTTTCCGTCAATCATATATATTCATACTGGTAGAGTTTAAACTTTAAAAAAAAATTCCTAGGTTGTTTATCAGTATGTTATTAAAATATGTGTAAATCGGTAAAAAATAAAATAAAAATAAAAATAAAAAATAAATAAAAGAAAATAAAAGAAAGAAAGATCAAGCAGGTTTCATTAACAATGACACATTTACTAACCTAAGTAATGAAAATAATTAAAGAACTTAAATCTAAAATATTTTTGTAAAACAAGAGTGGAGAAACTAGATGACATGACGTATTCGGGGGTTTTGCTTCAAGCACAAAAGTGATAATTTATGTCATTTCGAAAGCAAATCATTTAAAAGCCACTTAATTTTATACTTTGTTTTTAAAAAAAGTTGTAACTGTTCTTAATTAGCCCGAATTTTATTAATTTTACTATACATTTCTTATTATTTAATAAATATAGCATGTGTAAAATTGAAGAGAGTAGTAAAACAAGTTGGAAATTGTACGTCAAACGTTACAAACGAGGTGCGTTCGTACTATAAAAAAAGTTATAGTTCTATAAAAGTTATAGTTCTATAAATATTCAGATCTTGATGATTTTTAATTCTGTGAAATGAATTATATCGTCTGCAGATTAATTTCTGTAATAAAATAAGTTTCTCGGTCGCTTGGCGATCAAACTTCGAAATCTCCTATAAAAAGAAAGCACCGATTTAAAAAAAAAAATCAAATTTCTTAATAAATGTTTTTATTAATATTTTCTAAAGTTTTGATTCAATTTTTTAAAAAATTGAAATGTCGCGATAAAATTCTGCAAAGATAATATATCTTAAATTTCAAACCATTCGGTTGGGTAGTTTTTGTGTTGCTATATGCAGACGGACGGACCAGACGACGACAATAGGTGCTACGTATTTATGTAATTACGAACGCACCTAATAAAGCAATAGTTTCGTCATAAAGCACATAAATATTATAAGAAAAATACTGTAAAAAAATTACGAATCTTTAAATTTTTAGACTCGAGATTTCGCACTTTGTTACATTCCGATTAGTTAACTGTGTATCTGCAATTTCTTGGAGCTAAAATTTAAAACTTTAAAACTGAGCTACATCTGTCTATATACATCAGTCATGCCAGTTATGCCAAATGAGCGGATTTTTTTTTGTTTTTGTTTTTTTTTACTACCACATTTTGAAGAAAAATATTTCCCTTAATTAATGACGAAATAAATAAGACAAAAATTACTATTAAAAAAAGTGGTAGCAATTGTGAATAAAAAAAGCAACTGGCAATACTTACATACATATGTTTGCCATCTCTAAGACTATTTGGTGTAAGTGAGTTCCTCAAAAGTGTATTTTCAGCATGCGTGTTCGAGCAACTGAATAAATGCCAAAATAAATGCACAGGTAAAATGCCAAAGGCTTGAAGTTGTCGGCGGGCCAGTTGTGGCCCGTGGTTGACATACCTGCTTGACGTGTTTGACATACCTGCTTTACAGGGACACTCAAAAGAATTCCATTACAAAACGGTCTATGGGGAGAAATCGTTTGCGGTTTATTTTATAATGTTTCAATATTTGAAACATACTGAAACAGATATATATCACTGAGGTGCATTACAAGAGGTTTACTATAGAATATTGTGTGTATAGCATTCCTCCTTCATTTACAGGGTCACATAAAATTATTTTGTTAAAGTACTGTCTGTTAATAATAATGGTTGGAAATGCGTTTTCAGTTGCGTTTTTAAATGGAACTTTTTTTTCCCCCTATTATACTTGATGTGTATAAATCCTATAGGTTATATACAGGGCAGCACAAAACATCTCGAATGCATTTGCGTTTATTGACGGAAATTGCCGATGGGCTATTTTCAACTGTGCTATGCGTATCCTAACTGAACTAAATTTTTGCATTCTATGTAGTATATATGAAAATCAGTAGATCATACACTGGGCTGCGCAAAATAGTTAGGATCGTTTTCCGAATATTGTTGGTAATTTCTAAAATTGGATTTTTAAATGTGTTATGCGTTTTCCAAATTGTTAACTTTAGCATCAGACTTAGACATTCTTAAACGGTAAAGATTTCTATAAAAGCATTTTGGAAGTGTTGAAAACTTTTACATATTCCATACTTAACGCATGATATTTTGTTCTTGTTTTTTTTTTTAACTAGGAGACAGCAATTTAAAACCTCTGTCCCCCCACCAAAATAGGAAAAATCGTTCGAGCTTCATCTGGTGACAACTTATTAGAAATATTTCCAAATTTTTAAAATGTTTTTAATTAGTTGTTTGTTGAGACACAAAAACGAATCTAACCATTCGTTCTATTAATTTTTGGGTTTAATTTAACAATTTAGATTTCTTTATTATTAGTTTTTTAGAGTTTAACGTGTCTGAAAAAAGTAATAGAAATAGAATCTTATTTTAAACTCAAAAGGTCACTAATTCAAGAGATAGAAAAATGGTTTTCTAGTTTAAAAAATTGGAAAATTGTTTGAAAAATTCTTTTTTAGTTTCTAAACTAAAACTTTTATAGATTGTCAGAAATCATATGGTTAAAATAGACGTATCAGATAAAAAATAAGAAGTTGAAATTTATTTTCTATTTTTCTATTGAATAAGTTTCCATAAAATGTTATTATTATTAAAAAAAAAAAAAAAAAAAAAAAGCATGTACTAAGTTTCACATATGCTTTTTTTTTTTCTACAGATAATATTTGAGTTATTTTAAGATACATTATGGTTGATGTAGCTACATTGCTAAGCTAAACAAATGTTTATTTTTGTTATTTTTTAGTAAGTTTTATATTAATTTCTGTACAAAATATTTTAGAATTATTCTTTATTCGGGACTCAAACTCTTCCATGAATATCTTACTTCTTTCTTTCTGTATCACCCTTTTTTTACTGTATAAATTTGACATAAAGAAAAACGAAATATAAAAAGTGCTTAATGTGTATTTATAAATCAGGAGAAAGGAAAAAGAAGCACATAGAAAGGACTAGCAATTTGAAGCCAAAACGAAGGGTTGACTTGATAATGTGTTAAAAAAATAAGACTATATCGTTAACTTTATAGTTCCAGATTTTTCGGAAAACGCAAATTAATAAATATAAAATAATGAATCAAGAGTATGAAGTATTGTTTTATTTTCCTAATTTTTTTATTTCCTTAATTTTAATTATTTTACGAGCATCCTGATTTGATTACTTTTATAATTTAAAAGAAAACTAAAATAACCCCATATTTATTTATTTATTTATTTTTTGAATTGCCTTTCTTGATTAAAGTGGTTATCAAATTCCCGTCTCAATAACGCCAAACTTTCTTACTTCTTTCAAAACGTCATGACATAAAATTGGCAGGCCTGACTGCTGAATGAACTGCGATTTGGAATCGAATGGCGTTTTCATTTTTTGATAAATAAATTACTTATTGAGTTAAAAGCAATTGCTGTCACGTGATGATAGATTTTTTATCCTTTCGTGCGCCCGGAAATTATGTACAAAACATCAACTTTGACAGTATTTTCTGAAAGATCACCTGCCTTTACTAAAACATTGAAAACACCACTCGATTACATAATTTCTGAATAAAGAACACCTGCCCATTTCATGCGTTTCCGAACAAAAATTAATTCAGAAATTTGTCATAATGTAGCTCCTTTGGATTTGAAAACAGCCATAATGCTATGCAATAAAGGGCTAATTTGTAAAACAAGTAACTAAAAAAATGCCATTACGAGATATTCAAGATTAAAGTTTTTTAATACAGTAAAGAAAAATATAAACTATACTATTGTGATTGCTTCCTCTAAAATAGCTTATTTGTTAAAGACTGTATCCTCAGTTAACGTATGTGCAGCATATTTTGAATAATATATTTTATTTTATTGAATTTACGGAGTCTTCGTTTATAAAATTCACATCCCTGAATATCATGGCATATAGTGATTAAAAAATAAAACTTGCACGTTTTAAAGGTTGTCAGGACAGGATGCAGTTTACATGAAAATGAGAAAAACATTTAAAAGTACAGTTACCATCGCCGCGGTGGACAGCCCTGCTCAAAGGCACCCACTCTGTCTGTATTAGATTACACATTTCAAAAATCTTAAAGATAATATTCTTTACTGAAAGCTGAATAAAATATTTCGATAAACTCTGCCAATTAATTCATAATATAGCCGATCTGGTTCGTTGCTCACATAAATAAGAAATAGAAAATGAATTAATGTTTTTCATGCTTTCATGTGTATGTTCCGTTCAGATAATCTTTTATATTTCTCAACTCTTTTACTGCAAATACGGTATTTTTAAAATATTTTCTTCCTTTTTTTTCTTTCGAAGAAAATTATATGACCGTTTAATTTTATAATTAAAAATAATTATAATTAAAAATATCTTATTACTTTATAGTGATGTTTCACTTTATTTATATCATATAGTATTTAAAAATGCATTTAATAATTGATGCATCTTTTATACATAAAGTTTGAGATACTAGCGAAAAAAAGATAAGAAAGGCAGAAAACAAGGGGGAAAAATCGTTTCATATAATTCATAGGATTCACAGTTAATTATTCACATTAAATATTCATATCTTACATAAGAATATATATAAAAAGTTTGCATTATTTTGATAATATCGAAAAATCCATATTAAATAGAGTTTGAGTTTCAACCCAAAAAAAATTCATGGTTAAGCTGTTTCGCTAAGTACTGACTTGCAAATAGACTGTTTTCTACCCCGCCCGAGGCGAGGCATCTGTTTGCTTCACACAGCCCGTTCAGCGTCTTTTGTTAATGACTTATTGAGTGACCAGGCTATATTTCCGCTAACAATTCAAACGTATACAGAAGATGAAGAGTGGAAAACGGGTTTAGTACTCTGTACATTCTTCCTTTTATAGTGATTTTTCTCGGAACTAGAGCTCCTATTATAGGAGTCTTACTCGGAACGGTATTTCTACCAAAATTTTCACTTTTCATTCAGAAGAATAAATGAAAAAAAAATTATTCATTCAATTTTAAACAAGAACGAAAAATCATGCGTCAAGCATAGATTCTGTAACACTTTACAACACTTCTAAAATAATTTTACAAATCTTTACCATTTAACAACATTAAAAGAAAAATAAATACATTAATTAAGAAAATTATTTCATCCCCGATAACTAAAAACGTTAATAATTAACTAACTATTTATCTTATTTCATAGGAGACAATACGGTATTTTTTATTATAGGGACCTTGACATAACCCAGTCTTAAAAAAGTTAAATTTTTTGCCAAATAATCGCGAAAATAAAATTGCAACCAATGCAATAAGGAGGGCCAAATAAAATCGTGGAAATAGACGAATTGGGTAAAAACAAATATAAATTTTACCTGATAAAAAATTTTACTTTTAAGTCTTTGTGAAACGTTTTAACATTCTTCAAAAAAACCTTAATTGGAAATAGTATATGCTTTTTCTTTAAATTCAATTCTGCCTCCTTGGTTTAATGTATAGTTGAAACAAATCTTGTTTTCTAAATGACAGTATGTTGACAGGCACTTTTTGTTCTCCAGAATAAATTGATTCATGGAGTTTGTATATGTGAAAATATGTTTTTGTTTTTCGGAAAATTTACTGAAATCAATTCAGTTTTAATGAGAAAATGGTGTAAAAAATATACTAATATGTTTTATTTCTCCTTTTTTATACACAAATATGGAGTAATTTCCTTTCCGTTTTTAGATAAACTTCGTTAAAATTTACAAAAAAAAAAAAAAAAAAAAAAGAAAGAAAGAAAAAGAAAAAAAATCTTGGAATATAATTTAATTTTTTAAATTCTGAGAGTTTGTGCGACATCCTCGGATCAAGTAAATCGAGTTGCGTTCAATAATCTAAGAGTAGTTGCGAAATACAAAAACACGGTCAGATTTTAATATAATAGATTCGTGTTCATTTTCCTTTTCTTAAAATTATGATGTGATTTTTAGCAGAAAACTCTCATCTGTATATAACGGATACTCATGCTTAATAATCAGTATAGATAACAAAACATTTAAATTTTTCGTTATAAATATGGCGTGAAACTCATCTACTTTCTATACTTACTGATCCTTGTATTATTAATGTAAGGAATTAATTCACACTCATTTTAAAACATATTGGAAAATTCCCGTTTTATTTCAAATATGAAGTCTCTTTTTCACCAGAGAAATCCCTTTTTAATGACATAATTCTTGTTAATTTTCTTTTCCAGGCAATTAATTTCAATACTGGCATAGGAGAAATTAAGTCATTTTAACGAAATAATATTAAATCTTTAGGTTTTATCAACAAAAATGGAACTGTTAACATTCGTCATTTTTTTTAGGTAATCGAGTTATTTCTTAATAGTTTTAAGAAATAGTTTTAAGAATGAAATAGCTATTTCTCGCTATCCATGACATCATTTTCGACATGGATAATTTTGCGGAGCATATTAATGACATTTGCTAACCATTTTCTTTTGAAACTTCTTTTTACTTTTTAAAAATTTAAATAAAAAATACGGTTTAGTTATATTAGCCGTGCGCAGACGGTAAAACGTCAAGTATTGTTACCATACAAAAGAAAAAAAAAAGAAAAAAAGTGAAGAAAAAACCCAAGATCATTTTATTTCCCCACTTTATTTTAGATGAATATCCGCTTTATTTTAGATGAATGACGTCATATTCGCCTGTTTCATATGGTTACGCATATTGAGACCTTGTATTATTATCAAAAACTAAAAAAAGTACGTTTTATTTCTAATAATATTATTTTATCTTATTTTTAATTCTTTAATTTTTTTATTTCATTTTCATTTTTCATTGAAAAATTTTCAGTTGAAACTAAATTGTTGAGTAAAAATTATTATTCCGGGTTTTGAATTAGTTTTCGCAACGATAAAGTACTAGCAACGGTAAAGTAAATTTAACCATTTTAAAATATTATACGAAAAAATTTCCATTTATTCTCTATGAAAATAATGAAATTTTGAATTATTAAGAAAAATATTTGAATAAAATAAACAAAAAACAGCCTATGTTCATTTGAGGGTTATTATCAACCTATACGCAAAGATACAGGATCATTAAATGTTCCATTTTGACGCTGGCTTCAGCCTAACATTTGAACACAATCAGATTTATAATATTATTAGGATGAAAATAATGAAATTTTGAATTATTAAGAAAAATATTTGAATAAAATAAACAAAAACCAGCCTATGTTCATTTGAGGGTTATTATCAACCTATACGCAAAGATACAGGATCATTAAATGTTCCATTTTGACGCTGGCTTCAGCCTAACATTTGAACGCAATCAGATTTATAATATTATTAGGATAGGATGTAAAGAAAACATATTTTTAATTTCCAGTTATAGATGTTATAAATTTATGATGGATATTTAATGACTTGGTTTTATGTAATAGTAGAAAAGTTAAAGTTCAGTTTACTATTTAAATTCGTTTCAATGGGTTATTAGTAGTTCGAAATAATTTATCCTTTTAAAATAAAAATTCAAAACCGTGAAAATGCATTATGATCCAGACAACTGTGAGAGGTTGGGATCTTAGACCAAGACCCCGATTATTAACAGGTTAACGCGGCACTGCATCCAATGTCTGCTTTGCTAATAAATTGTAGTATTTATGAGGATTTTATTTTAATGTGTCTCGATTTTTTTTCAAGAATTACAGCTGTTGAGAATAGGCTCTTCGTTTTCGTAAAATGTTAAAAATGAAAAAAAAAAAAAGCAAAGCCCTGAAAAAAATTGCCTTTGCCTCAACAATCGTAGAACAATTTGGTAAAAATAGTTTTTCTTAAACTATAAATAGGCTTAAAATTACACAATGTGCTAAATACTTAAAAGATGACAGAAATATTGAAAGAAAATTTTTATAATTATTTTAATTCACAGTACTTTCAGGCATAAACATAGCCGCCGTCAGAGAATACAATAAACCAATTAAATTGTTTTAAAAATATTTTTATCATCTTTTAATTAATCAGCACATTCTATAATTTTAAGTCTAACTTTTAAAGATGAATTTAGCATTCTATTTATTTATCTATTTGCTCATATAAATGGGGTATCACAGATTAATCAATTAAAAAAAATAGTAATTTTGTTACAAATTCTGTTCAAAAATCAGATTTCTTATGTATTTTATGGTCTACTAAAAGTTAAAATTCCATTTATATTTTTGAAGCTAATGTTCGTTTGCAACAATATAATTATTTATTTGTAAGTTTGTTGTACACTAATGACATAGTATCTTTTTTAGTTTGTTCTTAAGATTTGTTTACCTTTCAATTAATATGGTTATTTTTTTAAAAAACACAATTTTAAAGATAATAATAAAGAAGTTGATAGTTGATTTCAATTCTAAATTCTGATCTGCTGATTCAAGAATTATTTGTTTTTTTGTCAAATTATTGATATTGGATATTTGTTTTGGAATATTAACAAAAAAAAAAAAAAAAAAAAAAAAAAAGAGCAAATTCTTATTTTTCCAAAAAATTAAAAAAAAAAAAAAAAAAAAAAAAAAAAAGTAAATAACTTATGTGAATTTTTCATTAAAGATTCACATTTGATGCTCTACTCAACAACTAATATCACATGCACACACTTTCCGCTAACATAACAAAAATCTTTGTTTTCGACGAGTTTCCATGAACCTTCTAACAGATTATGCTTTGAGCAATATTATATCACATTAATACTTAAATCCTTTTTGTCCGCCTAGTATGTGTTTGATAACCGAATATGAAAAGTAAGCAAGATACTTTTACATTACGCACTAAATCTCTTCTGCGCATTTCTTCAAGTCCGTATAATAATAATTCACAATAACAATAGTAACTAGACATAAAAGAGAAACACATTTCGAGTGCCAGATATTCAGCTCTCGAAACAAGTAAAATATTCTAGCATTGGATATGTGACCCTATATTGTGACGTCAAAATGTGGTATGGGGACACTTTTCATGGGGATGGATTTCAAGTTCTCAGTAAAAAGAAAATTCTCTAGCACTGGAAAAGTTCCCCCGTGATATGTATCCCCATCTGCTATGACATCAGAATGACGTATGGGGACACTTTTCATGGGGGAAGTTTTCAAGATCTCAGTGAAAAAGAAAATTACCTGGTACTGGAAAACTTCCCCCTTCTGGTTTAGGGGAACTTTTCATGGGGGAACTTTTCCAATTTTCGACGAAAGTAAAACTCTCTAGGACTGGAAATCTTCCCCCATCTGTAGTGACGTCAAAATGACGTATGGGGACATCTTTTCATGGGGGAAGTTTTCAAGAACTCAGTGAAGAAGAAAATTACCTGGCACTGGAAAACTTCTTCCTTCTGGTTTGGGGGAACTTTTCAGGGGGAAGTTTTCCAATTTTCGACGAAAGTAAAATTCTCTATGACTGGAAATCTACCCCCATCTGCTGTGACGTAAAAATGACGTATGGGGGAACTTTTCATGGGGGTAGTTTTCAGCGCTCCCTGTTTTATTAGTTTTAAAATAAAGTATTCAGAGTCTAATCTTTTTGCTTTTGTAATTTATTTTTCGGGACTGTATAGTTTTATTGGGTTTCAAAAATCTCAGTCAGCAGATATATTTTTTTCTTTTACGAATGAATGGCTTTTAATTTGTAATAGTTTAACATGTATCAAATTTTGTTTTTGCATCAAATATTAACAGATAGTATCTAATGCGAAAGCACAAACGCTTTAAAAATATATTCATGTCAAGTAAAAAAAAAAAAATAAAATAAAATAAAAAAAAAACACGTGTGTAAATTTATGTATGTTAATTATTTTATAGTTAAGAAAAGTTACTTTTATTATTAAAAAAATCCAATAGTTTTTTTTCCCCCTGAGTAAAAATGGGAAAGCCGACACAATTTTCCTCATTTCAAAATTTCCAAAAATTTTATATTTCTAATCAAAGCTGATTTATAAAATTCGTTCTTTCTCTTATCCCCGAAACCTAAAAAATTTCTTTTTCTGGTGACAAAAATAAACAAAATATTTTATTTTATATTTATAATTAGTAATTGTAAACCCATTAAAAATAAAGTGCATCGAAGATGATTGAGCACACAACACATATACCTATTTTTATTTTCTTTGAGATTTCGCTACATTTTAGAAAGAAAATAAAAAAAATCCTTCTATAATTTTTATCTTTACTGTTGATACTTAATTAGGCTACATATGTGTATTTTTTTTCAATTGTGTTATTTTCTAAGCACTGGAAGTAATAGCCTTGCACCACTAAGATATTTTAAATTTTCACAATTTTATTTTCTTGTAAATAAAAAATAAAGCAATCGGTAATGAGTACCAGTTATATTTAATACTGTTGAAATCTCGCTCCAATTTTGTCGAATCACCGTCATTTTCGATGATAAAAAATTGCTTTTTTTAAATGTAAAATATCATTAAAAGTAATGTCTGTCTTTTAATATATTCTATGAAAGTGTTTTTAAATAATCATCAGCAAACGTACATTATACTGTTTTTCCCATATTTTTTTCAAATGTTGATCGCTTGTTTAAAATTCTTGAAAATGAAAAAATGATCTTGCTTTATCAGTCTATTTTTTTGCAATACCAATTAGTGAAAACGAGGAAGAGGTTTTGATTGGTAATTAACTCAATCGTTAGAAAAGCTCAATTTTTTCGCAAGAGTTCCGGAATTATTTTTATGAGTCCTTCTTATGTGAACGTGATCCTGTTAATTTCTTTTGATTTTCTCTGAATAGTTTTTGGATGGGTCGTTATTTTATTTATTTATTTTTATTTTATATATTTATTTATTTAGTGTGTGTGGAGGGGGGGGGGGATACGTTTGTCATACACATACTAGGTGGCAGCCTGTTAAATATGACGGGTGAAAAATGTTAATAAATTAAATAATAATGAAAAAGTTCATCTTTAGCGAAAAATTATTAGAAAAGTATCATAGACATATAATGAAAATATATTGCAGAAGAATCAGAATTTATTGAAAAAAATCATAAACATTTCAAAAATGCTAAATTAATTTTATTAAATTTCTGTTTTAATGTATTTTTGTCTAATTTTCGTTAGATTTCTTGCCAAAGTTTTACATTTTCAGATGGTGCGCAATAATCGAAAAATACTTTAATTTGATTAAACGCAAACTATAATTGCAATAAGTGTTATTCCTTAAAAATAATTTTATAATTAGTCCCCTATTTATTTATTTATTTATTTATTATGTTTGTGAAAATTGAGACAGAAAATATAGATTGAAAAGAAAAATAGAAATAAATAAGTTTTCCTTACTTAAAAAAGAAAGAAAAACAGAAGGTTAAGTGTTGGTTACCTTAGGTTTTCTGTTTTATTATTTCATGTAATGGTCTTTTAGTATTTTATAACAACTTATTTGTCAATATTTATGTTAGCTAATCCAAATAATTATCATCCAGTAAGAGTTATAATAAGGAGCTCGTTATTCTGGATTGAAAATAGTCATCAGGAAAAATCTCGGTAAATATCAACCTGGTATATATATTAAAATATATATAGATATTGAAATATGTATTGAAAGTCGTGTATTTTTTAAATTATGGAAACAATCTCTCATTATTCATGTAAATTTGTGACATAATTATTTATATTATTCTTCACATTAAAAAGACAAAGTTCTTTTTAAAATTTTGGAAAAAGAAATAGCTAAAATATATTCAGATTAATACTAAAAAAATAGTAAATTATAAAAAAAGAAAAGAAAGAACTTATATTTTTAGATGACAGAAGAAGTGTGTTAGTTTATGTTAATTATTTGACAGGTGTTCGTAGAAGATACGTAAATATCTGGCTGTCATACTTAAAAATTGCAGCTGAGTGTTTATCGCAAACATTATGGAAATCTGCTAGAAGAAAATTGATAAGTAACCTTTAAATTTAATGTAATTAATACTGAAAATAAGATATTTTCTAATATGCAGTTTAAATAAAAACAGTTTTCACATGTCAATGAATGAACAGTGATTCGAATTGAAATAATTTTAGCTATTTAAAAGTTCTTGACAGCTAAAGATGCAATTTGTATTATTTATAAATTTTTCTGCGATCTCTTTCATAATATAGAATGTTAGTATTACCATTTTTTTTCAATTATAATTAGCTTTTGTCTAATAATCCTACATAAGTAAAAATATATCGCAAAATTATTTTAATTAAAAAAAAAAAAAAAAAAAAAAAACTTTTTTTTAGTTAAAATAAATATTAATTTTTTTTTAAACTTTTAACACTGTTATTTTAATGACAACATTTATTAGAAGAATTTTAATAATAATAATAATAAAGGAAATTGTTTTGGAATACATACATGTCAATATTTTCATTATATAAGTGATTAAATGAAAAGTTCATTAATTTAAAAAGTCGCCAGGTTCTTTAATGGTGTTAATTATCGATGAAGGAGAACAAAAAATTATTCCTTGAATCATTGAAAATTTCCCATTTTCTTCCCAAAAAAGAAAATTTAGATGAAATTTATTCTGGAGATCGTTTTAATAGAAAATATTCTTGTGTGATAATGATTCTAAAATTAACAAGAAAAAAAAATCACGTATCATTAAAAAGTATATACAGGGTGTCTCAAAAGGTCGCTTACAAACTTAACATGCTGGTCTGTCATATCATGATGAACAAGATTTACATAGGAACTTGTGTTCAAAAATGCACACTACGACCGCTAGAGGGCGATGAGCGCAGGTGTGGAGTGAAAGAAATAAAGGATATCGAAGGAGGTATTAATATGACTTTTATTAAAGAACATGGTTTAATTTACAGAAGATGTACAAAATTCCTTCCATTCGCCGCAATGTATGCTTCGCAACGTCGACGCATGGATTCACGGACCCGTTCAAAATGGGCAGGTGTGTCATGGACACGTGCCGCCGCATCCACGATCATGGCGACGAGAGCCATATCCGATGTTGCGGGCTTCTCGTACACCATGGACTTCATGTGTCCCCACAGATAGAAATCCATGGGAGTCAGGTCGGGGGTTTGCTGTGGCCATGCGACTGGTCCACCTCTGCCAATCCAGTGATTAGGATATGTCCTATCGAGGTATTCTCGCAGTGTGCATTTCCATCCGCGGCGCCATATACGTAATGCATATCGGCCAATTCTGCGTTACTAAACCGATTCATCCTTCTCCTGCAACGTCCTCGCCTAAAATGATTACGCTTTCCACTCTCTCGTAAGCCTGCGCTCATCGCCCTCTAGCGGTCGCAGTTTGCATTTTCGAACACAAGCTCCTATGTAAATCTTATTTATCATGATATAACAGACCAGCATGTTAAGTTTGTAAACGACCTTTTGAGACACCCTGTATATGCTAAAAGTGCGATTACATTATTACATATAAAACACTTAAGATAAATAAATAAATAAATAAATAGACCTACTAGTTTCGTACACACAATCGGCGACATTCTCAAGATCAGTAATAATAATAATTAAAAAAAAATTGTTCGTATTGTTAATTTATTCAAAATGAGTTGCAAATTTTTATTTACGATAAATAGTTTATCAATACTAATCTGCAGAATATCACCGTTTGTTATAACGAAACTAGTAGGTCAATTTATTAAAACGTTTTTTTAAATATTTATGTGTACTGTAATCCCTTTTAGAATATATTTTAATTTTATTGATAATGATCAGTTAACGTTTTAGATATTAAAAATAGTCTTTAGATTACTGTTCGTAATCATCTTAATTAAAAATGTTAACGTTCAACTACATACGCCGTTTTCTGATTTCATACGATAAATAGTCATTTGTGAAAAAAAAAAAAAAAGTGCATCATATCTATACAGAATTAGAATATTGATTGCAAATATACATAAAACTTAATAATTACGGAAATGGTATTACATGAGAAAAAAATTTCTACATTCATTCATTCCAGATGTATATAAAGGAATAGTGACGGAAATGATATTACAGGAGAAAAAAAATCTATACAGAATTAGAATATTGATTGCAAATATACATACAACTTAATAGTTACGGAAATGGTATTACATGAGCAAAAAATTTCTACATTGATTCTTTCCAAATATCATAAAGGAATAGTGACGGAAATGATATTACAGGAGAAGAAAATCTATACAGAATTAGAATATTGATTCCATTCATACATAAAGGAATCGTGACGGAAATTGTATGACAGGAGAAAAATATATATACAGAATTGGCATATTGATTCCAATCATACATAAAGGAATAATGACGGAAATGTTATTACAGGAGAGAAAAAAATCTATACAGAATATTGATTCCTTCAAACATACATAAAAGAATATGGTATTACAGGAGAAAATATCTATACAGAAATTGAATATTGATTCCAATCATACATAAAGGAATACTGACGGAAATGGTATTAAAGATTATCTTTACTGATAAGGTATTTAAAATAAAATATATTAATAATTTCTTTTTTAATAAATTTCTAAACATAATTTTAGAGTGCGTTTAGAATTTTATTAAAAGAAATAGATAATTAATGGCAATTGCGTTATTAAAATGTTTGCATTAAAAATAATGTATTACAAAAATGAAATCGTTTGTTTTTTCTACCGGATATAAACAAGATATTAAAACCGTATTCCACTCATTAAGTAAGCAAATTAGTTCTAAATATTTCTAATATCTCGAATTTTTTAATAATTAACTTTTTATTAATTTTCTAGGAAATACGTATTACCATTTTTGAGAGTGATTTCAATATCATTTAGCGAATTAGTATCTGTGGTAACAATTTGGCGACTTTCTCTTTCTTTAAATTTTAATTAATCAAAATTAATTTTTTGTCAGTTACTTTTTTCCTCTTCCTTTTAACGTTTCTAGAAGTAATTATCTTTTTAAAATAATTACTCTTCAATCGACAATTTTTTATATTAATTGAGTAATTTTGATTTTAAATAAATCTTGTGTTTCATTGATATGATCCTTTTAATGATATAAATTAGTGACGAAGATGAGTAAAAAATTTTGAGATGCAATTAATGCAATCATTAAAAAAAAAGGAGCTTTATTTATAAAGTTTATATCATCAACAAATTCAGTTTTTTTTTCTATTTTACTTTTTGATGAATTATAAACTTCATTTTAGATTACATTTAGAATTTTACTTTGAAAAATACATATTAGGATGATTGTATTAAAATGTTTACATTAAAAGTAATCCATTCTAAAAATGAAATCCGGCATTTTTTCTCTTTTTTTTCTCGCGGATGTAAACAATGACGTATAATGGCACGTTCCACTCATTAAATAAACAAATTTGATCTAATAATTTAAAACAAATTAAATCTAATGTTATCTTGATTTTTAAAAATATTTCATCTTTTTATTTATTTACTAGTAGAGTATATTTCCTTTTATAAAAATGATTTAAATTGCATTTATCCCGTATGTGCAGAACAACTCGTTTGACTTTTTCTTTCCTTTGAATTTTTATGAACCAAAATTAGTTTTTTTGTGAATTTTTTCTATCTTTTAACGTTTTTTAAAGTAATTATCTTTCTGGAATAATAGCTATTTGACTTTTTTAATTATTTCCGTATTTTATATTTCAAAATTACAAAAAAAAAAAATACCTGTTTGATTCTTTAATGATGTCAGTTAGGGAAGATGTGTAAGAAATTTTAAGGGGCAATTAATGCAATTGTTAAAAAAAAAGTCTGTTTAAAAATGCTTCATTTCTAAAGTTAGCTCTTCATTAAAAAAAAAAAAAAAAAAAAAAAAAAAAAAATCTTGCTTATGTAAACGAAAGAATTAAATCATGTTCCATTCTCCAAATAAACGTATTGGTTCTATCTAATTTTCTGAATTTTTTCTCTTTCTGTTTATAATCACCCTTCTTACCTATTTTCTTGATTCTATTTTTAAAAATGATAGGTTCAGCATGTGTAGTAACAACTAATTCGGCTTTTCCTTTCTTTGAATTTTTGTGAACCAGAATTGGATGAGAATTATTCTTCCTCTCTCTCTCTCTCCCCCCCCCCTCCTTCTTTTGATGTTTCTAAAATAAAATATATTTTTGGAACAATCACTATTTAACTTGCACTATTTTGTATTATTATTTGAGAAATTTTAATTTAAAAAATAATTGTGTTCCATTGGCTCGATCTTTTAATGATGTCAATTAGTGACAAAGATGAGTAAGAAATTTTGAGATTCACTTAACGCAAACATAAAAACATCTGTATTTTTCACATCATTAATAATATTCGGGGAAAATTCTTCTTCCTTAATTTTAATAAACTTTTAAACGTAATTTTAGATTTTGTTTGAATTTTATTGAAAGATATATATTAGTATGATTACATTAGAAAATCTTACATTAAAAATAATGTATTCTAAAAATGAAAGCTGGTAATTTTTCTACCGGATATAAACAAAAAGATGAATCCGTATTCAACTTGTTAAACAAGATGATTACAGTAGAGGGCGGATTATCTAAACTCCAGCTAACCGAACTGTTCAATTATCCGAACACTTTTTGTTTTCCTTTTGTCTGAAAATTTGTTCAGGACGACACTTGAAATCGAAAATCTTTTCTAGATCAGTCGATCGGTGAGATTTAAGATGAAAAAGAAATCGAGGAAAATGAAACCTGATTTATGGAAATAATCCAGGTCCATCATATAATGAAGCCTTTGAATGTTTGGAAACAGCTGCGAAATGGTAGGAAACGTAAAAGGATGCTGATCCCATTCAACTTATGTATTTAAGAAGAATCTGTAATATCGTAGCATTGTAAAGAATATCTTTTTTAAAGCTAAAAACAATCCAAAGCTTTTTTACTTAAATTTCAAATTTTGCGGTTCAGAAAATAATAAAAAAAGGCAAAAAAAAAAGAAAGAAAGAAAAAGAAAAGAAAAAAAAGGACAATGACAAAGAAAAAAAAAAAAGAGACCCCACACAATTTTGAAACATGCCAGCACTTAAGCTGCCAATCCTACGTCTGGTTAAAATGTGAAGGAAAATTGTGCACTCGCAAAAGATTTTTTTTTTTTAAATATTTTTAAAAACATACATTTGTTCCAAAAAAAAGAAACTGTTAAACGTAAAAAATGCATTTTAACCAATTTTGTATACTCAGGAACATCCCTAAAATTGCCTGTCCCGACAAGTTCGGATAATCAGTACTCTATACTGTAGTTCTAAACCTGTCGAATATTATCTTGAATTTTTAAATAATCCCCTTTGTTTATCCGATGGCGAAATCCCAAGTTAACCTATGGGAAAACTTTATTATGTGATTACTCATTACCTAATATATATGTCAAAAAACTGTCCCCACCACCAGAAAGAAGACGTTATCTGCAAACGTAGTGAGTTTTCAAGAGTTATTTTCTTATTTTCCTACGTTTAAAGTATTTTTAAAAACACGACAAGAAAGAAAAAACACGCGTCAAGGTCAAGCATGGATTATGAAACACATTCAGAACACTGTAACGTAACTTCGCCGTTTAATAAGGTGAAAGATGTCTAAATGAACAATTTGGAAAACGCATAACACATTTGAAGACCCGGTTTCAGCAATTACCATCTATCTATAGTCAGAAAAGTATTTCTCATTCTTTTGTGAAGCCCTGTATATGATATACAGATTTGTATACACACTACGCAAAACATCTAGTTGAGTTAGGAAACGAATAACATACATAGAAATTACCCTTCAGCAATTTCTGCCAATAAGCAGAAATCTACTGGAGTTCTTTTGTGCAGCCCTGTATATGATGTACAGAATTTATGTATACCAAGTGATATTCAAAAAAATAATTTAAAAACGCTATTTAAAACGCTATGCCACACTGAAAACTCATTTTCAGCAATTATGGGTCTTAGATAGTGTTGTAATCGAATTCTTTTGAGTGTCCCTGTAAATGAACGATAAATGCTATGCCCGCCTACAGTAAGCATCTTGTATTGCATTTCAGTGATGCACATCAATATCAGTATGTTTGAAATAGTTTAACATCATTAAAAAATACATTACAAACGATTTTCCCCCGTAGACCATAATGTAACACAATTATTTTGAGTAACCCTGTAAACGAACTATAAACGCTGCACACTTCATTTTCAATACCGAACATGCCTTAGTAAACCCTAATAATATATATCAATTACATGACAATCCGAGTATATTTACGCGAGTTTGAGCAAGACCAGATAGATGGCTACTGTAACCGAATTCATAAACACTTTTCAACTATATTCAGGCATCCCCCGACTTACGTAATTAATGCGTTCCTCAGACTTTTACGTAACTCGAATTTTACGTAAGTCGAATGTGTAATTTGCTTAGGTAAAATTTCATAAGAAACTGCAATATTTATTATATATATGAGATTATTTACACAGTATTAATTTTTAAGTAAAGCATCATGCAGCAGTATTTACTCTGATATAAATTATACAAGTATGAAAAAATATAAAGGTAAACTGAAAAAAACAATTTTCAAATAAAAAAAATATCTTGTGTAATTTGGGATTTATAAATTTAACATTGATGGAGTGATTTATAACAATTTTGAGATTACTTCAAACGACTATAAAAATAAGAAATTATTAAAGAGGACTGACTGTTGTCATAGAAACCAACCCATTCCAATTTTCGCAGGTGAAGTTCGAATAAAAAATATACACTCGTTCCTCCATATCGAAACTTTAAAATTAAGTTTTATTCTGGTTTGGATTCAGTTAACATAATGATAACGGTTGAACCCGAACTTTTTTTTTTTTGCCTCATTTGAATTTTTATATTCCCAACAAAAATATAACTTTCTCTAATATATAAAACTATATTATTATAGTTATAATTTTTATCTACATATTTTATTTATAAAATAATTATCAAAATTATGCAAACGTGTATCAAATGCGCTATTAAGTTCATAAATATAATTTTCAAAAAAATTTTACGTAACTGCGAATTTACGTAAGTCGCAGTATACGTAAGTCAGGGAATTCCTGTACTGGAAAGTGTTAACAAATATGTTGAGAAGTTTTAAAAAAAATTATTGGAAAAGTTCACATTATTAAGAAAATTCAATTAATTTTTTTCTCTATTTTAATAATTTTCTAACATAACTTTAGATTCCGTTAATAGTGTTATTAGAATAAATACATATTAGGATGATTACAAAATAGAATGTTTAAATTAAAAGTAATATACTCTAAAAATGAAATCCGATAGTTTTTCTACCAGGTATAATCAAGGGAATAAAACAATACTCCACTCGTCAAATAAGCGAATTAGTTCTAAATCTCCCTCATATTATCTCGAATTTTTCAACAATCACCTCTTTTTATCTATTTTCTAGAATATATTTTCATTTTTAAAAGGGATTTTAGTAGCATTTAGAGAAATCCAGCATGTTTAATAACTATTATTTTGGCTTCTTTCCCCTGTTATGAATTTTTATGAACCGAAATTAATTTCCAGCGAGTTAGTTCTTTTTTCTCTTTTAACGTTTCTAGAGCAAATTATCTTTTTGGAATAATTGCTGTCTGACCCTCTTTTTGAAAATTTGGGTTAATTTAGATTTCAAAATTAAAAGTAACTATGTTTCATTGGTGTTATCTTTTTAATGATGACAATTGGTGAATATGAGCAAGAAATTTTGAGTGGCAATTAAATACAATCGTTAAAATGATTTGTTTTTAAATTTCATATCACTTAAGAAATTTTGAGATTTTTGTAATTTTAATAAAAAAATTTTCAATGATATAAATAACATTGAGTGAAATATATAAATGAAAAAAATCTTTATCGTAAAAAAATTTGTCTCTGAAGAGTTCAAGAAAGATTGGGCGACAGTTTGGCAATTGCATCTTTTGTAATTGTGTATTTTTTCTGATTGCCTTATTTTTAACATTTCCATCAACATAGTTGACATGTGTTTATAACTTCGGTTTGTCTGGCCGTCTGTCACTGCTCTAACACGCCTAAATACACTCGAATTGCCATGTAATTAATATATGGTAATGGGGTTTACCGTGGCATGTTCTCTATTGAAAATGAAGTGTGTAGCATTTATAGTTCATTTACAGGGACGCTCAAAAGTATTCTGTTATGTTACGGTCTATGGAGAAAAATAGTTTGCAGTGTATTTTAATAATGTTCTATTCTATTTAGAACATATTGAAATTGATATACATCACCGAGGTGCACTACTAAATGTTTACTGTAGAATATGATGTGTATAGCATTTATTGTTCATTTACAGGGACACACAAAAGAATTACAGTTGCAGTACTGTAGGATTTTATTTTTAAATTGTACAATAGCATAAATATTTACTTGACTTACAATTATAATTGACTATATTGATTCGATTTAATTTTAAACAATTTTTTTATTACATACTCAAACAAACAAATAGGATGCTGAGATTACAATATTTCAAACTAATTAATAGCATAACATCTTCATAAACATAGTAATAATTCACCTAGAATTATTATTGAAATCCTTTATTTGACAAACCGGATTTCTAACCTTCATATTGTGGTACAAAACTATAGAATAATCATTTCTCTCGTTTTCTGTTTTTAACTTCACCTTTTTACGAGACTCACAAAATCTTGCGATATCACGTGGCTACTAATTAAATATTTCAGTTTGTATTATTGTGGATATTGATGTATAGACGGATATTATTTATTATTTCATTCCCACAGTACTTTCTGTAAGTCTTAATTGCTGGAAGTACGATTTCAGTTGTGGTATGCGTTTTTCAGTTTAATTAAACTTTTGCATTTTATTTACCGTAATTTCGCGCGTATACGCCGCACCTCAGACAATTCGATTTCCTACCAGAATTTATTTTAAATAAAATGTAACTTACACTTATTTGACTTCTTATTTTCAATAAAATTTCCGGTTTGAAAAAGACTTAACTAAAGTGCGGCGCATACGTGCGAAATTACGGTAGTGTGTATAAATTTTAGACATCATATACAGGTCAAAATAATTCGAATACATTTCCGTTTGTTTGCGAAAATTGAAGAAGGGGAATTTCCTACTGTGTTACGAGCTGCCTAACTGAACTAAATTGACAATTGACTGAAACATGTAGTATATATACAGATCTTATACGGGGCTTCATAAAATAACTCTGATATTTTTTCGATTATAGATGGTAATTGATGAAATTGGGTTTTCAAATGGCTTGTGCCTTCTTCAAATTATTTGCTTAGACATCATCTTTCATCTTATTGAACTGTTAAGTTTCTTTACAGTATTCCGAATGTGCTGGAAAGTGTTTCAATATATGCTTGACGCATGATTTTTATTTCTTGACATAAACTAAAAATTGAATCACATCTTTCTAAAATTTTAAAACATTTTTAAAGAATTATTTGTTTGAATAAACTTGCAATTAGATTTTCTTATCGAGTACGGGAATTTTCGTAGTTTTTGTTTAAAAATAAATTTGATGCCAAATTGAATCTCTTAAAATTTTAAAGCAAGTTAACTTTATCGACTGAGTTCTTTTAACGATGCTAATTTGGAAACGATAATTAATGGAAACGAGGAAGAAATTCGGAGTGCCAATTGATGCACTCGTTAAAAATAATGGTTCATTACGAATTTTCAATACTGATTTCTTCTTTTCGCGATGTTCATTTCATGTACGAGAAACACGGAAAATCATTTGAAAGGAATTGTTGTAGAGAAAGGAATTGTGCTATTTGTAATTTTTAAAATAAATGTTTTTTGGTGAGGTGAAAATACTTTTGTTTTTAAGATTTTTGTATTATTATTTTACATGGTATTTTACAGTAATACATAGTACGGTAAAATTTTTTGGAATTTTCAAAGGAATTATACCTTTTTTAAAAAACTTAAAATCAAGTTAACAATCAAGCACATTTCATGAAAAATTTCCTCATTTCATATAAAAATAATAATTCTGGAATTAAGTTTAAACTCTTGAACATTAAATCAAATCCACTTTATCTTTACGAGTTCTTTCAACGATGCTAATTAGTGAAAACGAGGAAATTCGGAGTGCCAATTAATGCACTCGTTAAAAAAATTGCATCTTTAGGATTTTTCAATGTAGGATATTGGCTTCTATATTTTTTCTTGATGTTCATCTGCGAGAAATATGGAAAATCATTTTGAAAGAAGTTGTTACATAAAAGCTGTTAATATTATACGTATATATATATATATATATATATATTGTCTTTATGGGAGTGGCGAAGTAATTTTTTTTTTTTTTTAGGAATTAAAATAGTTCTATCCAGGGGTGCAGAAATCTAGGCACCAATGGGCCGATTCCCACCACTAAATCTTTAGTATTCTTCGCCTAATAAGAATACTGATAAAATTTAAGCGAAGTATACTTATAAAATATGACGAAGAATATTAATAAAATTTAGTGGTGGGAATCAGCTCATTGGCGCCTAGATTTTTGCACCCCTGGTTCTATCAATCTGATACTTATTTTTATCACTGATTGTCAAAACATATTTTGACCAGGGCTGTTATCACCAGTTTTTGACACTGTTATAATAACCAATTCAACCCTGCTTCAAAGACCCGATCTTAATCGTTATACATACGGTTCCAAATTTTCATTGTACAAGTTTGTTGTTGTTGTTGTTGTTACCATTTTTATCATGTACTTTTTATTCGTTGTACATTCTAAGAATTTATACTATTAAAAGAATGTGAATTTTAAAGTAATATCGGCAAGAATCTGTGTTAATTTTCTTCGTCTCTTTAACTTTCGCCTCTTTTTAAAGATTAGACTAAACTTAGATTTTTAGTGTAAAATTTTTATGACATAGTATTGATTAAAATTCTGTTTTTTATGCTGGCTTAAGTATCGACGTATGATTAAATAAAACTGCAACAACCAAGATCAAATTTTTTATTGGTTAAAATTAACATAAGATTTTTATTTATCAAAAATGTTGTTAATTAATAGGAAAACTTGCCAATATTTAAATACAAATTTTGAGTTTTTACCACATTGATGATATGCCACAGTGATATTTTCTTTCAAGTAATGTAGCTTAAGTTTCAGTAGTGAATGTTGATTGAATTGCAGATATTGTTAATCATTTCAAAAAATAGCAGTGTATGCATTGAAAATTTCAAACTATGTTCCTTAGGAGTTTAGTTTACACAAATTTGATGTGATTAAAAAAAAAAAAAAAATGCGTTTACATTGAATCCCCGAGAAAATATCGTAAACCATTCCCCTGGCCTTTCTTTTCCAAAGGTTCTATGGTGATCAACAGAAGAATTAGTCTTAACAAAAGAAAGCGGCGGAGATAAACATGTGAACGACGTCCATCGCTGATCTCTGACCTCTAGACTCCCGACAGAAGTCATAAAACATGAAAAAGAGCGCCTGACCACATCAAACGTTGCGACGAAAATAAACTTAGTCTTTTCGATGTTTTATTAAGTTCTGCTCCACACCTATGTGACAGCTTTCTGGACCTTTATCGACGTCTATGATGTGGTCATTCTTTTGTCGCATGACAACAAAATGCAACGATAATGGGGAGGTATCCATTACATATTTATCACCACCCCTGAGGAAAATTTCTTTTGTTAATTTTATACACTTCGTTTCGAAAGCTTTCAAAAGCAAAAAAAAACTAGTCGGATGTGTCAATCCCAAAACTTTCTTCTATCTCACACAGGTTCCGCATACACTAAAAAGAATCAGCACCAATTTATATCAAGGTCTAACTGAAACTCAAGTTTTAATAAATTCCATGCAATATTTCTTGAGATAGGACTATCGCTAAAATCGTGTAAATCCTACAAAATGCTGCATAGCAGCGGCACCTGCTGGGCGATTTTTACCAAAAACTAATCAGCACCAATTTATATCGGAGACTAACTGAATACAAAGTTTTATTAAATTCCGAGCATTAGTTCTTGAGATAAAGCTATTGTAAATTCGCGAAAAAGGCTGCATAGCAGCGCCACCTGCCGGGCGAATTTTACCAAAAACTAATCAGCACCAACTTATATCAGGGTCTAACTGAATCTAAAGTTTTATTAAATTCCGAGCATTAGTTCTTGAGATAGAGCTATTGCGGAAATCGCAAAAAATGCTGCTTAGAAGCGCCACCTGCAGGGCGATTTTTACCAAAAACTAATCAGCACCAATTTATATCAGGGACTAACGGAATCTAAAGTTTTATTAAATTCCGAACATTAGTTCTTGAGATACAGCGCCCACAAAATTTTTGTCACATACAGACAGAGTCACAGACAGACATTTTCTAAAAATAGTCAAATCGTGTTCAGGACCTTTTAAAACGTATAAATCCGTCGAAAACCGGAAGTCGAAAATTTTCATGAATCCAATACTTTCTTCTTGTAAAGATAGAAGAAAATAAAAAAAAAAAACTGAAAACAGTCTTTGGGGAAAAATGCCAAAATAAATAATTTGATTCTTGTAGAAGAATTTGGTCACTACGCATTATATTTAATGTTATATATATATATATATATATATATATATATATATATTATCGTTGTGAAGTAGTTGTCCCTTTTTTTAATTTTCCTGCCCCCACTGTTCCCCAAATTTCACCTGGGAAAACTGAATATACCTAGAGTTTTGAAATTTCAAATTTTTGACTTTTTTTTTTTTAATTTTTTTTTATTTATATAAGTGATAATATAAAGAGTTTTGATAAGAAATGGGTACTAGCCTAATTTTCATTATAAAAATGCTGATTAGACTGTGAAAGTATTGAATCTACAACGCTCTACCTACAGCAATATAGCGAATATCCTGGTCGACATTAAAT
Organism: Maratus michaelseni; assembly: GCA_963931845.1. Classification (NCBI taxonomy): domain Eukaryota; kingdom Metazoa; phylum Arthropoda; class Arachnida; order Araneae; family Salticidae; genus Maratus; species Maratus michaelseni. The sequence goes on from OZ007593.1 coordinate 231,733,828, forward strand.
AAACTTTCTCCTTCCCAAATTTCTGTTTTTTCTCATTAAAACCGAAATGATTTCTATACGTGATTTAACGCATTAAGTTAATTAAAGCAGGACATTTAAAGTTACTTAAAACAACATTAAATAATAGATTATATTCACATTATCGCGAATTTTCTTTTTTAGATCAACAAATGTTTACAAACTCAAGACCAAATTTTCTTAGGAATTTTTCTTAAACTTTGAGTAAACTTAAAATCACGTTAACTATCAAGTACGTAATTTTATCGCTTTATTTTTTAAAATTTAAAATAACTTTCATTTTAAACTAAATCTTTTGAAAATTAACAGAAAATCTGTTTTAAATGTCCTGCTCTTTTAATGAGGCCAATTAGGGAAAACGAGGAAGAACCTTTAAGTGGCAATTAAAGTATTCGTAAAAAAGTTTTAAGCATCATTAAGATTTTCCATAAGGAATTTTTTCCTTATAATAATTTTAGAAAATATTAATCTTAAGGAATCCTGTACCTGTGGATTGCTTTGAATTCAATTATTATAAATCGGTGTTTTGATTTTTCAAAATAAAGAATTTTGGCACGAAATGAACGTTTTCACGTGTTTTAATGTTATTGAAACTTACCAACATAGTCGTTAACTCTTTCCATTATATAAGGGGTAGTCAAAGAATTCCCGGAATTTCGTTGTAACTCTTTTTTACCACAATGTAGGTACACATTTACTTAATCGCCTTCAAAGTAGACATCGTTAGAACACATACACTTGCTCCACTGCCCCTGCCGGAAACAACGATAAAAGTCCTGTTTTGGCTACTTCCCAAGTTCAGCCGTCGCGTTGGTTTTGATGTCTTCTACAGTGTCAAAACTATTAGTTTGAGGACCATTTTGATCTTGGGGAAGAGCCAGAAATCCGATGGAGCTAAATCTGGTGAGTAAGGAGGCTGATGGAGGAGTGAAATGTTACTTTTGTCAGCCATGTCTGCACAACAATCGATGTGGGGGGGGGGCATTGTCGTGATTCTCCTCCATGTCATTTGGCTGAACATTTTCTTCGGAGTGCCTCCCTCAGTCTTTTCAAAACTTGCACGTACAATGGGCCGTTAACAGTTTGTCCAGCTGGTACAAATTCATGGTGCACCACACATTCGTTGTAGAAAAATCGTTTTTTCCAGCAATGGCAGGAGCAGGGGGAGCAAGTATGTGTGTTCTGACGGAGCCTACTTTGAAGGCGATTAAGTAAATGTGTACCTTATATTGTGGTAATAAAGAGTTACAACGAAATTTTGGGAACTTTTTGACTGCCCCTCGTATATCTATCTCCCATCTATAATTGAAAAGTGTTTATAAATTTAGTTTGTCCGACTGTACGTGCTCTTATTCTCGTAAATATACTCGGACTGCTACGTAATTTATATATGTTATTCATGTTTACGATAGAATATTCTGTATTCAAAATGAAGTGTGCATTCATAGACTCGTAGATCGTTTACAGGGACACACAAAATAACTCAGTTACATTATGATCTATGGAGAAAAATATTTTCCAATGCATTTTACTGATGTTACAATATTTCAAACATAATGAAATTGATATATGCATCACTGAGATGAACGAAAACGTGCTTCTCGAAAGTATAAAATAGGCAGCATTTATAGTTTGTTTACAGGCACGCACAAAACATTCGATTACAGTACGGACTATGATCGATGATGTTGTGTGAAAAAATGAAATTTCTTAATATCCTGTTAATGTTGGAAAATGTTTCATAATCCATGCCTCCTGCATTATTTTCCGTTCTTGTTTTGAAAAATTTAGATGCATATGCTTATCTCTTATAAAGATAATTGTACATTCTTATGGTAATAGGTGTTTTGATGACTGAGGAATTTAAGGTTTGTCGATTGATTTCGAATGTATTATGTTTTATTGTATGTCTTGTTTTTATGCAAAGAATGGATGTGTATATACAATACCCATAAATTGTCAGTATTTTCAACATTATGCGAAAATTAAAAACACTATCTGTAAATATTATTATTAAATAGTATAAAAGGCAAGTGAATTAAAAGTGCATAAGCCATATGTTTGCTTTGCGTTTCCAACAAACTTACAGAAGGCTCCAGGTTAATTTTAAAATTTAAAGCGACAAAAAAAAAAAAAAAAAAAAAAAAAAAATTAATTTTGGTTTATTGTTTCAAATTGAAATAAATCGCATAAAAAGAGCGATTTTTTTTTTTAAATTATTTTAAATAAATAAATCATACTTTTGAAATTTTATCGATAGTGTGTTAAACTGACATAAATCGTGTAAAAAGAGTAATTTCATTAAAAATCAGAAATCGAGTAGCGTTTCTACAAAATCGGAATTGTGTTTACGTAATAAATTATATAAATATTATAGTATTTTTTCAAAACAGTAAAAATTATTTTATGTAAAATATTTGTATTGCAGTCAGTTGACCTACCGAATCTAATGCACAATATTCCAGTTTTGAAAGTTTATCCTTACGTTCTCATTTTCATGAAACGTCTTTGAAACACACCTTTGCCATTAAAATTCAGTACCTCTTTGAAATAAGATAATTCCTAAAGGAATCGGATCGATTTTAATCTAGTTCCAAGGGCACACACACAGCTTTTAATTACCAATTTATTCGCTCATTTCAATCAGCGCTGTTTGAAGAGAAATAACTTTTTTGTGATACATATTGATTTGCTATAAGAGAGACATTCAAACTCATTTTTATTGTCATAGTTTCATTTAAATAGTTAGTCGTTGTTTTGTATTTCTATTTTCTAAAAGTCGTATTTGAAAATCGTTATGTATTACGAATTTATTCGCTCATTTCAATCAGCAGTGTTTAAAAAAGAAATAACCTTTTTTGTAATACTACATACTGATTTGATAAGAGAGACACTCGAGCGCATTTTGATTGTCATATAGCTTCATTTAAACAGCCAGTGGTTGTTTTATATTTCTATTTTGTAAAAGTAATATTTGAAAATTATTTTATATTGTGAATTTATTCGCACATTTCAATAATCGGTGTTTAATGAAAAGTAACTTTTCTTTTGTAATACTTCATATTGATTTGTTAAGAGCGACATTCAAGCGCATTTTGATTGTCACAGCTTCATTTAAATAGCTAGTGGTTGTTTGGTATTTCTATTTTGTAAAGTCATGTTTGAAAATCGTTATGTATTGTGAATTTATTAGCTTATTTAAATCAGCGGTGTTTAAAGAGAAATAACCTTTTTTGTTATACTACACATTGATTTTAATAAGAGAGACATTCGAGCGCATTTTGATTGTCATAGCTTCATTTAAATAGCTAGTGGTTGTTTTGTATTTCTATTTTGTAAAAGTCGTATTTTATAACCGTTATGTATTGTGAATTTATTCGCTCATTTCAATCAGCAGTATTTAATGAGAAATAACATTTTTTTGTAATACTACATATTCCTTGATAAGAGCGACATTCAAGCGCATTTTGATTGTCATATTATTATTTAAATAACTAGTGGTTATTTTGTATTTCTATTTTGTAAAAGTAATACTTAAAAATCGTTATGTATTGTGAATTGTATAGAGATTAGTTAATTCACCTGTTTTAGTTATTTTAAAAAGGTAGTGTTTTGTGTTGCCAGGTCACAAAAGACAGGCAGCACTGAAAAAAAAAGGGGGGGGGGAAGATAGCGTTTTTTAAATCAAGACATAAAAATATGGTAAATCTTATGAAAAGTATCCTGTCTATAACGGAATCTTGTCTTAAATGTAAAAAAAACTCATGGTCCCTGAAGAAGAAATACCACACAATTATACCAGCTAAGACAAAAACCTGTTTAAAACGGGATGTTTATTCTGGTCACTTTAGATTCCGTCTTAGTACGTTGTATTCTATGAAATAAACACATTAATCTCATACAGTAAAATCTGTGAAAGCGGAAACGCTAAGGATCAAAACAAAATTCAGTTTTGGAAAGGTTTCCGACTGAGCGGTTATAATTTCATTGTATTCCTTCTGTATGGAAATATTAAATTTTTCTTATTAAATATTATCTTAAACAGATAGGATTTTAAGGTTCAGTTTTTATAGGATTTACTGAACCATGTACATTAAAACCTGTGAAAACAAAATCGCTAGATACACGAAAAGTATTCAGTTTTGTGCTGATTTTCGTCTCATCAAGTAGATTTGGAGGGTATTCCTTTTGCGGGACCAAATCATTTTCCTTTATAAACAGTTTCCGTTTTCATAGGTTTTACTATACTAAGTTTCACTCGATGCAGGCTAAAGAATAACACGGTACTAAAATAAATTTAAGATAATTTCTGCATCATGAAAAATTGGGATTTTTGGCGTCCCAATTTTGGGATGGGTCGTGGAATTCTTGAAAATCATCAAGCGTAAATTGGGACACCTGGCAACCCTAGTTATATAACTTATGGTAAGAAGGTTTTCTTACTGAGGTGTTGACATTTACTTGTTATTAAGCCAATGGTGGCAATTTTATTACCTTTGCAACTATTTTAAATTTGTTTAGTATCGGATTGCTTGTCAGCTTTATAAATCTCAAATAATGACCAAATAGAAATGATAGTTCTAATATATTTTGTAGGTAGCACAACTTTTACATAATTATCTATTTATTCACTCATTTCAATCGGCGTTGTTGATTACTGTTAATTTTACGGTCTCATGGCTATTTTGTAAAATTAAAATTTGAAAATTGTTATGTACATGTGAATAATATACAGATAGAAGAATGCAATTGCTTCCGTTATTTTGAATAGGAAAGTTACTCTATTATAGTTATGAGAAATATTTCATCTCGTAAATCATCGTAGCAGTAATGGAATCACGGCAATTTGGTAAAAATAAGAATTTTCATTGTATTTTTTATTCTGACAAACTTTGTGAAAAGTGTTTCCTTTTTGGAATCTGGAATATTAATATGAATGTAAGCAACTAAATATGTAACCTCTTCGAAATATTTTCAAGCACTTTTTTTTTCTTTAGATATGCGACTAATTATCTCTTCAACTATAAATAAAGAGATCGTCTGCTCCTAATTAGATGTTTCGATTTAATACTTAGATTAAAATCGGATCGATTTTAATCTCGTTCCAAGGATACACACACAGCTTTTAATTATTTATTTACTCCCTCATTCCATTCCGAGGTATTTAAAGAGAATAACTTTTTTGCGAAAGATATTGATTTGATAAGAGAGACATCCTAGTGGATATTGATTGTCATAGCTTCATTTAAATAACTCATGGCTGTTTTTTGCTTCTATTTTCTAAAAGAATCTTGTTTTGAAATCGTAACCTGTTGTTACATTTTTCTGACTTTCGACAATTCGACTTCCGGTTTTCAACGGATTTATAGGTTTTAGAATGTCCTGAACACGATTTGACTGTTTTTAGTAAATGCCTGTCTGTGAGTCTGCCTGTTTGTGACAAAAGTTTTGTGGGAGCTGTATCTCAAGAACTAATGCAGAGATTTTCATCAAACTTCAGATTCAGTTAGACGTTGACATAAGTTGTTACTGATTAGGTTTTGGTGTAAATCGCCCAACAGGTTTCTTTGCTATGCTTCATTTTTCAAGATTTCCGCAACAACTCTAGTTCCAAGAACTAATGCAAGGATTTTGATGAAACTGCTGATTCAGTTAGACGTGGACATAAGTTGTTGCTGATTAAGCTTTTGGGGTAAATCACCCAACAAGTGGCGCTGCTATTCTACATTTTTCACGATTTACACGATTTTAGCGATAGTCATATCTCAAGAACTAATCCGCGGAATTTCATAAAACTTCATATTCTGTTAGACCTTGACATAAGTTGGCGCTGATTAGGTTTTTGTGTAAATCATATATGAGATGGCCTTTTTTAAGATTTTCGCGATAGTTATATCTCAAAAACTAATGCACGGAATATAATCAAACTTCATATTCTGTTGCACTTTCGCATAAATAGATCCTTATTAGACTTGGGTGTATACTGTCCAACAGGAGTCGCTTTTACTGTCTTTGGGTTGAGAATTTTAGTTAGACATCTAAGAGGGTGGGTGCCAAAATTCAATGATTTGTTTGAAAAATGCGATGCTTATATCTCCTTTTTACTTGTACACATTTCAACGAACGTGTATTCTGTTAGAATCCTCCGCATAGATTGTCATTTAATTGTAGCACTGGGATAGCGAATTTTGAAGTATCAACATGTATGAGACAGAAGAAAGTTTCGGCATTGGCACATCCGACTTGTTTTTTTATGTAGAGATAAAAGAATATAACTGCATTTGTGAAAAATTTTGTGATAAATATTTCGAATATGCAATATTACTATGAATATTAGCAATTTAATCTCTTCGGAATATTACACTATTTTATTTAGCGTAACTTGGTTCACGTATGTAAAGATGGAAATTTGTAATAGATTTTCCACCCACTTTCTGATATGCTAAGAGTTATAAAAATTGTGTACACAGGTATGTTTCCGATGACAATACACCATTTTAATATTTTTAGAACTTAATTATAAATTAATAAACTACTAATTTTAAGATATTTTTTCGGTAGCTGGACGCAGGTGATAAATCGCCAAACATTCTTTATGGTTACAACATTAGTATACTTAGAATTAGCAGTGGAGTTAATTATGACATGAGTCAAACCCCGCTCGCTAATATATACCAACTGACAGTTAAAACGCATAAATAAAATATTTTAAACACTAAATATTAAAATGTAAAATTAAAGAGTGTAATTTTTTTTAAATGCGCTTTATTTTCTATGGATTTTTACTAATATTTAATATTTACGAAAGTATTAATGTTTTCAACTGTATATAAATGAAGAGATCTTGTGCTTCTGTCTAGATATCCCGATATAATAAGTAGATTAAAATCGGATCGATTTTAATCTACTTCCAAGGATACAAACATACCTTTTAATTAGCTATTTATTTGCTCACTCGAGTTTGCGGTATTTAATGGAAATAACTTTTTGTCATGTATCGATTTGCTGAGAGAGACATTCAATCGAATTTAGATTGTCGTGGCTTTTCGTTTAAATAGCTCCTGATTATTTTGTTTTTATGTTTTGTAAAATAGTCGTTAAAATAACAAGAACGAAAAATTATGCGTTAAGAATAAATTATGTAACACTTTCCAACACGTCCAAAATAATTTTACAAATCTTTACCGTTTAATACGGCGAAATATGATATAAAAGCAAAAAATTTGTAAACGCATAACATATTTAAAAACTCAATTTTAGGAATTATTAACAATATTCGTAAAAATATCCGAATTCTTTTTGAGCCGCCCTGTCAGCAGGATGTATAGATTTGTGTATATATTACATAGAATGCTAAATTTTAATTCACATAGGAAACGCGTAGCACAGTTGAAAATTCCGTCCGAATTTCCGTCAATAAACGTAAATGTACTCCAGAACTTCTGTGCTGCTCTGTATATGATCTATAGAATTTATACACACCATGTAATAGATAAAAAAAAAAGAGTTAAATTTAAAAACGCGTTCAGCATATAGGTGCAGATTCACGGTCGCCAGTCGCCACGTGGCGACTGGATTTTTTTCTTTGGCGACTAACTTTCTATGTCTAAGTCGCCTATGTCTAAGTGTCTTACAGGGATGTCCCTTTTCCACCGACTGTCAGATTTCTGCATTTTTTAAAAAATATTTTTTTAAAATCAATTCTGCACATTTTCTGCGATATTTACCACTTTTTTACTTTTTCTGCTGTCCATAATTAAAAAACATGATTAAGCATGGATACCACATTTCCGCAGATCTACAAGTTTTTCGTTTTCTTCTTTAAAAAGAAATTATCCCTGAATGTCTCAATTTATTTTATTAAAATCTAAAACTTAAAAGAAAATAAATCTTCTCCATATTTTTTCATATATATATTTTCTTTTGATTTTTGTAGACATACTTTTGATGCAAATGCCCATGGTGAGCATTTACTTTCAGCTATGAAAAACACTTTGGAGGGGGGGGGGGGATTTATCTATAGAACAAAAAAGTTAGAGAATCGTTTATTTGGGGCCTTACATTATACATATTTATTCCTACAAACTGTATACAATTATGGTTGGAAGATTTTATAAAATCCTGTTGCCCAATTTTAATAAATAAAAAATAAATCACTTATTTAGTTAAGTTTTGTGTAAATTTTATTTTAAAATATACTGTTTATTACTTTTAAGCTTTAATAGTAGATAATAAATCCCATATAGTCATATAAATGCTATTGTTTTTATGCGTTTGTTTCACAATGTGGCCACTGGATTTTTGGGGTTTAGGAGCCACTGGCTCCTTACAGATTTTGGGAATCTGCACCTATAGTTCAGCAACTGAAGCACTTCTAGCAATTATTGTTAACCGACAGTTCCGAATTCTTTTGTGTGTCCCTGTAAAGGAACGATGAATTCTATACACACAATATTCTATAGTAAGCCTCTTGTAATGAACCTTAGTGATAAAATATTAATTTGAATATGTTTGAAATGGTAAAACATTCTTAAAACAAACCACAAACTATTTTTCTCCACAGACCGTAATGCAACGGAATTCTTTTGAGTGTCCCTGTAAAAAAAAAAAAAAAAAAAAGAAATTAAGTACTATACACACCACATTCTATAGTAAGCCTCTTGTAGTGCACCTCAGTGATATATATCAATTTCAATATGTTTGAAATTGTATAACATAATTAAAATAAACCGCAAATGATTTTCTCCCATAGACCGTAATGTAACGGAATTATTTTGAGTGTCCCTGTAAAAAAAAAACTAAGTTCTACACACTTCATATTCAATACCGAACATGCCATAGTAAATACCAATATCATAATGAACAATAAGTATATATTTACGCGAGTTAGAGCACGCACAGACAGACACAGACGGACGACAGACAGACAGGCGGGCGGCAGACAGACAGACAGACGGACGGAAGACAAACCGAATTCCTAAACACTTTTCAACTATGTTGGAAAGTATTAAAAATGAAAGCTAAAAGTGATTACAGCACATTTTAAAGGCTTATAAAAAAAAAAAAAACCTTTTAATAAACATATTTATTAGTTTCATACACACAATCGACTACATTCTTCAGATCATTAATAATAAAATGAACTATTTTCGCAAAAAAAATTAAAAAATGAACTTTATAAAGTTAATTTCTCAAGCAATTTTTGTTATCAAGCCTTTTTCAGTTACCTAGAATTTAGCGCGAGATGTTTTATAAGTTAAAAAGCAATAAGATAAAGTAATTTATGCTTACAGATGACAATTTTTATTAAAGCACCTGCTTTCATTACACCTATGACCTCGTTGTTTCCGTTTATGGAATTTTTTTTGTGCGAAACTAGTTTATTTTACTATTATTGATCTTGAGAAATTCGCCGATTGTGTGCATGAAATTAGTAGATCTGTTTATTAAAAGGTTTTTTATAAACCCTTTAAATGTACTTTAATCACTTTTAGTATATATTTTTTTATTTTAATGATATTTTTTTTTCTTGTATATAAAATAGTCATAATTGAAAATCATTATGGTATTACGAACTGTGTAAAGAAAAAATGTGACTGCTTTAGTTATTTGAATAGGAATATTATGTAACTAATGTGAATTTTTTATTGTAAAACCGACATTTGCTTGCTATTAAGTGAATGGTGATGATTTTAAAGCTTCGTAATAATATACTACTTTTTTAGGTATCGATATACTTCTGTTTTAGGTGCGTTCGTAATTATATAAATACGTGGGCACCTATAGTCGTCGTTTCGTCCGTCCGTCCGTCTGTCTACAACAGCGCAAAAAATACCTAACCGAATGGTTTGAAATTAAATATATGTAACTATTGCAGAATTTTGTCGAGTCATTTCAAATTTTATGAAAATCGAATAAAAACTTAAAAAGATATTAATAAAAGTTTTTTTTATTATTATTCTATTAAATCACATCATACGTAATCTATATAATGCAAGCGGATGTCATGTGACTGTGGAAAACATATACGGGCTAACCACATCTTTTTCCATATGCCAAGCGGCCATTTTTATTCAAAATTATTTTTTCGAATAAAATTGCATAAAAGTAACATTTTTAGAAAGATTGTTCAAAAAAAAATTGTTTGAGAGATGAGTTAAAAAATGTATGGATTCTGAGATAACTTCAGTGAAAATTAGGTTAACAGCCGAATATCTCAATCCATTAAAGTAAATAAACAAAATATTCATTCAGCGTGAGTCATAGAAATATTAACCATGGTGGTAATCTGAAGGTGACTGAAATAATAACGATGATTTTTTACATTGTAGTTTAGTTATATAGCACGAAACGAACGCACCTCATTTGTCACGTTTAACGTACACTATCCAACTTGTTTTAGTTTTCCTATACTTCGTAACAAGTTTATTTCTTTTTTCCCCCCTTAAACAAAGAATTGCTAATATTTAAACATCAAATTCTGTTTTATAAAATAGAGAGAAATACTTAACATTTTTATAAAAAATACTAATAATAGTATCGTTTGAGCTGCATTGAATGGTTTTAAACATACTAGTACAATAATTTTAAACATATTCCAACATCGAATTTTTCCTTGTTGCTTTATTATGCATAATATTAAATTTTTGACAATCATCTCTATAACTGTATAATTTTTAAAAAATCTGTTTTTTTATGTATGATACAAAGTGTAAAAAGATTATAAAAATTATTTTAAAATTAAATTTACTCCTTTACGCATCTTGAAACATATAAGGATCACAAATTGCCTCCCATGATACCGAAATTCAGAACAACACCTTTAATTTTCTTATTAATTATTGTTTATTTTTACTCTTAATTCCCATGTGATCATATAAGACTGGAATCGTACTTTGTTTTAAAATCGCATTAGCGGTAATCAATATGCACAGAATGCTCAATGTGAAGTGAAAGCGAGCGAAGATCAATATGTGGACCTGTCTCAAAACTGAGAAATGTTTCGTCTCGTAAATCAGCAAAGTTATAATGGAATCATGGTAATTTGGTTAAGAAGAGATGCAGTGTTACTTTGATTGTGCTTACTTGTGACAAAGTTTGTGAAAAATATTTCCAATTTCAAATATGAAATATGAAGATAAATGTAACAAACTTGGTAAACGTTGGTCGTGTAAACGCTTCGGAATATTTTCCATGTATTTTTAATAATTATCTAATGTTTTAACTACAAAAATCTCTATCTTGTGCTTGAATTAAAGATTATTTTGTTCGTTTTTAAATAAAAAATTTGGAATGTATTTCGGAATATATCAAAAAATTAAGAAAGTGTGATGGAAACATTAATAATTTTTCATCCATAGAATTAAATTAGGCTTTTACATTTTATCTTTAATTTGCATTCGATCATCTATGAATGAAACTGTACTTTGCTTAAAATCACAATTAACGATAATCCATATTATGTGCGACAACGAAAGAATATCAATATGTTGACCGGTGTCGAGACAGTGAAACATTTCATCTCGTAAATTGTTGGGTAATAATGAAATCGCGGTTAATTTGATTGAGAATTAACGACAATGTTATTTTGATTTAACTTATATGTAATAGTCTGTGTAAATGTTTCGTATTTAAAATATAAAATATAAAATGTAAATTTGGTGTGTAATCTCTTTAGAATATTTTGCAAGCAATTTTAATATGGGAGTATTAACCTTTTTAGAGGCAAAGTAACTTCTTGTTCTAAGATGCTGATATGATTGAATGACACCAGAATTTACGGAGAAAATTTATTTGAAAATAAGTAAAAGGTTTTCTTCATTTGCATTATAAATGAAGAAAATTTATTTCAAAATACTGGTGGCATTTGGGGATTAAAATTAAGTGGTATAAAAATGTGACACCGCCCTTCCAGGTGTTAACTATAGCTGATTGTGTATAGTATATCGCCTTTGACAAATAATCTTATCATAAAAATTATTCTGTACGTTACGTATAGTAGTAGATTACATAAAATACAAATTTAAGTTATTTTGTAAAATAAATTTGATATTTTTTCTTTCCATATCTTGAAATAAATATTGATCACAACTTGTTTCAATGCTTTATACTTTATGGTACAATCCCCAACACATATTACTTGGCATGCTTTACCTTTAATTCCGTGCGATTACCTGAACTAAAACTGCGCATTGTTTTAAAATCTCAATTAGCAGTCATCAATATGCTTTGTCTGACAGCGAAAAAATATCAATATGTTGAATTACCTCAAAACGGAGAAATGTTTCATTTCGTAAATCATCATAGTAATGATATAATCTCATTAATTTGGTTAAGAACGAGATGTGATGTTATTTTGATTGTGTTTATTCATAGCAAATTTTATGAAATATGTTTCTAATTAACTTGGTGTACATTTACTGTGGAAAGTTTCTCAAGCATTCGTAATATCGGCCCCACCAGTGGCTGAGAGGTTCTGCTCTCGAAGCTGGTAGACGGGAGGTGCTGGGTTCGTTCCCAATCGCACCCGTCGGCCTAATCGTTCGGAGTTTTCGTGGTTTTCTTCGAGCCGTGGATTTATCCATGCGTAAATACGGGTTAGGTTCCCTTAGAAAGACCCCCACGAAGGGCACTCCCCCCCCGGGCCTATATCCCAAGTGTAGATAATTGGCCGTCAATAATCAACCTCAACCCAACCCATTCGTAATATCGGGATGTTAATGTTGGTTTAATCGTTACAGAATATTTAATCTTTGACAGTCTTCAATATATATAATGAAACAAATTTTTTACTCTTCGTGTCGTAAACCATGTAGAAATTTTTAATATTTTCTAAAAATAAATTTGACTTATTTTCTTGATATAAGTTGAAATTGTTCTAATAAATTACAAATTATTTTCATATTTATCCCTCATTGTACAATTCAGAATACACATCTTTCATTTTCGTATTGCATGACCTTTAATTTCTATCGAGCTTTGAAATTGTGCATTGTTTTAAAATAACAGTTAACGGCAATCAATATGCACAGAATTCATTGTGTGACAGTGAGAAAAGATCAATATAATGCCGACCTGTGGCAAAACGTAGAAATGTTTCATCTCGTAAATCATCAGAGCAATAATGGAATCTCGGTAATTTGGTTGAGAACGAGAGCCAGTGTTATTTTGATTGTACTTATTTCTGACAGATTTTGTGAAAAATGTTTCCAATTTCAAATATGAAATAATTAATATGAATGTAATCAGCGTAATGTGAAACCTCTTTTGAAATATTTTCCATTCATTTTTAATGTTGAAGTATTCACGTTTTCAACTGCATTTAAAGAGATTTTGTGTTTGTAATGAAATGAGATTGTTTATATTTCGCCCCCCCCCCCCCGCTCTCAACTATTTAAATCCTAATAATAAGTACTAATCCCCAATTACTTTTTATTGTACATACTATAATTAATTAATTACATCGTTTATTCAATATAAAAAATAAAAGCTCGTTTATAAATTAGTGACTTTTCAGGTGGTATTTTCCTGTTTTAACCCTAAATCTGTTGTTCTGATTTTTAGAATCTATTACAGATAATTAATGATCTAATTGAAAACTATTTCATGCTTCACAAAGTTTATTATGATACTTTTGTCACTAAAACGCACTAAAAGTGAATTATTAAGCAAAAACTAACATCATTTGTGGATTTTTGCATTTTTTGCAAATTTTACCCCATTTTCACGGTTTCGTATCTCGCCTCCTGTTTGGGCAATTTACAAACATGAATGGTGCATATTGGAGAGAATTTTATCTTCTGCAAAATGGTGAAAGTAATTTTTCTGTACAATGCACGGAAACCGATTTACTGAAGAAAAATCGAAAAAAGTTCCAAAAAATTTTGTTTTTTTTAGATATGGTTTAAAAACGCACAAGGTCTAGAAGGTCGAAATTTTGGTTTGTCAATCCGTGCTCTAACTCTCATAAATATACTCGGATTGCCATGTAATTGATATGTTATGGAAGTTTCTATGGAAAATGTAGTGAGTAGAATTTATATTTCGTAAACAAGGACACTCAAAGGAATTCCTTTACATTAAGGTCTCTGGGGGGGGGGGGGGGGGGAATAGCTTGCGGTTCATTTTAATGGTATTACACTATTTCAAACATAATGGAATTGATATGCATTTCTGAATTGCACTAAAACATTATTTCTGTAAAATATGGTGTGCAAAGCATTTATAATTCATTTACAGGATCACACAAAAGAATTCCGTTATATAATAGTCTACGGGGAATAATTGCTTTCTGCGTATTTTAATAATGTTAGACTATTTTAAACATAAAGAAATTTACATACATTATTAAGGTGCGTTACATGATACTTACTGTAGAATATGACATGTATAACAATTATAGTTCATTTACAGGAACACAAAATATTTCGGTTGCAGTACTTACTGTCTATGAGCATCAAGAGTTCGAGACGCGCTTTCAATTTTTGCAAACTACATGGTGTGTATAAATTCTATAAATCATTTACCAGGGTTTGAATCATGCATAAAATTGTTTTGCAGCTGAACTATATTTAGTATATACTAAGTGAATTTTGTAGAATATAAATAGTAAGTATAATAATAGACAATTAATACAAGGCTACGCAAAAAAACAGATACATTGTCGTGTATGGATGGTACTTTTTGCAAGTACGTTTTCAGTTGTGTTGTGCGTTTTTTTTTTTTTTTTTTTTTTCCAAGAATAAAATTTTTGTTTAATATGAGGAGTGTATAAAAATCTATAGATAATATACAAGGCTATATAAAATTATTCGAGTGCATTTCCGTCTATTGGTGGAACTTTTTGAAAGTAAATTTTCGACTATGTTATGGCTTTTGTAACTAAGCTTTTCAGCATACTATGTAGTATTTATAGAGATCATTAATCATACATACAGATATGCACAAAATAATTCGAATACGTTTCCGGCTATAGACGGTATTTGCTAAAATCATCTTTTTAAACGCTGAAGTTCCGTTGCAGTATTCTAGAAGTGTTAAAAAGTGTTTCGTAATTTATGCTTGACGGATAATTTTTCTTTCTGGTAACATTTTATCTTTAATTTCCATGCTACCATCTAGGGATGAAAACCTACATTGTTTTAAAATCGCAGTTAACGATTTTCAGTATGCACAGAATGCTTTATGTGACAGCGAGGGAAGATCAGCATGCTGACTTGTATATAAATGGAAAACATTCCATTTTGAAAATCATCGTAGCAGGTAGCAAAAACAAAGGAAACGCTATAATGTTGTTAAGAACGAGAAACAGCGTTATTTTGATTGCACTTTATCTGTGACAAAGTTTGTGGAAAATATTTCCAACTTCAAATATGAATATAATGAACTTGATGTGTAATCTTATTGAAATATTTTCCATGCATTTTTAATAGGAAACTATTAATGTTTCAATAAAGATATCTTATATTTTAAATGAAATATAATATTGCTTCTATTTCGATCGATTTTAAATTGAAATTTATAAATATATTTTGAAATCAGAAATCAAAGAATGTATGGTTGGAACATTACAAATTGCTCTCATGTTTTATTCCTCATCCAGCAATTCAGGACACGCGCGGTGTTCCATTTTTGTATTACTTATAGTTTACCTTTAATTTCCATGCGAACATCTGAAACCTCGCATTGTTTTGAAATCGCAGTTAACGGTAATCAATGTGCACGGAATGCGTTGTATGTGACACAGAGAGAAGATCAATATGTTGATCCATCTCAAAACAGAGAAATATTTCATCTTGCAAATCATCCGAATAATAATTGAATCTCGATTATTTGATTTAAGAACAAAAGACAGCGGACAGTGCTGGTTTAGTTGTACTTATTTGTAATAAATGTTTACAATTTCAAATATGAATATTAATTTAGCCAATTTTGTGTATGATCTCTTAATAAATAATAAGCAAAATATTTTGAAAGAATTTTTACTATGAAAGTACTAATGTTGGTTTAATGTATATAGTATTTAATTTGTGACAATATACATAAAAAAAATCCCTGACGGCTCGGTCTACAGGCACAGGTAGATTTCGAAGACGCAGACCGTAGGGCGCCTGTTTGTCGGGAATTGCGAAAGAAATGACCTTTTTGCGATGATGCTGCAGTTGGCACCGCCTACTTCGAAACCAAACTTGTTTGCAGGCGGAGCCAGCAAGGATTTTTTTTTTTTTTTTTTTTTTTTTTTTTGCTATAAGAGTTGGTCCTATAAAAAACATGTCAATATAAAAGTTTTAGATAATATTATGAAGATTTATAATAAATTTAAGCGAATTTGAAATCTTGGGAATTGACGAAGTTATGAATTTTTTTCTTCTGAAATCCCCCTTCCGCCCCCTTAAAGCAATTTTTAACTATATCAAAAATCTGTCATACATAAGTTTTTGGCCCTGTTCCTAGAAGTAATAATAACTTTAAACGGATTTCGATACGTATCATAATTAAGAAATTATGGGTTTTTTTCTGTTTTCACAAAAAGCCCCCCCCCCCCTTAGTTCGATTTTGCCCATTAACGAACTTGACCGAGATTTTATGCCCCTTGATTTTATGTATCAGTTTCGAAAAGATGCGGGAGTTGGAACCGCCTACTTCGAAAAATAACTTGTTTGCAGGCGGAGCCGGCAGGGATTTTTTTTGTTTTTAATTTTTTTTGCTATAACGGTTGGTCCTATAAAAAACTTGTCAATATAAAAGTTTTAGATAATACTAAGAGGATTAATAATAAATTTACGCGGATTTGATATCTTGTGAATTGACGAAGCTATGATTTTTTTTCTTCTAAAACCCCCCTTGGGGCCATTTTTAATTATATCAAAAATCTGTCATACATAAATTTTCGGCCCTTTTCCTAGAAGTAATAATAACTTTAAACGGATTCGATACGTATAATAATAAAGAAATTATGAGGGTTTTTCTGTTTTCACAACCCCCCCCCCCCATTCCCCCCCCTTGGCTCGATTTTGCCCATTAACGAACTTGACTGAGATTTTATGACCCTTGATTTTATGTATCAGTTTGGAAGAGATTTATGCAGAATTTTTCCAGTTATCGTGGTCAGAAAAAAGTGACATAGATAGATAGATAGATAGATAGATAGATAGATAAACTTTTGAACTGGGGGTGGTTTTGGGTTCTGGGAGTCATGATCGGCGTAGATCTGCAAAAATTTTTCAAAATTTCCAACTTACGTGAGAATGTAATAGGTAGTATTTCTTACGAAATCTACCTAAAAAAAAAATTATACGTAGAAATTCTTAAAATACATTTCTAAAATAAATGTGATTTATTGTCTTAATATATATACCTTGAAATAAATATAAAACTCAAATTGGTTCCATGTTTCCCATAAACCTCAATTCAGAACTCTCATCTTCCATTTTCGTATTACTTGTAGTTCTGCACCTTTTAATTTTCATGCGAACATCTAAGACTAAAACTGTACATTGTTTTAAAATCGCTGTTAACGGTATTCAATGTGAACGAAATGCTGTGTATGTGACAGCAAGAGAAGATCAATATGTTAACATATCTCAAAACGGAGAAATATTTCGGATGGTAAATCATCGGAGCATTAACAGAATTGCGATAATTTGGTTAAGAATGAGAAGCAGCGTTACTTTGGTTGTGCTTATATGTGATAAAGTTTATGTAAAACGTTTCCAATTTGCAAAATGAAATATTAATATGAAAGCAAGCAGCTTGATCAGTGATCTTTGAAATATTTTCCACACTGTTAAAAATTTCTGTTAAAACACAAAAAGAGGAAAAAAAGACTCTCTGTAAACTTACACTAGCTCTGGGTTAAATGCATTCGATCGAGTTTCTCGGTCATCATTTTACAGACATTTCCTGTTTCTTAAATTGAATTATCTGTGGGAAGATTTCCATGTCCTTATTTAAAGATATTTTCATCTTTGTTATAACCTGAAATTCAAAATACACACTTTTAAAATTCTTTTACAATTTTTTTTAAAATGTTAAAGAAAAAAATTTGGTTAAAAAATTGTTTTATTAAAAATAGAATATTTTAAAAAGGGAAAATTTGTCTTTGCGGAGTTAGCGGGATTTCTAATCGACTATCACTTTGATCAAAAGATGGAAAGAGAGTGAGGTAATTTAAAGAATAAATTTTTATTTCAATCCGGATTTACAATTTAGGTAAGATAATTTTCAAATATTATTTTAGTCTGTTCTATAATTTGTATTAATATTTATTAAAAAAATAGAAAATATTATTATTAGGAGTAGTAAAATTTTAATGCCACATGCGTTATAAAAAAACATATTAACTTTCTAAATACATAAATAATACACAAAATTAAAAAAAAAAAAGGGTTTAATTTTTCTAAATTAAAAAAATTAAAAATATATATATTAAAATATTAAGTCAATTTTTAAAATGAACTTACATTTTTAAAATTTATTTTTCTTTTATTTATTACTAAAAATTTCCTTTCCAAAAAATATTCTTTTCAAACAATATTTGCGCATTATGAAAAAATATATGTATCGTGTTACTATTTCGAAAAATTCTCGAAAACATTATTAATATTGTTGAAAAAAAAGAAATGAATTACACTAAAATTCTTTCATATCACAACATTATTTCTTGCATGTTGTAAGTTCGAAAAAACAAAAAAGCATATAACGGTACACACATTTGCAATGCATGTTATTCTAGGTTTTAAAAGGATTAGATAATGTCTAAAATAATATATTACACTAGGTGAAAAAATATCAAACAAGAAAACAATGAGAATATTTTTAAGTACAATTTTTAGAAAGCGTAATTCGCCAAAGTATTTTCATTACCATGAAAAGAAAACATCTCTTAAGTTAAACGTAAATTAATCCGAAATATAGCAGCATGAAATGTTAGTTAAACCTATTTAAAGACTAGAAAAATAAAGGATAGCTTAAGCCTCCATACTTATGACTAATCATCACATTAAACTTAATCGTTGAAATGCGATAGTAAACTTTAGAAGTACAATAGATTTTGTTTTCGACTAAATCATAAAACACATATTTGGCGCGCTACAACTGTCCACATCGTGTACTGGTTATGATGTTTATCTTCCACCCAGATGACCCGGGTTCAAATCCTGGTCGAAGCGATTCGATTGAAAATAGTGTTTCTTGCACAAATTGAAATTCATTCGAAAAATTCTAACTAGTTTACACAGACAGCTGGTGTAGACTCGGTGTCTTCTATCTATTTTTATAAATAATAATATAGACATTTTTTTTTTATAAAAAAATGTACAGTAGACTCTGTAAATTTACCGAATAACTTCTCTGTTATTTAACAGAATATCTGTTTTTCTAATTTCTATAATTTTACATAAGACTTTAGATAACAGATTACCAGTAGATTCTCTGCAATTTCACAGAAAAATGTTTAACAGTGCAAGCACATTTAATAAACAGTGTTTTCAATTACAAATACAGAGATCTAATAAAACCATTGTTTCTATTTCGTTCGTTCTTAAATTAAAATATGTAAGATGCGCCCTTCGAAATTTATCAGAAAATAAAGAACGTATTATTGGAACATTAACAAATTGTTATTTTTGCTTTTTATCCCTTACGCCGCAATTCAAGACAGACACATATTTCATTTTCATATTAGTTGTTGTTCTTTACCTTGAATTCCATGTGAAAATCTAAGACTGAAGCCGTGCTTTGTTTCGAAGTCGCATCTAACGGTAATCAATATGCTATGCACACAATACTTTGTGACACCGAGAGGAGATCAATATGTTGACTTGTCTCAAAACGGAGAAATGATTTATCTCGTAAATCACGGAAGCAACAATGGAAGCTCGGTAATTTGGTTAAGAACGAAAAGCATTATTTTGATAGTGCTTTTTTCGCGATGAAGTTCCTGAAAAATATTTCCAATTTCAAATATGAATGTAAAATAAATGTAATCAACTTAGTGTGCAACATCTTTTGGAACATTTGCCATGCCTTTTTTTCATATGAGAGTATTAATGCTATCAAAATACAGGCAGAGATCTGGTGTTTTTAATGAAATGAGATTGTTTTTATTTTAACCGCTAATAAATTGAAATTTCTGAATGGATTTCGAAACCTGCAAAATTAAAGAGAACGTGTGATGAATATATTGACTCTTGTGAAAATTAGATTTTAAATTTTCATTCATGAAATTGAAATGGGTCTTCAATATTGTACCATAGAGATTCTATTAAATTAAAATTGTTTTAATATATTAAGTGCACGTTAGCACTGTTATAGTGCCTAAAAAAACAAACAGGGGCGTATGAAAGAGAGGGGCTCATGAGGCTCAAGCCCTCTCCATTCAAAGAAAGACAATTTTTAGGGTTCCGTACATAAAAAGTAAAAACGGAACTATTGTCTGTCAGAGCACTTTTTCTCGTAAATTATGCAACGGAGAAAGTTGAAACTTAGAAAAGTTATAAACTCTATTGACCCACATATTTTCAGATTATTAGCCCACAGCCACAAATATGTATAGGAAAAATTTAGGGGCTAAATAAGTTACTTGAAAAAGAAAAATTCTTTTTGTAGAACGTGTGGAGTATCGTGTGAAAGATCTCGTAATATCGAACTCAAAATTATTTTAGGTATTATATTTTCAGAGATATCGTCGAAAATGCTCTGCAAACATATGTCCCCCCTCCCTCTATTTCCGAATCTACGGAAACTAAAATTATGAAAAAATTAAGGATAGTAGGGGTTCATTTAAACCTTGCAGGAAAACTATAGCGATTTTCTTAGGTCACAGAGTTTTTGAGAAAAACGCATTTTTCCGTTGCACTCAAACTTTACTTTTAGGGCGGTCAGCGGGGGAGTTGATGAGCGCTCGAGGTATCTATTGACGCAGAATCATCCAAGGATACTTGATAACGATTTTCAAAAAAATTGTTGGTAATTAGCCGAGATATTAATTAAATTACTTGAAAAAAATATTTCGTGTAGGATATCGTTCGAAAGATATCGTAACACCGAACTCAAACATAGATTTTTTTTAGTTGTAGGTGTTATATTTTTAGAGATATCGTCGAAAGTATAGTTCAAAAATATGTCTCACACCTCCTATTTCCGATTGTATTGAAACTAAAATTATAAAAAATTAGGGGTAGTAGGAGTTTGTTAATTAAGAAATAGTAATTATAAAATTTAATGTACGTAACCCTTTGAGTGCGAGTTATACTCGCACTTGATCGATTTTTTTTTTTTAATTTATGATTTGTCTCAAAACCTATTATTTTCTATTTCCATTTTTTGATAATTCAACTCTGGCGAAACAACACTGTACATTACGAAGCACAATATTGATTATATCCCTGACGTGTAAATCTGCAGATCAGGGGCCTTAACATCAACTCTGAAAGTCTAATTTAATTTTGTATTCATTTTATTTAATACTTGTTGCTCATAGTAACCCACTGTGTTGCATTTGTATTTTAAAAGATCTTTCGAGTTTTGGGGAGAAAATACTTAACGAATTCAGTTATAAAAATAAAATGTAAAAGTCATAAGCTAAAAATTAAATTTATTATAATTTATGAATCTTAAACCTTTTAATCGTCCGTCGCAAGATTCCTTAAAATTCATCAATTAGTTCTCGAGTTTTTGAACGTTGAAAGATTGGTTGATTGGTTCACTCTCTTGTTTCTTCCCCCTGTTTTCTCAACTGTTTTAAATATCGGATATATATATATATATATATATATATATATATTTGACTGTACGTCGTCTAAATAATCGAATAAACTTAGAAATAGTGTTTTTCTGAAAATCTAATTTTAGATATTTGTATAGATGTGTCACTTTCAATCCGCACTCCCATTTTTCCCCCCTTCCAGATTAGTCTGTGAATTGTAACTGGAAATACGACTAACCTGCACTGATACTCGGACATTTTTAATGCAAAAATTTATTTGGGTTTTATTTATTTATTTTGGTATATTGTCACATGTCAATATTTATGCTCAAGTTAAATAATCTGTTAAAGTAAATGCAAGGTTACAGATAAAATCACCTAGAAAAAAAAATAATTTCGTACTCCAATATCTAAGTAGCAGATACCTCTATAAACACCTTGTCATAGATTCTGTTCTCTGACAAAAACTTAAAGTATGTACGTGGTAGACAGGATGTCTTTATCAAAATTAATATTTTAGAAATAATTAAAATCAAGATATAATTAAGGTGTAGCATCAAAAAATAAAAGAAAATTGAAACTAACCTGAGTTTCATGAGAATTTTTATAAAATGCAGGAAAATCTGAATACTCCCGAAAAAAATTTCTAGCTACTACTTCGGTTTGAGGGAGTCCAGAAAAAGGGTGATGGGCCTTGGACCCTAGACAACCGTAATCGGGCTCTGGTTGTTCTTCATCCTTCTATCTTTATAAAATGTTTAAACGTCTTTTAACAGCTTTATTTCAACCCGAACTTCGTATTTGTAATAAAATACTAATGTGTGAAGTAATAATATGTGATAAACAAAAGTTGTAATGCTGAGTAATGTGTGAGGATAAAACTTTTCTAGGGTTATTCCTCCTTCGTTTCATCATAGTCTGTTACAAAACTTTTCTCGCAAAAAATTCCATTAAACAACCTAAATTAGTATTGGCTTCTGTGGGCTTTCTTTTAACCTTGACCTTGCATTACATCCCACAGAAGAATTTGCGAAATAAAAGCAATGACACTTTTTACAAACTCTGAGACTATCGATCGATGCCCTCCCTGTCGATTTCAATTTCATTTATTTCCATCCGAACCGGTTCAGAACCTTCTCTTTTTAGTGTGGTGCAATAACTTACTTTCAATATCGTTTGCGAATTCCACTCAAGCCTTATGGTTAAAATTTTAAAATAAACTTTTGAGTTGCATATTTTAATTTGTAAAAGAGTAAATAAGGTTATTAAATAAAGAATCACAATGTCGTAATAAACTTACTGCTGGTATGAAAGAAAAATATAATTTCTAATAGTTCTAGAATTGCTTGATAAGAAGTTGAGAGAGCGATAATGTTAGTCTCTTCCGTCAGGAAAAATTATGTTTGTTTCCTCTGGTATGAGAGTTGTAAAAATATTGCTTTTGAAACTAATTTTCTATTTCGACCATCGTATTAGAGGTCTGCATGGGCCCGGGCTTGGGCCGAAGCTCGAACCCGGCCCAGCCCGCGGGCCTATTTTCATTTTGGAGATTCGGGCCGGGCCTAGTCTTCACTCTATCCGGACCGGGACCGGACTTATACAATAAATTCTCTTTTATGGTTTTTACACACAGACAATGATACCATAGAATAGATCACTGGGAGAAAAAATATTTCTCAGTCGGTATTAAAATAAACAATTTTTAGCACCAGGCGCAAAACAGAGTTGCTGCGGCATTACCATTTGTAACGAACCCTAAGCTGGGTCAAATTCCGTGAGGGCCGATTTTATATTAATATAAATGCCATGTAGGGGGGGCTTAAATCTATTACTGTCTCCATAATCCGTAACAGTCCTTATAATTTTTGTGCACGCCCTGCCCCCCTCCAACCTCACACATACACTAAAATATCATTTTAATTACCAGTAACCTAGATTTACATTAAGAAATTTAATCGCTTTAAATTTGCTAAAATCTTCCATATTTCAAATGTATTCTGCAAAGTATTTAAATAACTATATAAAAAAATACTTTTCGACCACTCTATGTTTGAGGAATTTGCAAAGTCATATAAAGCAGCCTTTTATTTATGAAATTAAAGCAGCATCGATATTCTCTTTATCAGAATATATTTTTCTTTAAGCAAAAACATTCATAACCATATAATAAAATCACTAATAATCATTAAAATACAGATTTAAACAGATAACTAATTTTAAGCACATGCTTTTATTGCACATATGAACTCGTGATTTATGTTTTTCAAGTTTATTTTCAAAAAAATTTGCGAGAATAGGTTGTTTATCGTGTAGATCTTGATAATGCCACCGTTTGTGCGTTCGAAACATTGTCGATCATTATATTAAAAGGTTTTTATAAGCCTTTTTGTGTTCTACTTTTATCACTTAAGCATTTAAATCTGTATTTTAATCAAAAACATCCAGTTATATAGAAAAGTGCAATGTAAGTCTCAAAAAGTTAAACATTTTTTTTTTTTTTTTTTTTTTTTTTTTTTTAAGGAGGAATAGCACAGAGCTGAAGAGGTTAAGGAATCTGCTTTCCAAAATTTACTGTTCGCTAAAAAATTTTAAAAATCCCAAAATTGATGCTATGCCTAATACTGTTTAAGCCAGTAATTTTAGTTAAAATTCTGACCAAACTTTTTGGATCGAATTTGTCTGTTTCTAATTATATCTTACTAAAGAAAATAGCACCGTATATACTCGTGTATAAGTCGACTCGTGTTATAAGTCGACCCCCCCAATTCTAACGCAAAATTTTGGAAAAAATTGAATTTTCCTGTATAAGTTGAACCACATTTCTGGTAGTATGTTGAAAAAATGATTTGTAATCGAAGATAAAAATAATAATAATAATAAATTTTCATTAAATTAGTAAACTTTTTTTTTTTACTGTCTCTCCAACCTAGATCCATGTGTGATTAATTAAAAGACTTGCACATTCATCAATTATCTGCGAAAAAAATATGACTCCGGTATTTCACTCAGCTATTTTTTTTTTTTTTTTTTTTTTTACTTACTCGTGTATAAGTCGACCCCCCCCCCCCTTTTCAGCACCCAAATTTTGTCTAAAATTTTTCGACTTATACACGAGTATATACGGTATTTAATTCACTACATTTCTTAACATGGTATAAAGGTAGAAACTTAGAGACATTAAGGAAATAGTCAATTATGGTTTTAATGCGGCGGCAAACCGCAGTAAATTACTTTTAAAATCGTCCGCTAACGGTGTTGGAGCTTTATGGTTAAGTTTTTAAATATACTCTTATGAAGTGCATATTTTAATCTGTATAAGCGCAAATAAAGTTCTAAATTACTTCAGCATACATTATCCTATAATTATGCTAGAAATTAATCCTTGTGCATTCGTAAGTAAATAGAAATAAAAGCACCGCTTTCGGCAATGTAAACATCTTTTCTATTTCGAATTCGGGTCGCGTTTAATACTGTGAACTTGATTTTGAGATTAACCCCTGAGAGTTTCCTCATCTTAAAATTCAGTGTATGACGTTATTGTAGAATTGTTTATACATTTTTAAGCCGTAGGTTGTGTGACACATGAGTATTGTTTACAAAACAAACTCCATATTTCACAAAAATTGCGGATGTAGGTTATCCGGCTCTTTATCTCTTTTATTTTTCAGTGGGAATCTTTTTACAAAGCCTTTGAAACTGAGATCGAGATAGAAGTGTCGGGAATATTTCAATAAAATTACAGTCCCTGGCCAAATTATTAGACGCAGTTGTTTTTATTATAATTTATTAAATATCTGGAAAGATACATGAGGAATTATCCTGAAACTTCAGGAGTGTAAACAACATGATAAACGTCATATATTTCTGCGAAGATTTGTTCCCGAAACCCCATAAGGGGCCGTCAACAAATTGAAGAAAAACGAATATCTTTTGGATAACCCAGTAAAAATTAATATTGCTAAAAGCATTCAAACTGTAGATTATGATTAAGTGGCTTATTGTAATAATTTGGGTTCATTTTTATGAAGATAGCATGTATACTCGAAGAGAAATTCACGTTTTTATAAAAACAGTCCCAAATTTTATCAAGTTTTTTGCTTATAATTTGCAGAGTTTTTAATATAAAAACAAGTTATTTTCAGAAAATATGAAAAACAAAATTATACATAATACCCTGCAATCAGAATTAAAAGATAATAAAAATTGTATGAAAAATGAGCAGGTTTACTAAATATTGTTTCACTGCGCATGCGCGAATTCGATCAAAATATACTGTGCATAATATATTAGCTAAATGTATAGACCAACTTTTATGAAAGTCTCAAAAACATAGCTTGAAAATTCTGATAGTAATAGTCGATAAAATAAGCTCGAATTTCGCTGTTCCCAAAAGGAAGCAAAAAGATGAGGGGTTGTATCAAATATAGAATGAGAGACACTTCATTCTTATTATGTCAACTTTCATAAGCTAGTATATTTGGATACAACCCCTCATCTTTTTGCTTCCTTTTGGGAACATCTAAATTTGAGCTTATTCTATCGACGATTACTATCAGAATTTTCAAGCTATGTTTTTGAGACTTTCACAAAATTTGGTCTATATATTTAGCTAATACATTATGCATATTACATTTTGATTGCATTCGCGCATGCGCAGTGAAACAATATTTAGTAAACCTGCTTATTTTTCATACAATTTTTATTATTTTTTAATTCTGATTGCAGGGTATTGTGTATAATTTTTTTTGTCATATTTTCTGAAAATAACTTGTTTTTATATTAAAAACTCTGCAAATTATAAGCAAAAAACTTGGTAAAATTTGGGACTGTTTTTATAAAAACGTGAATTTCTCTTCGAGTATACATGCTGTCTTCATAAAAATGAACCCAAATTATTACAATAAGCCACTTAATCATAATCTACAGTTTGAATGCTTTTTGCAATATTAGTTTTTACAGGGTTATCCAAAAGATATTCGTTTTTCTTCAATTTGTTGACGGCCCCTTATGGGGTTTCGGGAAAAAATCTTCCAGGAAATATATGACGTTTATCATGTTGTTTACACTCCCGAAGTTTCAGGATAATTCCTCACGTATCTTTCCAGATATTTAATAAATTATAATAAAAACAACTGCGTCTAATAATTTGGCCAGGGACTGTATATGATAACATTCTTTTTTCTTTCACAATCGTAAGTTTTGTGGTTGTGCAGTAAGTTTAATTTTCAATAGAATTTCTTTTTAAAATATTAATTGCTTTTCTTATTTTTAGATTGATAAAGAGTTCAGTTAAATTTTAGTTTGTATTTGAACTGAATTCGAAAAAAAAAAATCATAAATCTATTTTATCAATTACTAGCTAATTAATTATCAATTACTAGCCCGCCCTGCCAACGTTGCCCGGGCTCCTGATAATCTTAAATAAAACTCAAATTTGTATGATTTTATATCTTTTACTTGATTTTATATGAATTTATATTTTTAAACAAAATCTAGTTCGATTCAGGTTTCTGGTTGAAATTTTTGTCGGGTTTAGGTCGGTTACAGCTCGATCTCCGTAAGACTAGTTAGGGCGACACTGGTAAAGGGTAATCTCTATAGATTACGGCAGCGTTTATCAACCACTTTTTTCAAGTGGAGACCACTTTAATACTCTGAATATTCTGGTGAACCACTTTTATACTTCTTTCTTGCACTTTTATTACTGTGAGATTTTCAGGTATAGTATAGAGATACGCAATGCGAATTTATCTTTTTCTGTCTATCTTGAAAATTTAAGAAAACCACAAGGGCAGATTTCAAGAACCCCTACCGGTCCGCGGACCCCAGTTTGAGGACCCCAGTTTGAGAACCCCAGTTTGGACCCCAGTTTGTTATATGGTGTGAAATTTTTATTATAGATTGAAGAATTTTCTTTACTTTCGTTACTCTATTTGATAAAATATTTTCTTAATGTATGTTGATGCTGAGATAGGTACAAATTTTAACCAACAAGGAGAGAACTTATAAAAGCTAACGTGTATGAAAAGACAGTGCGCCGATATTAACCCATTTGCATCCTTAGCTTACATGCATGCATTTCAGAAAATTCTTTTTTATTCAGAAATTCCGAATTGCTAAATAAAACAAAAATTCGCGAAATGTACGCATATATGCGCTAATGATGCAAATGGATTAATAATTCATTTATTTTGTTAAGTCCTGTTCAAATTTTATTAGAATAAAAAAAAAAAAGTCTCTCCTGATTGGGAGGCGGTTTTTTGTTTCCCTGTCCCCTTTTTTTGCCATACTGGACCTAGCAACACGAAATCTAACCCTTTTCTTTTATACTTATACTCTAAAAATGATTCTCCTTAACCTAGAAAACTTGGAAATCCCAAAAATACATTTCGCTCCGGAAGTTCCCAATTGGATATGTCACATAATTTCGTTCCGGGCAGAAAAAGAGAAAATGTAATTGAAGCCTGATCTTAAGGCAGAAACAAAAGACCCTCATTTTCCCTCAAGCTGTTACGGCCAATATTTCCACAGGCCATTATCATCCGTGCTGACTGCGACGAATCAAGGGATGAAGCCGCAAGGTTCCTTGCAAGCGGCATATTAAAGTCCATGGAAAATATTAGATTACATATGGACGCTTCTGGGGTTTCGGGTGGGATTACAGTGAAAATACGCAGATGCCATATGCCACGCACAAAATCCCGAAAGTAAATTAGCGATATTTTTTTTCCTCTAAAGAGTTAAAAAGGATTAATCAGTACATTTATTATCATGTCTAGGGTTTTTTCTACCCATTCCCCTTTTCTTTTTGCCTGTAAGTTAATACCAGAATTTATTAACAGTTGAAGATAATTGTTATCGGGATAATAGGTCAAAATTATAGAATTGTATATCAGTGACGTGAGCGCATTTCAGATTGCTTGCAAAAAAATTTTTGAGTTTCTTTCTTTTATAATCTAATACAAAATTTATTTTTCAAATTCCCATATTTCGGAATTTGTCTTGCCTTTAAATGTATATAGCCGAACTCTGTTAATACGAGAAGCAAGGGAATTATAAAAGTCCTCGCATTAACCGTTACTCGTACACTGCAAAAAAAAAAAAAGTGTTGATTTTACAGCATACTGGCATCCCAGCTGTCAGTATTATACTGTAAAATTGACAGTAATAAACAGTAAAATAAGCAGTAATACGCTGCCACGCGCGCGGCAGCGTATTCCTGCTTATTTTACTGTTTATTACTGTTACGAACTGCAATAGTCGCTACTTTTTCGAATAGTTTGTTAGAGCAACGCGCTACGTTTTGTAAAATGTAACGTAGCGAGTATCGAGATACAAAAAATGACTAGTTTTTAAAGAGCGCTTACCATTACATTTGACGCCATTTTAAAGGGTGGAGTGCCATTCTTCAAATCACGGGATGGTAACTTGCTTCTTTTTGTGTAAAATGTCTTCTGCACAGCAATTTGCGAATGCCAGTGACAAATCTCAGCTGCATGTGCAGTGTTTAGCAACGCATCATATGACGTCACACATTTTTTTCCATCGATATTTGCTAGTAAAACCAAGTGCTGACCAACGAAAGAAATAATTTTCTTGCTGACCACACTTGTCTACTTACTCCTTATTAGGTCTACATGTTTTAATACTAGCTTTCTTCTTTTATATTTGGTTATTTATTTACCAGGTTATTATTTTTTTTATGCTATGACGAAGCAAATTAATAATGAACTTCTCTGGTTGGCGTATAATGAGTAATATGTGTATAAACTAACATTTTGGAGTCTAATACAGAGCATTTTGTTGTATTTTATCTTTTTTAATGTTCTAATACCCTCGGTGATATCGCAGTTATTTTACTGTATGCCGGCAGACGCGATATAATGAGCAGCCACTGTCATACCCTCAATTTCGAGTGTAGATTGAATCGTTTCACAAAATGTAAAAGTAGCGACGTAGTTATCTATTTTGGAAAAGTAATATGTAGTTGCTACTTTTTTAAACTAGTAGTAGTTAACTGCCTTTTAGATTAAGTAATTAAAAAAAAAAAAAAAAAAAAAAAAAAAAATGGTAGTTTTTTCAGACCATTGACCACGATGGTGTCTCAGCATAGGATTTTTAATGTTCCTATAAACTTTGAGTATTCTAATCATTAATCAGTGTTAAATACTAATTATCTGTATGTTTTCATTAATCTCTTGTACATATGTAAAACCATGTTATATGTATGTTTAAAAAGTGTGTTTTATTTCTCTCATTTTGTTTTATTTATTTATTTTTCTTTCAGGTATGTGAAATTCATTACGTTTGATATGATTTTTCTCCATTGGATTGGAACACTTAAGTATTTTTTCATTTCATTTTTCTGTGTGTATTTCATTTCTAGAGGTCGTGTTGATATAATAAGGGGTATTGAAAAACTGTCTAAAGAAATATATAATGTTGCTGTTAACATTAAAAGTAAAGGCATTGTAAATATACTTTGAAAATCATAAATGCATATGGATCATTCTACAAAAAAAGGGTTACTGTTCGGAAAATGGTAGTTAATTTTTGGCAGAATATAATAGACTTGCTGGAATTCAAACTCTCTTAATTCGAATTAATTAGAAAGTCCTAAAAACTTTGCAATAGATCTAAAATTAAAATTAGTTCGTAATTTCGAACTTTTTTTAATAATATAATTTAATTCGAAATATTTTTTTTTCATGGTACTATATTATTAGAAAATAGTATGTAACAGTAGATAATGATTTTAAAAAATCTGGCAAATTAAGTGAGGAGGAAATGAATTAAACTATTACAGAGTCGGAAAGATAACTGATTCGTGAAATGACTTTGTGGCAGATGATGACACCCCAATATACTTAAACATCCCAATAAAAAATTCGTAATGCATGCCTATGCAACTGATATTTTGAAAAATGTTATTTAGGTCGAGACCCCAATGAATGATCCTCAATGCATGCAACTGATATTTTGAAAATTTTTATTCAGATCTAGGCTTTGGATTACAAAAAACTGAAATACTTATTCGTAATTGAAAGATTTTTCGATAAACATAGGGGGTAACAACAAATAGTACTTCAACTTTTTCAAACCTGTAATAATTTTCATTAAGCATTTTAATTCATAATATATTTTTTAAATGTTTCTGTTTTGCTTCTGTTATTATAATTCTATTTAGAATAAAGGTGAGATATATATGACTTATAAGATGAATATTGTATAATTTTCGTTTTTAAAATCAATTTTTTCCCCGAAATTTCAGTGTTTGAATTAACGAGCGTCGACTGAATTTTGTTAAAAAATGTTTTGGCGTTTCTACGTAATACAACACATTTAAAATATATTTTTTTATGCAATTAATGATTTATAAGGTTAGTATTATTATTATTTTATGAACGGAACTATACATACATGTATACCTCCATTACATGTTACACCTAATTTTTTCTATTAACTTTTTTGCGAATGCGATAAATATATTATTTATTCAATAATGTATTTTTCTTCTTTGAAAGTTCCTTTATAGGTTAACTAAATTTCATTTTGAAAATATATTTTTTATTTTTTAATTATATTTGAATTATTGTTACAAGTTTTTCGTGTATCATCAGCTACAATCAAAATATGTGCAAAATAATTTCCAAAATATAAATTTGCCACCTGACAAAAATATTCAGAGGCCGGGAACATACCTTTTAATTTCGGTTGTTTACCGTGGATGTGCACATTTTCGTTTATTATTAATTTTGAAATATTCTCACTGAACTAGAAATGGTTCTTGGTTTAAAAAGTAAGCATCATTTATTTAATAAAACTAAGTTTTTAATTCATATATACAAAGTGTGACACTAAATAAATCTAGCATTACGAAACAAAAAAGAAAAGTGTATTTGTATCTTCCATAGATATACCCTCTATTACAACATTATTAATCAAATTACCTCCTAAATCCTTATAAAATAAATTAAGCATCCAATAATGAAATGACTATACGACCAGCTACATAAAAGAGGTTAAAGATGAACCATGGATATTAATATATACTTTTTGTGTGTTAAATTTATGTATTGAAATTTTTATGCTGAAAGAAAAAAAAAGTATCATTTTCCGTAAAATGACCCAAATTCAAGCATAATCATAAATAACATTGGTAATTCGGGAAAAGTAGGGTAAAACCGGGTACCTAACGGTTTTCCTTTGTTGACAAAAGTCTAGAAGGGCAAAAAAAATCGGAACACCTCACAAAAGTGTATGGGGACACCTGCGTTATTGAAAAACCACACCTGTTGTTGCTACAGGAAAATTCTTCTCTACTTGGGAAAAAACGAACTAGGACCATCTGAAACAGCTCCGAACTTTGGTAGTAGGGTAAAACTGGGTACTAATCAGAAATTAAATTTTTACACTTCCAGTAGCAAATAGCTTTAATGTAATAAATTTTGAATTTAAACTTTAAAACATACATACATTTTTTTAAGGTCAGTAACTTTTATTTCCAGGTTTTCAAGCAATTTTTAATGTTGCCATGTCATGGCTTTCTCAGCTTTTACTTCTCGTATCCGCAGCACTCATGTGCCAAGTCTTTGCAGACTGAACATTCTACCCAGCCTTCACCACCTGTTGGGTGAAGAAACAATTCATTGCAGAATTCAATGAAAAACCATGGATACCCGGTTTTGCCCCAAAAGACGACCAAAAATCAACATGGTCGTTCTCTTGGATAGCTGGACATATACATACTTCTACTTGGCATCAAAATATTGTATGAAAGCTTCAGAAAACAGTGGTTTACTTACCTAAATCAATCCATCAGGTTGGATTTATTTCAAAAGCAGAAAAGACGGCGAAAAATGAAAACTTTTGAGATGAAATTTTTTTGTAGTAGCACTGCACGGAAACAGAAATTAACTCACTTCAAAAGCCGGTGGCACACTGCTAGGGGACGCTAAGGGATGTAGTTAAGATGGGTGCCGTCCGCAGGGCAAAACACCCATCGGCGAGAAAACAGTGTACCAGGTTTAAACTACCTACCAGGTTTTACCCTACTCTCGCCTACTGTAAATTCTTTATGGAAAACAAAAAATAGTTTGCAGCAAAATGTGAACTAATTCGCTAATAAATATGAATTATTTTGACTAAGGACCAGTGTTGAAAATGGGAATGTAATACCTAAGTGTCATTATGCAGCTGCAGTAAATTTGTAAGGAATCTGACAGAAATGTCTGTACAATCTTTAATGATACAAATCTGTATGATATTATAAAATATAGCGTTCAATAATAGCTAATATCTACAGAAGAACACCAAAAAATATTTTATTTTTAATGTAATCGATGCGACTGTATTAAAATGCAATGTGAACATTAAACTATCTTGAATCTCACAGGAATGTGAAAAAATAAGAGACAGATATTTTGATTATTATAAAGCAGAAACATGGCCGTACGTCATATTGACGATGGAAACAGTAAATTTCGCTTTTACTTCAAATTTTTTAATTTCTAAACATCGCACAATTTGTTTTTACACCGTCGAATGGGAAATTGTGTATGCAATTTCAAAATGCAATTCATATGCAATTTGTATGAAACATGTATCGCAATTTACTGATTTTTTGTGATTTTTAATGATTTATTATAAAGCAGAATAATGTCCGTACGTCATATGGATGGTGGAAATAATAAATGTCGCTTTTACTTCAATTTTTTAAATTTCTAAACATCCGCACAATTTCAGTTTTTACACCGTCGAATAGGGGAAAAAATGTGTATGTAATTTCCAAATGCTTTCAAAGCAATTTACCGATTTTTTGTGATTTGTAAAATAATTTTCAAACATTATTTTTTTTAAAACTCTTTCTATCGTGAGCAGCCAAATTACAAAAGATTGATTTACCCGTTTGCACATAAAACAAATAAATAGTTCAGCATTTGCTTCCATCTAATATTCCATAACGAAATAAAAATTTCATCAATAAATAAAATAATATAAATAAAACACAAATTTACCAGATATGTAATCGAACTACGCGCTTAAACAACTGAAATTATCAGAATCAAAAAGGCTACTGTAAGTACCTAAATCTTGGGATGATTTCTTCGGCTATTAACCCCTGACAAGCGGATAATAGAAAAATATCGCTTTTAACAAATTTAAAATCTTTATTTGAATACATTATTGATATTTTTCGTATAAAAATGCGTTTTGGTGGTGTTTGAGCAATCTAAAAAATATATATTAAATCTAAAAAATCTATTCATGTTTTTAATTAAAAAAAAAAAAAAATGGTTTTCATTTATGTTCTGCAATTTGAGTAGCCCGTGTCGAAATCCCCTAGTATTCAATAATAATACAAGAAATGAAAAACACAAAAAATGAACGTACAAAAAATGTATATATATTTCTTACGAATTTTTCTTGCTCATCCTGAAACAACCATATAGCTTAATCAACTTTTCAGAATCAAATTCTATTAATGTTTGGTAATTTAATTAAGATTAATCATCAAAAGATTATCTAGGACGTTTACAGATAAAGACAAAATTGGACATCAATTTTTATAAAATAAATAACTAAAAAATTAATCTAAATTCCTTTCGCATTCAAATTTATTCTATGGAAAAATCAATTAAAAACTGCGAACTTTCTCTAATATTCATGTTAAGTTTGGAATTTCGTGTACAGTTAAGTTTATAATGTCAATCGAGAATTCTAAGCGTAAATGTGGCACCTAGGGATTCTAGGGGTAAAAATGAAAATTTGTCGTAAAATAAGACTAACGACCACTAATTTCAAACCCTGATAACGACCCACTAGCGGGCTTCAATCAACAGTTAGTAAATTCCCGTTACACTACATTACTGAAACAATTGCAACTCTTTCTGCTTTTCTTTAATACTTTCTGATTCTTCTGAGACATACTGTGTTCGTTCCAGGCATAGATTTCGAAATTCTATCTGTTCACTGGATAAAGTCATCTTCTATTCGAGGAAAGACTACGTTATCTGAGAGTAAAACCACCAAAAATTTACGGCTGAATCAAATTTTTTCATGTGGTTGTCGTGTTCGTGTATTTCTCAGTGGAGATGATTTCCCATATTGATAATATAATGCAGCACGTTGAGATAAAGTGACAGACCTTTGTGTTAGATGAAGTAATGTTGGAAGATAAATCTGCTTAGATTTGCTATTATGATTGATTACCAAAATTTCCATTTATGCTAGACAATTTGATGCTGATGAAATAACGTTTTAAAAAATGCAACATTTCCTAAGTCTCATTAGATAAATGCGGAGAAACAACATTGACAACATCATTAAATTTAAAGAAAAGTTTTGTGAATAACTACAATGCAGTAAGTTCAATGATTTTCTGAATGAATTTACTAGACAGAATCAATTTTATTTATGTATACAACCGTTCATTTCTATAAAATATTGATCAGTGGACACGTGCGAGGCTTTCGCATTACAATCTTAGAGATTATCTGATGATACGTTTTTCAATCATTTTTAATTATCTTCAGTTTTTAAGCAAACAGTGTGTTTTTAACGAAACGTGAGTGTACTATGGCATAAATCTGTTCAAAAACCTTTCGTATATCTCATTCATCGTTGTGCGTTTTGTATGTGCATAGAATAAGGAATACTGATATTAGAAATAATATACTATAAAACATCTAAATAGCGGGCATCTCGATAGCGCGGGATTTGTCCCCTATTCGGGGGTGTCCGTTTTTCAGAGGTAAATTTATACAAATATACAGGTGCTGGAGACTGAAGAAATGTACGTTAAATAGTGGTGTACTCTATTCGGAAAAATTACGTTATGGTAATTTACTGTATGGCAATTACAGTTTTACTGTATATTGTTCTTTCACTTTCAGCTAACGATGCACCAGTGAGTTGCGACCAACAGTTTGGAAATTCCCGTTTCATCACATTGCTGAAACAATTACAACAGTTTTTCTGCTTTTCTCTAATGTTTCCTCGTTCTTCTGAGACAAATACTGTTTACTTCAGCTACACATAAATTCCGAAATTCTAACTGTTCACTGGAGAAATAAAGTCATCCACTATTCGGGGAAAGATTACATTATCTGCGAGTAAAACCGCTGAAGATTTACGGCTGAATCAAAATTTCTCATGTGGTTGTCATTTATTTCTCAGTGGAGATGATTTCTCATACTGCTAATAGTATACAGCACATTGAGATAAAATGAAAGACGTTTGTATTTAGATAAAGTAATGTTTGGAAGATAAAGCTGCTCTGATTTGCTACTATATTTGCTTACCAGATGTTTCTTTTGACAATTAGATGCTAATGACGATAAAGGGCTTTAGAAAACGAAACATTTCTGAGCCTCATTAGGCAAATGGAGAAACCCCATTGACAGAAGCAGTATAAATTTAAAGAATAGTAGGTCTTATCTTTGAATATCTCGTAGCTTCCAATTTCTTGCGCTACTAATTAATCATGAAAAATTTTGCAGCAAAACAGCTTTCAACTGGAGCTAGCATAATCTTTCATTATGAATAAGATGTATGAAACATCAATGATGGTGAAATATATCTTTCATTACAGTTGTTTAGAATTTCTGTTTGTTTGTTTTACCGTATCCTGTTAATTAGTTTATGATTGGTTACCAGATTTTTACTTTAGAGACAAATACTCGAAGATGATAATAAAATAAGAGTTTTTAAAAATGGAATATTTTTTAATACTTTCAGGCAAAATCGAGAAGCCTTATTGACAGCATCAGAAAATTCAATTATGTACGAGTAAATAGACGTTATCTTTTAATATTCCGGAGTTTCAAATTTCTTGCACTAGACATTAATCATTATTCCCCCCCCCATCCACCCCCCTCCAGTAAAGCATTTTTTAACTGCAGTTAGCAATCTTTTATAACAAATGATACATCTTTAATCATTTATGTTCCAGACATTTTTAAATGAAATTGTTCAGAATTTTTTATTAATAATTTCTACTTCACTCAGGCGAAAACACCCGCTCGCTAACGTTAATCCTATGGAGGAAATAATTTACGATATCTCGTTCGCATTTCAATATTTTTAAATGATTTTTTTTTCTGCATTGGATAGCTGAGGTTAATATCTATGCACGCTTCTTTGTACTTTTTCGATTTTGATTACAACTTTTTTTTATTAAGATAATTCCACTTTCGGAACCTTTCGAAAATAAAAGTATCCTCAATAAAATAAAAAAAAAAAACTGCAACAAAAATCGAAAAAGTACAAAGGAGCGTGCATAGAGATTAACCTCAGCTATTCAATGCAAAAAAATAAAATAAAATATTGAAATGGGAACGAGATATTGTAAATTATTTCCCCCATAGGATTAACATTAACGAGCAGGTGTTTTAGGCTGAGTGAAGTAGTCTCTTAAATATTCATAAGAAAAAAAGGTATTCATTAAAATGTAACTAAATATGCAGTTTTATGAAATTCCGTGCATTAGTTTTTAAATTGTAGCTACGACAATTTTTTTTTTTTACAGACAAAACAAGCTAACATCAGTCCAAAGACAATCAAATCGTATACCTTATACAGGATTATCCAGTCGTATTCCACAACATGTAAATCCATCAAAAACCTGAAGTTAAAAAAACTCACGAATTCAATACTTACTTTCTTATAAATCTTTATCAGAAAGACAAAACATGTCCGTGAGTAACGCTGACGTCATATTGAGGGTGGCAAACACATGACCAATAAATTTCACATTCACTGCAATTATTTTTTTTAACTTCAAAACATCGCACAAATTCAATTTTTATATCGTCGAATAGGAAAAAAAAGACGTTCTTTCAAATGCAATTTGTTTAAAAACTATCTCTGATTGTTTGAGGTTTCTAAAATAATTTTCAAGCATGATTTTTTCTTACGTGGAGCCTGATTACGAAAGATTAACCCGTATGCACTTTAAACAGTATAATATAGTTCAGCATTTGTTTCTGACTAATATTCCAGACCGAAATTTAAAACTTCATCAATAAATAAATAAATAAATAAATAAATAAATAAATAAATAATAGAAATAAAACGCAAATTTAACAGACATCTAATCGAACTACGTGCTTAAACCACTGAAAATTATCAGAATCAAAAAGGCTGCTGTAAGTAGCGAAATATTTGGCAATTTCTTCCTGCTATTAACTCCTGGTATGCGGTAAATGCGAAAGTATCGCTTTTAATAAATTTCAAAACTTTAGTTGAATACATTGATATTTTTCATTGGGCGATCTAAAGAAATATATTAAAAGTTAAAAAAAAAATATATTAATTTTCAATTTAAGGCGGTATTCAAAAAAAATATTTTTCCAAGCTCAATAACTCAAAATTTTGAGACACATTTTCAGACTCATTTTTAAAAATAAAAACATGAAACTTGGCGGCGTGATTTATGAAGAGATTTATAAGGGACCCATGTTTTTATTTTTCGTTCAATTAATTAGAAATTGATTTACAAACAATTATTTTCACAGTACATTTGTTTCCAGCGCTATTGCTTCGGGAAATTCGGTTCAAAATGTTCACTTTGACAGCATTTTTTGAAATATATTCTGCCTTTATCAAAAAATCGAGACAATACGGACATTATAAAGTTTCTGAATAAGAGAACCTGCCAGTTGGATGCATTTTAGAGCTAAAATGAATTTAAAAATGTGTCTCAAAATAAGCAGTTTGGATTTGAATACACCCTTTTCATTAACCCGGGAAACCAGAGTTGGATCCCCGAATATAAACTAAAGTAAAAATAAGATAATTACATTAAGAAGGAAGTTTGTGAATTGGACGATATCGGTTAATCTTATTCTTACACCCGCAGTGGATAATTTATTAAAATATTCTCTAGTAATATAAATAAAATAATATAATGTACTTCATCGGTATTTGCTTTTTCTTGGCAAACACCTTGCTACACTTATTTCAGTTTCGTTATACTTGTCAAGCTTATACACATTTTCTTGAGCCATTGTTTTTAAATGATTACAGGCTTACCCCATAATAGTTGCGTGACAAACGCTTTATTGCATGACAGATGTATCACGCACGCTCTTGAGTGAAAAAGAATTTATTTTTTTCCCTCATACAACGTTGGTTATTCTTTACTTCGTTAATAAATCATTGAATAAGCTATCGAGACTGACAGCCAGGCGAGAATAAGTATACGACCTTCTCAATTTCGTAAAACAAAATCTGAAGAAGAAAATTTAATTCCTACATCATCACTCCTAGCACATCGTTGCATGTGTGATTCTTTTAGTTATTTAAGGTGTAACATCGAATATACTTATGCATGTGTAAGAGTTTATTATAAAAACAATATATAAATAAGTGAAAAGAAACGTTGATCGTGCAATGTCCTTTAATTAATCTTAATTAACTTAAAATATCACAGTGAAGCTATCCAAGTTGATTCGTGCGAGTACGAAGAGTATAGAAATAATTAGCAGGAAAGATAGTAAAGACTATGTATACCGCACGGAATACAATAAACCTGGGGTCATCAACCGCGGGTTCACTTGTGCCCAACGACCCTCTTTCTTGCGCCAACGAAGCCTTTATAAATTTATATGTACAGGATAAATTATTGGACACATTACATAATTATGTAAAACAAAAACTAGATTATATAGAAACAAAATGTCTATATCAACTTACAACAGAAGTACATAAGTTAATACATCTCAATGTGAGATCCCTTGGTTACGCGTATTTGAAAAGTGTTCAGTTTGTTTGTCTGTCCGTCGTCTAACTCTGGTAAATGTACTCTGATTGCCATGTAATTTTTATGTTATTGAGATTTATTGTAGAATGTTTGGTATTTAAAATAAAGTGTGTAATATTTATACTTCGTTTACGGAGATGCACAAAATAAATCCATTATACTATGGGTTATGGAGAAAAATAGTTTGCAGTGCATTTTATTGATGTTACGATATTTCAGATATAATGAGATTGGTATGTATCACTGAGATGGACTAAAACATGTAGTCTCAGGAGTATTGAATAAGTAACGTTTATAGTTCGTTTACAGGGACGCACAAAAGAACTCCATTACATTATGATCTATGGGAGGGGGACATTTGAGGTGCATTTTAATGATCTTATGATACTTCAAACATAAACGTATACATATTAAGTGTTCCAGTTTACCGGACTAAATAGGGGCCCCTATTCTAGCAGGCTCCTATCCTTACTAGAATAGGGGCCCAAAATTGATTCAACTGCGCTATCTTGTGGACGGATTCATAATGCCAATGCGCGCGCTTTTAGGATGACGTCATTAGGTATGACAAAATCTACCCTACCATCTAAACATTCTCCTGAGCATATATCGTGTATCTTTACTCACCCATGGAAGATTTATCTTGATTACCAGATTTATTGGCAATATTTTTGATACAGTTTGTTTCGATAAAATATGTACGTTTAAAAACATTCACAATATCATTTTAGTTTCAGTAGTAAAAGGTAAGCATTATATAAGCCCTATTGCCTTTTCTCCCGAAACTAAAAATATATAGTGATTTTTTTTTAAATATAAATATGTTTATGAAAACAAACTGTATCAAAAATATTTTGCCTATTTAGTATGTAACATTTATCGTTTATTTACAGAGACGCACAAAATAATTCAATTATAAGACTGACTATGAACTATAATTACTAGAAGTGTTTTTTCCGATGTTTTATGCCTTTTTAAACTTATCTAATTTTTAGTATATTGTGTGGTGTGTATACATTCTGTAAGTCATATACAGGGCTGCACGAAAAAATAGCACACATTATCGGATAGGGACAGCAAATGCTGAAAATGCAATTTTACTGAATTATGCGTTGTTGGTTTTTTTAATTACTTGTTGATATATCTCATTTCATTATATGAGAAATAAAGAAATTACTTTAATACATTGCAAAAAATAAATAAATAAATAAATAAATAAATAAAAATGTTGATTTTACATTATAATACTGGCACCCCAGGTGTCAGCATTATACAGTAAAATTAACAGTAATAAACAGTAAAATAAGCAGTAATACGCTACCGCGCATGCAGCATCTATGACAGAAAAAAGAGGGGGTTAATATGTTTTACTGGCCACTAGAAGTTTTTGCTGGCTACCAAATTTTATCAAATTTATAAAGCCCTGCTTGTGAAAATTAAAATAACAATAATAATAAAAATAATGCGTGCATATTATAAAAAGTGACTACTAAAAATTTTGAATGTACCGGCTACTAATCAAAATTTTCCTAATTGTTATCTTTAATTCAGATTTACATGTGTTGTTGTAAACAATGAAGAAAAAGGTAATATTGTCGATTATTTGCATAGCAACCAATCTTTCGTTTTTCCCTTTTAAGTTAAATAAACACACAGTAAACCAGAAAATGTTCTTAAGAAATGAAGCGAAATAACGATGGATGTACTATATAACATCCATGGAAATAACTATCACACAGAAACAAGTCGAATAATTTTATTAAACACAGTTTATGGTACCATGTATGTTTTTGGACATAAAATAAACCGGAATGTTGGCGGCTATGTATTTGTCAGCTTGCTATTCATGTTTGAACAATATGTCAGAAAAAAACAAAGCACCTAAGATCCAGTTCCTATTTTAAGTTGAATGACCTCTGTCATGGTTTTATTAAGTAAAAGTTTTGTTTCTCCGGTTAATAAAAGTACTTTTGCTATGTATTTTTTATTATTGATGTCCATTTTTCTAAAATTAAAACTACAATCGTTTATTTTCGTTGTTGATAATTTCTAGTTGTTTATTTATCTTTATTAAAATTTTAAATTTATATTCAATTATCAAAAATTTCAATTTAATTTTTTATTATTAAATAAAATTTTAGATATAAATTTATTTATTATAATTTCGGATTTAATTTTAATTATTAATATTTTGCGTATTTTCTTTATTTTTGTTATTGACATTTCGGATATTTTAAACTTATTTATTAACGTTTCGGATATTTTCATTTTTATGTTTCCCATGTTTTTATTTTTCTAATTGGAATTCTGATATTTCCATTTCTTAGTAATTACATTTAAAATAATGGAATTTTTCCTTATGGACATTTCTAATATTATATTTCATTATTCAAATTTTGCCAATTTGTATTATTTTAATTTTCAGTACCTCGAATCGTTCCATATTTAATTATTAACGTTTAGAAACTTTACTTTCATTTATAATAACATTTCAGCTGTTGTTTTTAGCAGAACTCCATTTAGTGATTATATTTATTAAATATGTTTTTATCATAATATTCAAATATTTTTTGGAAGATATAATTTTGAAAAGTTTATATTTTTCATTCAGTCCTTTATTGGGCAAAAATGTGTGCATTCGGGAGAAAGTTATGATTATAAATTAAAAAATTTTTTGGATTTTATTGAATTTCATATTTGTTTTAAAAACAAACTTATTTCATTAATTTTTTACAGGTCGAATTCAGATAGATATATTTTTTTTTAATGTTCTTATGTTGCCCTTTTTAATGTGTTAATTAAAAAAATACAAATCATTAAAATCGAAAGGGAAAATGGATAAATATTTTTTATGATTTTTTTTTTTTTTTTTTTTGTCCTCTATTGGGAACATGGAAGTTTAACATATTAAAGCAAATGCATTTCTGGTTAATATTGATTAATCATATTCTTTTAATAATTTTTTCTTTAATAAGTCTAAAATTTTTTAGAAGCATGGATCTTTTTAAAATTAAGTATGTTTATATCGGGAAAATGCCAAAATGATTTTTTTTTTCTTTTATGTTTATTTAAATAACTCTTGCAGATTGGCTGAAAATTATCTACTTTTTGCTTCTTATTATGTCATCACATTTAGATGTATGTGTCAGGTTTCTCTCACAGGTGCAAGAGTTGAAAGCTATTCTTAAGGGATTAGCATATTGTATGTATTGTATATGTATCTATTGGGTACCGTTAGAGGCTGGTTTAAGAAGAATCTTAATCCGAAGGGGAGCGACTCAGAATATGAGTGGAAGGAAGGCGGAACAGAATGAAAGAAGTATTTCCATTGCAATGTGGTCTTTCATAGATAAGAAAGCTATTGCACTCTTTTATTTAGGAAGACAGATCCGTCAAGAGGGAGGAAGGGTTGTCAAGGACCCTTGGAAACAGAGGAGAAATCCCGTAGAAAGGAGGGTGCTCTGCAGTTTACGAGAGAGAGAAGGTGAGTTCTAACGTAGGAAGCGAAGGTGTAAGGTCGTTCAGAGTTGGAGCTCTGAGACCAGTGCAGTGGCGCAGCCAAGGGGGGGGGGGTTTGGGGGTTAACCCTCCCCCCCAGAGCTAAAAAAATACTATAATTGCCGCTTATATGAATCAAAACTACTAAAGTTAAAATTAAGTTTTTTGGCCTTTCCGCCTTGGCAGAATCCACCGCTTTCTTAAATCAAATTATATTCAACAATATGATTCAATTAAACGGCGAAAATTCTACTTAAAACTGTGAAAGCGCATATTACACGCATAGGTTATGTCAAAACTTGATTTTTGGACTGCGTCACTTTGTCGAGACGTCTTATAGTAAAAGATGGGTCATATACTCTCACACAGACGCTTTGAGTTATATAGTATACAGTGGTCTGTTTCTTAATTGTATTTCTGTCTTTGTTCCACGTTCGAAACAATAACAGATCATCGAATTCCAGAGAAATAAAAAACATACACTTTGTAAGTCTCTCTCAGTTTCAAGCCGCTTTTTTTTGCGTTTTTTGCTCTCAGTTATATCTAAGACCAAGCTATATGCGTACCCAGGAAAAAAATCTTTGCAAAAGTAAGAATTTTAAAAAAGTACTTAAAGTTATAAAAAGCTATTTTTCGATTATGGGCAGATTTTTGCAATCTGTGTTTCTTTCGAATCATTTGTTTCGTAGGGGGTCTGTACACAAATTTAAAGACTATATTTCATTTGTTGGTAATGTAGCAACGACGTCTTGCTTATGATGGAGATTCATATATTTATCGTTAAAATTTAAAAAATTAGTTGTGGTTCCTCTTTTAGCTATTTTTAATTCTATCGCGCTTCTGTGAAAAGAAAATATCTTTCCTTTCAATTTAAAATTCAATAATTCTTAAACACTTTTATCGCAGCTTTTGTATGTGCTTGCGGTTTTAATATGAGAAATGAAATCATTTTTAGTTTGGCACCTGCGTTCCTTCCTAATGCATACATTTTGGATCACAGAATAAATAAAGAAAGATAAAATGCAACGTCTATTTCTCGATACATCTGCTTGCTAAAATTCCTGTGGATGTTAAGTTCGGATCAGTTAGTTTTCTGTTGTTATAAAGATGCTGATTTGGTAATCTGGTTTGGCGGTTTGCGTTAAAAAAAATTAGAATGTGTTTCTCCCTAACGAATTTTCTTCTGTACCCTATGGGTCGACGAGGATAAATTTGTGGCATCTCAAAAAAAAAGGCATTCGATTTTGAGTTTTCATGATGTAAAGATATAGACGTTCTGAGTGCTGGGGCACCGCCTCATTTTTTCAACTATATTTCTTCAAATAAAATATGATTTTTTCCATGGAATACTCAAGTCTCCGATATGTTTCTTCACAGGATGAGAGCCTTCGGGTTCTTGCTTATAGCGTATATGTATGAGCTCCGGTACTCTTTTTTCCTAGAATTTAAGCCCTGCCTGTGAGTATGGATTTTGAAAAAAAAAAAAGGCGTTAAATGCATTTTTTTAGAAAAATACTATCTATAATTACACACAATTTTACGCTAACCATGCATTAATTTAAATTGATCAGCAATATATTAGTTATGCATTGATTTACACTTATTACATTTTAACGAATGCTATCTGCATGTCATTAAAATTACACTAGCTGACCCGTCCGGCGGTGCCTGGGCTCATGATA
This sequence comes from Maratus michaelseni, assembly GCA_963931845.1. Lineage (NCBI taxonomy): Eukaryota > Metazoa > Arthropoda > Arachnida > Araneae > Salticidae > Maratus > Maratus michaelseni. The sequence continues at coordinate 231,778,496 of OZ007593.1, forward strand.
ATTACCTCCAATTTGTATGATTATACATCTTATATCAATTTTATATTTTTAAGTGAAATTTTCACTAAAAAATATTGATTATTAGACAGAAAAGCATTTTTAAAAGACACCTTCTTGTTTGGTTGGGGGTTTTTTTTGTTTGTTTGTTTCTTTTCCTCGTAAAGGTCTCTCGTTTCATAGTTTAAAAAAAAATAACCCCAGTTGTCTGAATTCTATAAATTTTTCATCAGTTATAAACAGGTCTTGACAAATGCAGTCACCAGGTCGCCACTGGCGACCTAGTTTTTCTATCTAGCCACCAAGTTATTTAACCCGATTTTTTTTTTTATTATTATTATAATTTTTTGTACAAAAATTGTCCTAAGAAATGACCATAAATGGCATTTTTCTCATTTTCGACATTTTTAATTAGGTAAAAATAAGTTTAACAAATGCAAATTTTAAATTAATAAAAAATAATTATTTGACTGACTTCGACACGAAAATAGGCAGAAATTGTTTTCCTGTTTCACTGTTTCATCCATGCCCCCCTCATCAGATATAGATTTTGCAGCACTCACTTATCCAGACATTTGAAACCTTCGGCAATCAGCATTTCCTGAACATAGCGGTTAATGCAGGCTTTACATTTTTTTTTCACAGATAAATAATTTTGATAAATTTCATTAGAAAACTTTGTTTATACCATTTTTTTAAATGATGTAACTGTTCTGAACTATGTAAGTAATAATCCTACGATAGGTATATTATTTTTCTCAATTAATTGATAAAAAACTTTTGTGCTTTTGGAAAATTAGTGACTTCGGACGGGAGCATGTTATATTTTTTTTACTGGTAACTAGAATTTTTTACTGGCTACCAGATTTTATCAAATTTGTAAAGCCATGGTTATAAATATAATGGTTTTACAGACCTTTGAAAAATATTGATATATCTAGCTGTAAAAAAAATGCTTTCTTCTCGCGTCTTTTTTTTTTTTTGGCGACGTGTCCTTTAAAATAACAACACAAAAAAGTTCGAAGAGAACAGAGTCAAAAAATACTAAGTCCCATTTAATACTGAAAACATGAGCCGACGCCGAGCAAACCCACGCCAAAATACCCAACTTTCTTTTTGCATTGTCATCGAAAAATTCTCACATTTTTTTAAATACTTTTATTCATCAGAGCGTTTCCAAATTTTTGTGGCGCTGTAATTTTGATCTTTCAAGATACTTTTAATGGATTGTGTCGAAATACAGACGTTTAGCATACGTTTAGCTACGACTTTTAGCATAGAAAAAAGATCGTCTTCGAAAGGCCCGATATGACGTGAGGTTCTAAATAAATCGTAATTTAGAATACTTTCCGCTGTTTCACACCTTTAAATTTCCCATTTATAATAAATTCTTTATGCCAAGCATTTCCATCTTAAAAGTAATCTCTATACTAAATTTCAAGTTTCTAACACTAACAGTTTCAACTAAATCATAATTTAGAACACTTTTAGAAAGTTTTCAGCTCATTTCATCCTTTTAAATTTTAAATGTTTTTAAAAATGTTCTAAGGAAGCATTTTCTACATAAAAGTAATTATCATGCCAAATTCCAAGTTTTCATACCAATTGTGTCACATAAATCGCAATTTTAGAATGCTTCTTACTCTTGCATTCTTTTAAATTTCGAATTGAAAAAATAAATTCTGGGGACCATTTACGTCTTTTAAGTAACATCCATATAAAATTTCAAGACTCTAGCCCTAAAAGTTCTAAATGACTTGTTACATTTGGCAAAAAGCAAGGTAAGTAAGTCTATTGAAAATTTTGTTAAAATTGCTTCATTATTATTAAAGTCAGGAATAAGAATTCGTGATTTCTGTACTGTGCTCTTCCATCTTTAAGTTTTCCCCTCATCATTTTTAAACACTTTATAAATCTAACCTAAGTTTTGTGTTATTTCATTGATGCATTTTATAGTTTGTAACTCTAATATTGTAAACGCTGTTTTAATGAATCATAACCAACGTGATTGCGGAGAAAAGCATTATGATTTCATTCATTTAAAAGACTGATTTCATTAACCGATGATTCATATAACCGGCGACCATCTTTATTATAAACTCAAAACCCCCCCCTAGAACCGAATTCTGGCTGCGCCACTGGACCAGTGTTGAGTTCGGAGGGAGCAGCGAAGTGTGAAGGTTGCTCGGGGAATGAGCGCTGAGAGCGGGTGTGAGATGAATAGAAATCTGAGTGCGGAATGAATTGACGTAGTCTAACGGTACACGTAGAGCGTTTTCTGTAATTGTTTTGATTTAGTGTTAAACCGGATAATTTACATCCGAGTTTAAGTGTAAATATTGTTAATAAATTGTTACTTTAACTTTAATTGAAAGAGTTAGGTTTTTCTTGAATATACATCAAGTATCGTGCCCGATATCACGTTTTCATATCGGTGGTGGCAGCATATCAAGAGACCGGATCTATTTCGAAGTTGTGTGGACGGAGAAGTGGAATCCGACAGTATGTAATCAAAATTTCATTTCGGTAGGACGAAAAAAATAATTAGGCTGACTTTTAAATATTATTAAATTTATACTAAATAACTTTTAGTTTTATAAAAATCTACATGAGTTACTGACGTATTATATAAACAAGTGTTCATTTGTATGTAAACTACTTGGGAGTAATCCATTAATTACGTCACACAAATTGTGTTTTTAATCCAATGTTCACAGGTTGTCACACTCGAGTAATTCTCTGTCGTAACGTCAAATTTTTTTAAATATTCATTTAGAGCTAATTTTATGAAAAAAAAAAAGTTATGATTCATCTGTGACCTACTGATATAAATATTACTAAGTCCTGAAAAACTTGTATGCTTTTACTTCAAGTTCTTGAAATCCAAGGAAAAGGGGGAAATATGCCTTATTCTACCTGAATAAAAATACATAAAGAATTTTTTTTATACTGCTTGACAATAATTCCTACTTGTTTGTTACACATTTAAAGTCACATTCAACTTGTTTGTTTTCACGTTTTTTGACGTCACAGCATGTTAACTCCCTCCCTTCCCCTGTCACCTTGTGTCACACTTTGTGCCGCTTCCCCCTTGAAGTGTGACGTAATTAATAGAAAATATGGCCTCTTGTAAGGAATTTTCCTTTTACCCATAAAGTTTGAGGCAGGAGTTAGAGGAAGCGAGTACCAGGACTATAGAATAAAGATTATATCTAATATTAACTTTTATCTCTAGTCATGGACGAGTATTGTCGTACATCAGATGGGGAAGAATATGTGTACATAGCTTTTAAATGGGTGGGATAAACTTTAACAGACAAGCATACCACAGTGAGCAATTTCTTGCAATTCGTTCAGTGACACCGTATGTCATATCACCTCATTCTGAAGTATGGAATGACTGGTTCAGCGCTGTTTGGATGCGGGTGGTAGCCACTAACAACATTCTCATGATATCATTACATTCTATGTAATATAGGGAAAGTATGTTGAAAATTCCGTTAAGATATTCATTATACTTAGGGACAAAAATACAGATTCGGATTAGAATAAAATACCCTGTTTTTTGTTATTTTAATAAATAAATTGCCCCATTGGTTTCCTAAATAAAAAAAAATGTTTTGTGCAATGGTTGTACTACCATCTTTTAAATTTTGCCCCATCTTTTTTTAGACACCCTGTATACATCTTTAAGTTACCATGAATATGAACCATTTCTATCTTTTGCAAGTGATATTGGCGAATAAATTTTTCAAAAATGGTGTATTCATCTTTGAACCCTTACAGTGCAATTCTATTTTCCGATGTCACCGGGTTCATTCCAATCTGTCAAAATCTACTGTCACTGAAACAATGGATGAGAAAAAACGTTACTACTTAACTTAGCTCGAACGTTAGAAATTAACTTTTTTTTTGTTGGCTTAAATTTATCGTCTGACAGATCTTAATCTCTTTAAGAATAAACATTCACCTTGAAAAATGACCTTGAAAGCTGTTGCGCTTAGCATGTGAACTTGGGATTGAAAAGGATTTAAAGAGAGTTATCAAATTTACATCAACGGTGTCATTAACAATAACATTTGTTAACCTGTCTGTTAACTAATGCGTTGGTAGTTAATATTATCATACACTAATTGAGTGATTTTCTATTTGTTAAACACAGTAAAGGCGCTCTGTAAATAGCAGAGAAAATTATTAAGTATTGTTTAGTTAGTCGTTTTGTGTAAGCGAGATAAGCAATGCAATTTATTTATCAATTGATCACTAATTGAGAAATTTTCTAATTGTTAAACACAGTGAAAGCGCTCTGTAAATAGCACAGAAAAGTATTTAGTATTGTTTAGTCTTTTTGTGTAAGCGCGTTATCAGTGCAATTTATCAACCAATCATTTATTAAGGCCGTTAATAAAACAGATCAATAAATGTATCATTTTTAAAATTTGGAGATTTCTTAATTTTTATTCAATATATATTTTTTCTTTCAGTTTTCGCTAATTTTTTAGTACCTTTTTATATTAGTAATTTACTGATTTCGGAAATTTACGAAGAATCATTTGTAAAATGCATATTTTTTTGTTGTTTTTGTTGTTCTATTAAATTTGTCTGACAAATATCTTAATATCTGTAAGAATAAACGCTCACCTTGAAAAATGACCTTGAAGCAATTGCGCTAAACTTGTGAACTAACTATTGAGCAGTTGGGGAACGTTATCAATTTACATCACTAGTGTCATTAACAATAACATTTGTTAATCTGTCGGCTAATGCGTTGGTAGTTAGTATTGCCGTATACTAATTATTAAACACTGTAAAAGCGGTTTACAAATGGTTGAGAAAAACATTGTTAATTGTTCTTTTTGTGTAAGCGAGTTAGCAGTAGAATTTATGTATCAATTGGTTATTAATTTTGGCCGTTAGCAAATTGTTTTTCAAATATATTTTTCGCAATTGCAAATTTTGAGAATACTTTGTTTTCCTTAAATATATATATTTTTTTCTTTCAGTGTTTAATATTTTTAGTATTTTACTGATTTCGGAAATATATTTATCGGATCGTTATTAAAAATAAATATTTCTTTTTCTTTATTTTCTTGATTAATGGAAGGCTTTGGCTCCATCATGTTATTTGTAAAAAGAAAACGAACTTCAGATATGAAAACTTTTATATAAAAAAATAAACCATCTTAGAATAAGACGAGAATCAAAAACAAGATGTCAAAATAATGAGAAGAAAAAGACAATGCTGAATCTATTAACTTACTTTTAATTATTGCAATAGTTAGTATTTTAATGAATGGGTTTATTTTGTAAACAGGATGTCAGGGACAATAATAAACTTTTTTATCGTCTCTACGTCCCAACCAAGTGGCTGGTCCAACAAAACATTTACATAAGTGCAGTTTGACACGTACGTCACCGTTTATTTACAACTGCAATTTAGCTTATTTATTTATTGTTGAAGGGGCGAGGCCAACGAGGTAAGCGCGTAACATCAGAATATTAAATTCTTCAAATTAAAATTAACTCTGGTCTTCAACATGCAGAAAGAAAAGGAATTGCTTACCTTTTCTAAGGTTTATCCAATTTTAGTAGTATCCACTGATTTATATACTTCCAATAATTGATAACTTATTATAATCACTTCTTGAATAATTCTATTTAGATGCACCACCGCTGAAATAAAACTTGTAAAAAAATTATATTAATGCACAATTCACATTGAATAAATAAGTTCACGTTTGGATTGATTTTAAAAATTATATTTTACATTACTTAAAATTTTAAAAGGTTTACATTTAGAATTATATTAATTATAGCATCAGGAAACATTTTTTCCTGTGACTTTACAGAATGAAGGATAGTAATACACTGACTCATTTTCACAAAGTTTGGAAAGTTACGAGTAAAGTTGCATCATTTCTTTGAAACAAATTGACGTTGAATAATTGTCCTTTTAAATGTTTTAGTTCTGTAATAAGTTTATAATGGCATAATCACAAATAACAAATTATAAACATATTTCACATTATTAGAAGAGAACGATTATAACGAGGTAATAAATCTCTATTGCTTGATAAACTTGAAACTTAAGAGTCATAAATTAGGTCACTTGTTTTAAGAGATGAGAGAAAAATTATCGTTGGGTTTTTATCTGCGTGCTTCATCATTTTCTTTATTTATTTATTTTACTTTGAGTGGAAAATATTAAGTGATTGAAATGAATGGATTAGTTTTCTACAATTTCCCCCTTAATCCGTTCATGGGGATTAACTAATATTTTCATTGAATTTCTGTGTTCGATGAATCGAGGCTTGGGTAAAGGTTTGGTAAGTGCATCAGCTATCATTTTTTCTGTTGGAAGATATCTTAACTCAATTATGCCTTCTTCGCTATATTGTTTAATGGCATTAAATTTGACGTCGATGTGCTTTGATCTTTTCGTGAATTTTTCTGATTCAACCATTTTTATGGTACTTTGATTGTCTTCATATAAAGTGATTGGTTTTTGCTGTGGAAAGCCTAGATCGTCAAGTAACTTCAATAACCAAATTATTTCTTGGCTAGCATGTGCTGCGGACACATATTCAGCCTCTGCTGAAGATAAGGCAATGCAACTTTGCCTTTTCGTCGTCCACTGAATTGGGTTGTTGCCCAACATACATAATATTCCCGATGTTGATCTACGGGTTTTGGTATCACCTGCCCAATCGGCATCAGCGAATACCTTTAATATTGGTTCTTCATTAGTGTTAATTATTAATTTTAGTTCTTTAGTATGATATAGATATCTTATTATTCTTTTTACGGCTTGCCAGTCTTTTTCGCGAGGATTCTCATTTCTTCTGCTTAAAATGTTTACTGCTGCTGAAATGTTTTGATGGTACAATGTTGTGCTACTGGTGAAAATGTTTCTTGATAATCTTCCCCATAATTTTGACTGAAACCTTTGGCAACAAAACGTGCTTTATATTTTTGTGTATTTCCTGAACTATCAATTTTTCGTTTGAAAATCCATCTACTTCCTATGATTCTTTTATTAAGAGGAGGATCGACTAGATCCCATGTATTATTTTTCATTAACGATTGTATTTCGTTTTCAGTGGCTTTAAGCCAGTTTTTCTTTTCTAGTGGATTGTTTATTTTGATAAGCTGTTTCCAGTTTTCAGGTTCTGTTGTATCGCAATCATTTGCTAAAGCAATAAAATTGTCGGAAGTATATCTTTGAGGTGGTACTCCTCTGTTTTGTCTTTCAGATCTACGAGGTTGATGTGTTTCTGATTGTTTGGGCGCGTCAGGTGTACAGGGTGTGTCACCTATTTCTATTTCAATGTATTTTTTATCTTCAATTAATTGTTCGTGATCATTAATTTTCTCGTTTAAATTGTTCAGTTTTTCTTCCAGAAATTTTACAGATCTGGAAATTATTATTTCACCATTTTTAGTGAAAACGCGGTATCCCTTTGTATTATTATCATAGCCCATGAAGATACCCTCTTCTGCTGTGTCATCTAGTTTAGATCTTTTGTGTTTGTTTATGTAAGTGTATACTTTACAGCCAAATACACGTAAATAATAGAGATTTGGTTTTCTTTTGAACCAAATTTCATATGGCGTTTTATTTGTCAATTTAGTGGGGAGCCTATTTTGGAGGTGATTAGCAGTATTTATCGCTTCACCCCAGAACCTATGAGGTAAATTTGCTTCGGATAATAGGCTTCGTGTCATTTCAATTAAGCTTCTGTTTTTTCTCTCAGCAATGCCATTCTGGCTGGGACAAAATGGAACTGTGTATTCATGTTTTATACCATGTTCCCTTAGAAAGGCTTCTGTTTTATTTCCTATGTATTCCCCACCGTTATCCGATCTAATCGCCGTCGGATATTTTCCTTGTCTGGTTTTGACCATTTGTACATAGTCTTTTATTTTTTCATAAACTTCATCTTTACTTTTTAATAAGTAAATAACTGTGAATCTAGAACTGTCATCTATGAATGTAAGGAAGTAATTTTTTCCTCCTATTGTGGGTGTTTTAAAAGGCCCACATAAATCAGTATGTACTAAATCTAATACTTTTGTTGTTTTATTTTCGATAGATTTAGAGTACGGTGCATTTGTTGACTTTGTTTTTATACAGGTTTCACAGTTTGTTTTATGATTACAGTTATTTATTTTTATCCCACTGGCCAAGTCATTTTTGACTAATTCTTTTATACTTTCATTATTTCTGTGGCCAAGGCGTTTATGCCAAATTTCGAGGCAATCTTTATTTCTGCAATCATGTGCAATGTTTATTTTATTTTGAGAACTTTCTTCTAGTGTTTCAACTTGATATAAGTTATGTTTCTTTAATGCTTCTAAGTATATTTTTCCATTGCACGATAGTATGCATTTTTCATTTTCGAAAAATACTTTATAGCCATGTTCTGTGGCTTTACTTACGGAAATTAAATTTGATTCCAATTGTGGAACAAATAACACATTTTTAAGTGTAATTCTATTTATACATCCATCAGATGTTTTTGTCATTATTTGTGTTTCGCCGGTTCCGTAAGAATTTAATGTATTCCCATTAGCAATTGTTACTGTAGTTTTTTCAGTATCGTTGAATTTTGTAAATATATCCCTATCGTTCGCTATATGCGAAGACGCTCCTGAGTCAATTAACCAGGTTTTATTAGCGGGATTGACAATTATGAATGCTGCATCTTTATGTTCACTTTTATTTATTTGTACCTGTTCATCTGTTTTTGATTCATTCATTTTATTTTTACTATCACCTTTTGTATTTTCAAAACACAACGATGTGTACTTTTTGTATTTGTATTGTGTTTTAGGTGTAGTGGTCTGTGTGTTTCTGTTCTTGAGATGCCAGCATTGTTTGTAAGTGTGATTTGATTGTTTACAGTAGGTACAATATTTGTTTTGCCCTTTATAATCTTGAGTGTATTTCTTTTGTGTTTTAAACACCTTTTGTGAGTTTTCAACTTGCTCACTATTTTCTACCCGTTTATTAAATTCATCAGTAAGTTTGCTCTTGATGAATTCGGGAGTTAATTCAATTTCATTTCGGGCTTCGAGAGCTGTTATTAGAGTATTATAACTCGCAGGTAACGAGCACAATAGAAGTGCAGATAAATGCGAGTCGGTTATGTTCTCTCCTATTGCGGAGAGCTTATCTTTTATTTCCAGTATATTAGTAATGTGTTTGTGCATGTTCCCATTTTCGGGAAGTTTTGCACTATACAATTTTCGTAACAAATACAATTTACTGGACAAATTGGCTCTCTCATGAATATTTTTTAAACTATCCCATGTCTGTTTTGCTGTTTCTAAATGTTTTACATGAACTATTTGCGTATCGTCTATACTCAGGTTTATTAAAGCGCGAGCTTTTGCATCCTTTTTTCTCCAATCTTCGTTAATTGGTGTAGGGGGTTCCTGAGTTACGAGTTCGTACAAATCTTCCTTAATTAACAACATATTAATTTTAAACTTCCATATAGAATAATTATTATTGTTTAATTTATCTACTAATTGCATTTCCTTTATTGTCGCCATTTCGGAGAACTTGTTTATACAGTTTTTAAAGTTTTATTAGTTTAAATAGTTTATTAAATTCAATTATGTTTTCTTGAATTTTTAATCTAGCATAAGAGCTGAGTATTATTTTTATCAATTAGAGTCAATTATTAATCCTTAAGAATAAATTCTGAGTTCATATATTCATCAGGCTCATGATCACTGTTGAAGGGGCGAGGCCAACGAGGTAAGCGCGTAACATCAGAATATTAAATTCTTCAAATTAAAATTAACTCTGGTCTTCAACATGCAGAAAGAAAAGGAATTGCTTACCTTTTCTAAGGTTTATCCAATTTTAGTAGTATCCACTGATTTATATACTTCCAATAATTGATAACTTATTATAATCACTTCTTGAATAATTCTATTTAGATGCACCACCGCTGAAATAAAACTTGTAAAAAAATTATATTAATGCACAATTCACATTGAATAAATAAGTTCACGTTTGGATTGATTTTAAAAATTATATTTTACATTACTTAAAATTTTAAAAGGTTTACATTTAGAATTATATTAATTATAGCATCAGGAAACATTTTTTCCTGTGACTTTACAGAATGAAGGATAGTAATACACTGACTCATTTTCACAAAGTTTGGAAAGTTACGAGTAAAGTTGCATCATTTCTTTGAAACAAATTGACGTTGAATAATTGTCCTTTTAAATGTTTTAGTTCTGTAATAAGTTTATAATGGCATAATCACAAATAACAAATTATAAACATATTTCACATTATTAGAAGAGAACGATTATAACGAGGTAATAAATCTCTATTGCTTGATAAACTTGAAACTTAAGAGTCATAAATTAGGTCACTTGTTTTAAGAGATGAGAGAAAAATTATCGTTGGGTTTTTATCTGCGTGCTTCATCATTTTCTTTATTTATTTATTTTACTTTGAGTGGAAAATATTAAGTGATTGAAATGAATGGATTAGTTTTCTACATTTATGACCAGACCACCATTTGAGTAGGGGTAGGACCCTGTGGTAAAATTGTTTATTGCATCACCTATACAAATAGGTGAGATGTGCGGTTTGGCTATTCAAATGAGCTGTCCTCTAAAATTATTTGCAGACGCAATTAGGTAGATTTCGTAAAAAATACTACCTGTTACATTCTCCCCTAATTTGGAATTCCTGAAAAATTTTTGCTGATCTACACCGATCATGACTCCTAGAACCCAAAACCATCCCCAGTCAAAACTTTATCTATCTATCTATCTATCTAGATAACTTCCATAATTCTGCACAAATCTCTTCCAAACTGCTACATAAAATCTCGGTCAAGTTCGTTAATGGGCAAAATCGAACAAAAGGGGGAGGCAGGCTTTTTGTGAAAATAGAAAAAAAAACCCATAACTTCTTAGTTTTTATACATATCGAATCCATTCAAAGTTATTATTACTTCTAGGAAAAGGGCCAAAAATGTATGTATGACAGATTTTTGATTTCATTAAAAATGCCCCCAAGACGAGGCTAAAATAGGGGTTTCAGAAGAAAAAAAATTCATGACTTCGTCAATTGGCAGGATATCAAATCCACTTAAATTTATTATTAATCTTCTTAATATTATCTTCAACTTTTATATTGACAAGTTTTTTTAAAAGAACCAACTCTTACAGCCCCCCCCCCCCTATAGGTGCAGATTCCCAAAATTTGTAAGGAGCCAGTGGCTCCTAAACCCAAAAAATCTAGTGGCCACAATTGTAAAACAAACGCATAAAAACAATTGTGTTTATACGGGGTAAAAAACTTAAACCTCAAGAATTCAAAGTGTAAAGTAATTTGTATAAACATATGTACAACAAAATTTGAATATTAATTAAATCTTAAATCATGTACATTCAGAAGATAAAGTTGGGAAAGATACGGTTTAAAAAAAATATGTATAAGCTAAGCAATCATGATAGCGGGGAATATCAGAAAAATAATATTTCTTATTTGGATTTTGCCAGACAAAAGTACATATGAAAGAAAATCTGAATTTGTGAGATTATTTTGCAGTATAAAAATCAAAACACACTTCAAACATTTGTTTATATATATATATATATATATATATTTAAATCACAGTCTATATAAAGTTATCAGATTCAAACTGTTACGAATAACATTGCTATTCGAATATATTTAATAGTTTGCTGTGTTAAACATATCATTCTGAAATGTTATTAAAAGATAATAATAATGTTTGTTATGTGTTTTGGCCTTAATCTTTCAAAAAAATATCAACATTTCACGATGGGGACTGGGAATACCAGAAATTGATTACTTTTAAATCACATGGCGACTTAAACGCTGAAAGTTAGTGGCCACAGCAAAAAAATTAGTCGCCACGTGGCGACTGGCGACCGTGAATCTGCACCTATAACCCCCCCCCCCTCCCCCCAAAAAAATTTAAATTAAAATTAAAATTAAAAACACAAATTCCTGCTTGCTCCGCCTACAGGCAGAGGTATATTTCGAAGTGGGCGGTCCCAACTACCGCATCATGGCAGATAGGTCTTTCTTCTGCAATTCCCATAATCAGGTGCCCCACGGTCTACGTCTTCGAAATCTACCTGTGCCTGTAGGCCGAGACGTCAGGGATTTTTTAAATATAGGGGCGTAGCCCCATCCTCTTTCGAGTAGAAAGAAAAAGCATTTTCTTTAAGATTAGAGTGATTTCTCATGTAGAGAAATTGCAAAAGTTTTCTCATGTAGAAATGTCTACTTTTTCCTCATGTAGTAAATATACTTAGATTTTTCGCAAGCAGTCACTTCTAATTTTTCATAAGAAGACTGAGCAGCCAAAATAACTTCCAAATAAAAGCAATGGAAGAAGCTTGGTGTGCTGCATTGTTTTTTGTAGCACACTCCTCATTGAATATAGTAAAGATAATTTTTGTTTATAATTGTGCTGTGAATCAGCGATGTATTGGAATTATGAATGCTACCGCTGATAGAGAGCTATCCAGCCAATAACAAGGTATGAAATATCATCAGTTTACCCGTGCATACTGTTATAATCTTGTTCTATTATTATGTAGGGTACGGTAATTCTTCCGAGGATTGGTGTATTGTTACGTTAAGAATAATTATTGTAAAAAAAAAAAAAAAAAGCAAACGATTAAAAGTTAAAATAAAGTAATATATCTATATGGAAGATGATTAACTTGTTCCAAAGGTAAAATTCAATAATTGTAAAATTGCCATAATATTAAATATGCTGCAAAATGGTAGCAAACTTAAAGCAGTTAATTAATGTACTTAAAGCAATTAATTAATGTACTTAAAGTAAGTGATTAATTGAAGAGAATAGACGTTTAGTATATACGAAAAACATCAACTCTGCATTTGATTTGTAAGGAAGCCCTAAAAAAAATAATGGTTTGCTATTAGTCACTCTCCCTCCCCCCCCCCCCCCCCCACACACACACACATACATACCACCACGACAAAAAAAAAAAAAAAAAAAAAAAAGTTTAATATTCGAAAAACAGTTTGTCTCATTATAATGGTTGATCATGAAAGATTTCCCGCAACTCTCAATGTAATTTGGCTTCACTTAAATAGATGGACTGTTCTGAAAAAAGCTGCATGAAATCATTTCTTGAAAAAACTGTCCTTGAAATCAGGACTGTTGCAAAAAAATACATTGAAAGCCATTACAAAGAAAACGGCGATTAAATGAATGACTTAAAAAGCTGTTAAAACGCATCGTTATGACGGTGTTGTTAGTATTATCTCCACGGGACTAATTTATGTTATTAACACTGTGTTATGAAACGTGTTTGACATTGTGTTTTGTTCTATTTTTTTCCTCCGGTATTTATACATTGCGAAATGTTGAGTTGTGTGGGCAATGTACGAAAGGTATCTTTAGCTGTCGTAAGTGATGTCCTCTGTCGTACTCATAATGAATGGCACATAAGAAAACTTTCCAAAAGGTGTTAATTATTGAAATATAACCCTGGCGTCATTTATTTATACAACCTTTAACTCTCACACTATCTTCTGATATCACATTTTTAAAAGATTAATTAACAATACATGTCAGGCATTATGCTCTACGGACTTTGGTTTCCTCGTCTGAGCAGTTCTTTAAAGGCTATCAAATCGAATCAAATCAAATCAATGCTTATGTTTTGCCAACTGTCGTGAAAGAAGTCGTATATCGTTTGCAGCTATTGGTTCATCAGAACAGTGGTCATGTTGATGGATATTTGTTATTAACGATAAATGTTGCCATGTATTGTTAAAAAAAATTAATGTATTTTATTTCTTTTTGTAATTGCGCATTCACTTACCCCGCATACTAATCTTTCAGTGCCACAATTTCCCCTCCCCCTACAGGCAACTTTTAACAATATAGTTTTTTTAAGAAATTGGAACCGTAAGCTTCACAGTGCACTGTAAAAAAAAAAATCTGTAATTTTGACAGAAAAATATTGTATTTTTTACAGAAAGACCTGTTTTAAAGAAAAAGTTTTTTCCTGTAAAAAAAATGCTAATTTTGAAATTTTTACAGAAAAAATCAATATTTTTTACAGAAAAAAACTATTTTAATGAAAATATATAGATATTTTCTGTAAATAAAACGGTTTTCCACTGTCGTCAAAATTGACAGTTATTTTCTGTCAATTCGAGAGAATTTTTTTTAACAATGTGCATGCACACCAGTTTTCGTTACGATAATACCACTATCTTTCCGGTTATAGAACTCTGAACACCTCACATTACCTTATGGTCACACTGTACGTACATGGTATTGTACGATTTGTAACGTAAACTTCTTTTAAAAAAAACACTATTTCCTTAAAGTGGTTCTAAAAAAAATATTTTTCCCCGCTCAACAACGCAAAACTTTGACACGTTTTCTGACTTATTTTTAAACATAAAAGCATGATACTTGCAGACATGATTATTGAAGTGATTTGTAATAGAACAGTTTTTTTTTTTTTTTTTTTTTTTTTTTTTTTCTGGTAAATAAATCATATCTTGAATTATAAGCGAATTATTGCCTCAGAACGGCATTTTTTTCCCCTTTCCTGCGCTAGTAGCGTCCGTAAATTCAGTTAAAAATGCCAGCGTTGAAAGCATTTTATGAAAAGTCTTCTGTTTTTACCGAAAAACATAAAATCAGTTCGATAGTGTCTTAATAAAAGCGCCTTCCAATTTCATACGTTTGCAAACAAAAATGAATTTAAAAATATGTCAAAGTAGCCATTCTTTGTTAAAGGAAATAGTGTTTAAACTGGGGATTTTTTTTTTTTTTTTTTTAAGTTTTGTTTAATTTCCTATACTATGAATTTTCAAGAAGCATTTACAAAAATCGTTTAATGCATATTCGCAGGAATTTCTTTATCTTTTTTAATATTTCGCCACATACACTAAAGACTCGCAGATTCTAATAATCTATTCCGGTTAGTAGAAAAACATTTTCACGTCTTTTTAACAAAATGTTTTATCTTTATTTCTTTTAAAAACATTTATATCGTATAGAAAACACAATTTTCCACTTCCCCTTATTAAAAAAAAAAAAAAGAAAGCAAGAAAGAAAAGAAGCATATAAGCTATAATAAATTATTCTTTGTCTCCCTAAATCATAAATTAACCTTCATTCCCTTAGATTTGCTTCTCGGAAATTTTAAAAACAATGCCGTGTCATTATCTGGATGAGACCCAATAAATCAACGTTTTCCCGACACTTTTTTTTTTTTCGGGAAATTCCTTCTCGAATTTCGTAAAAGGTGTGAATTACTCAGGAGTGTTTTCGAGGGAAAAAAAAAATTCGATAAATTAATGGCGAAAAGCACTTTAGTTCTATTAAAGAAAGTAAAGTACGAAGCTGAAGAACATTTTATGGCAGTGCTAATTCTTGCAAGTGGCTGATTTTTTTTTTTTTTTCATCGCCTGTTTTAAACGAGCCTAGATTTGCTCTTAATTCCTAAATGCTGTTACTTTCGAAATGTTCTAATCGCATTTAAATATTTTTTTCTACGTATATTATTAATATTTAATTCATTGTATTGGACGATGCATTAATAATGTTTACAACAAGATTATGTGGTATGTAATGTTTTAAAAAATGTTCTTGTGAAAGCAGTTAATAGTCTTAAAAAGACTTATTTATTATAAGATATTTAATAATAGAGCAACAGATATTCTACACCTTTCTTAACATTGAAAATATGTAAAACCTTATTTTCATTTTAAATATAGTGCACTCTCGTTAATGCCTCTTCGCTTTAAACATATCTCCGATTAGAGTAAAATATTTGCATTTCTAATAATTGTGGTGTAATTGTTGTTTCCGAAGTTGGAACGGCATTAACAGCCATTTCTCCAGTGGCCCTTCTTTGCCTTGCATTCAGCTTTCTTCGATGCCCACTTCGCAACTTATTTGTTGTCGTACCAGTCTCTTTTTTCTTCTTTATTACATGACGAACACTAGAAAAGTTTAAACTTAAATGTTTACCTATTTCTCGTTAACTTAATTCAGAATCGTGAAGAGTTATTGTCTGTATTCTCACGGATAGCTGCAGAAAGATCACAAGTTTTCGGCGCAATGGCAACAGAAACTGTCAGAATCCCCGTTACAGTTATTATATACAAATATATATATAATTATATTCTTTAAGTGAAATATTTATATATGTAATATAACAAACATAATATATAATATTTTTAAACATATATAATTTATGATTGTTGATACGGGCTACAGTTTCCTATAGAACTAGTCGGATGTGCCAATCCCAAAACTTTCTTCTATCTCAGTCATGTTAATACTTCAAAATTCGCTATCACATCGCCATAAAAATCAATATTTTTCGACATTCTGTTGTACGTCAGCTGCTTGCGAATCGTCGGGTTACAGGGATGCGAACAACCGATGTATACTAAACTACGAAAAGACCTTCTGGCCTGAACCGACATGAACAGATAGCCTCCCTATTCCTTGGCTTTACGATTTTAGCTAATTTTACTGGAAAACACGAAGGTAAAATGCGTGGAACCTAAATAAAGAAGATTCAATCGTCAACATTGAATTTGAATGAGGATATCGCCAAATTAGTCCTCTACAGCCAAGTTGGCTTCATTTATGGCAACTTATTTTGCTCGCCAAATTTGGCGATATTCCGCCAATTGTCGCCAAGTTTGGCGAGAATTCGACGTTGGCGAATATAAATATATAGTGATAAGCATGTAATAGGATGAATGGTTACAACAATGAAAGAAAATTTGCCGAAATCATGTTAACTAAAACTCATAAATTAAACCCGTTTATGGATGAAATTCCGCTGTCTTGTTTGAAAATGTCAGCCACCCTAAAATTTCAAACCGCTATATCTCAGCTATTTTTTAAGATAGAGGCAAAAAAAAAATTGCTTCGGATTCTCCGGTTCAAGGCCGAACCTTTACCGAAAAAAAGTTTCAGGATTTCTAATTTTTTCGAATTTGCACGTCTTTTTGAATTTGAAATCTTTAAAATGTCTATCACAGCGCCCCCTTTCGTCGAAGTATCCCCAAATTCTAATAGAATCTGCTTGCCATAGCCAAAAACCTAGAAAAAAATGTGGTTCAATTTGAAGCATAACTTCATACACTTTTAGATGGTACAATAGTGAAAAAGGAAAAAAAAATATCGATCACAGCGCCCCCTTTCGTCGAAGTATCCCCAAATTCTGATAGAGCCTGCTTGCCATAGTCAAAAACCTAGAAAAAAAATATGGTTCAATTTGAAGCATAACTTCATACACTTTTAGATGGTACAATAGTGAAAATGGAACAAAAATATCGATCACAGCGCCCCCTTTCGTCGAAGTATCCCCAAATTCTGATAGAACTGCCATAGCCAAAAACCTAGAAAAAAAGTGTGGTTCAATTTGAAGCATAACTTCATACACTTTTAGATGGTACAATAGTGAAAATGGAACAAAAATATCGATCACAGCGCCCCCTTTCGTGGAAGTATCCCCAAATTCTGATAGAGCCTGCTTGCTATAGCCAAAAACCTAGAAAAAAAGTGTGGTTCAATTTGAAGCATAACTTCATACACTTTTAGATGGTACAATAGTGAAAATGGAACAAAAATATCGATCACAGCGCCCCCTTTCGTCGAAATATCCCTAAATTCTGATAGAACCTGCTTGCCACAGCCAAAAACCTAGAAAAAAAATGTGGTTCAATTTGAAGCATAACTTCATACACTTTTAGATGGTACAATGAAAAACCACACAGACGGACAGACGGACAGACAGACATTTTGTAAAAACATGTTTTTCGGAATCTCTGACCCCTAAAACGTGTAAATCCGTCAAAAACCGGAAGTCGAAAAAAATTTCGATTACAATACTTTCTTCTATTATAGATAGAAGAAAGTAAAAAAGTGTGCGTGGTGTTTATTTACAAGAATTCGACTGAATAACTGTCTGTAAGCAATAACTGCTTGAAGTATAATTTAATGATGGTACATTAATTTTAACATGATGAAATTTACATACGTAGTTGAGATGCACAATATCATCTAAACACAGTATAATGTATAGTAAGTGCATAATATAATAAAATTTCAGCTAAGAATACAAGTAACATATTGGAAAAGCGTTTTCGCTTTATTAAAAATAAATATAAAATATTTTTCAATTACAAATATTACTTAAAATTTTGGGATAATTATCTAAGAATAATGAGTTTTGACCCTGCTAAAATAAAAAAGCAGAAAAAGAGGGGGAATTTGAAGCGGTAGTAAGATTTCGCTCCCGTCCTGACGGTAATCTTAGATCTTATTAGTTCTTGGCTCTGTTTTCATTTTACAACTACTAAAATATCGAAATAACTAGAATATCGAATGTCGTGAGCTGAATTAACACCAGTTATGCTCATAAATCCAAGAATGTCATATAAGGTTTCAGAATTTAAAAATTTGAATTAGTTTCCGAGATATTTTTAAAATTTTTAATGACGTTTCTGTAATGGTGGCAATTGAATTGCCCCATTTTTATGGATAAAATGGGAAACAATAGGGATTATTAGGTTTTTATGACGTCATTTGCTCATTAAAATTTAAGAGAGATTATTTTGAAATTAAATAAATGGTGAAAAATCTCTTTATTAAATTGAATTTTCAGAGAAAATTCGAATAAATAAAAACATATTTTTACATATTTAAGCTTCATGAATTAATTTATATTCTACAGAAACAACAATCGTCTGCGGATGTTTAGAAATCATCACATCGGAGTTTTTTCCAGCTTTACATTTCACCAAGGAGAAAGATTAAACTCCTTGCATTTAGGTGAACAATTGTTGACTTTCATTCACATAAATTGAATTTAAAGAACAGTATATACTATTTTCAATTAATTATTTTTGAAAGATGACTATTGAAATGCTTTACAAAGGCGCTAAAAGTAAATGGTTTATCATTTAAGAATTACATTTATTTTTCCTTGCGTAAAACACTTACTTTTATTCAAAACGGGGGTTGTGCATATATATAACGTTGTCACTTTTTTGGGGGGGAGGGGAGCTCTGACACTTGATATTATAGGATATCTCTAGGGGGAGGTGTGGGGGGGGTGTCTTTTTATATCGTTATCATTTTTTATCCAACCTTTTTTGCAACTTTTACTTACAAAATAGTGTGCGTTTTTTTTTCTTCTTTTTTTTGTGAAAATACAACCATTAAATGATAAGAAAACCATTTCATTCCAAAATATGGAATACCTCAACGTTCAGCATGCGTATTCTGCCATATGCACATATAATCCGCTGTTGGAGAAGTAAGTGTTTGAAATATACTTGTGTTTACTACCAATGAAAAGAGAAAGAATGTTGTCCACAAGTTTAGCTGCTAAGAAGTTCTGCTTGCCTCCTCCCCGTACAGGGAACAAATACAAGAAGACAATATTACTGTTGAATACATTATGTAACAAATAGCTATTATTAATATACTCTTAAATATTATCTCTTTTAAATGTTATTTGATATAAAGCTATTTCATGTAAAATAGTGATATTTTGACTTCTTCTGTTCATTTGAATCAGTAAAGTATGCATATCATCGCTTGAATGTAGTGGCTGAGAGGTTCTGCTATCAAAGCTGGTAGACGGGAGGTGCTAGGTTCAAACCCCTGTCGCGCTCGTCGACCTAACCGTTGGGAGTTTTCCGTGGTTTTCTTCGAACCTTGCAGTAAATACGGATTAGGATCCATTAGAAAGACCCCCACAGAGGGCACTTCCCCCTAGGGCCTATATCCCAAAAGTAGATAATCGGCCGTCATAAATCAACCAACCATCGCTTTAATGCATATCTGTATATCACAGCAAACGTATACAAGAAAAATATGTGTAATTTTTTTTTTCTAAATGTACAATAATACTGGGTCTCCCCCCCCCCCCCCTCAAGATCTCATGCAACGTAAATGTGACATATCGAGTTACCACGCAGCTAATTGAATAAAAAAATTTCAATTTATTTAAAAAACATCTAAATTTTAAAATTATAATTCTAGATATTTGTCTGTATTTTATTGAGAAATCTTCCAACTATTCTTTAATTAATCGCTCTTAATTAAAAAGTAACGTCTTTCTGCTTGTACTTTTATCTCAAGATCTTCTGGAGCTTTTGTTAATGAGCTTAAATAAGAGCACTTCATATAATCCGCATTAAGATTCACAACAATGTTTAGAAGAATTAATGAAGTTTTAATGCTCCAGTCCCTTTCACTGAAATTTATGAGTTTATCTTCTAGAATACATTTGAAAGTGTCTAATAAATGCAAGTTTTAATCAAGATCGGTGAATAAAAATTCTAAAATTAATCTTACGATTATGTGTTTACTTACGAAGTACATTAAAGGAAGGGAAACAAAATTAAAATTTTCTGAACCAAAATCTATATATTTTTGAAATATATTAGCATTAAGTTAGGAAACTGAAAGAATAGCTACAAAAATCGGCACTTTTCTTCATAGGAACCTTGGCGCTTTTTTTCTTTTCTAAAGCTTGACGCAATTCTTGTTCAGAAAGTGAGATTTGTTGCTAAATGATATAAACAGCGATGAAAACAAACCTGACGAAATTTTATGCTTTTTTGTTTGTATTTATAAATAAAAACATTTTATTTATATATGTATGTATATTCAAGGCCTGTTTACCGAATAGGCCCGGGAAGCCCGTGCTTACCCAAAGAAATACGCGCCGAAATTTACTTTTCAAAAAACATTTTTAGAAAAAAAAAATTCAATCAGGGTAAAAAATGCATTTTTTTTTCTTAAGATACTTTTTATCTAAATTATGAAGCTCGCTCTTTCTAAAGTGTTGTTTACTCGAAATTTTGATGATAAAATTTGAAATTATTGTTGCAAAAAATGGATTTAGTAAATAACAAAGCAATTGGTAAGAGTAATAGGGGGGGGGGGGGGCTGAGCAACGTCGGCTTCCCCTACTTCTATGTCTTAAGCGGGCCCTGTATATTATTGTTTTTTATAAACAATTTACTTGTGTTTGTATATAAAAAGGGCTTATTTATACTATTAAATAAATTGTATAAATAGTGAAAAAAATTGCTTCTGTATATAGAACAGTGAATAGGTTGCAAAAAAATATGCATATAAATTTTTTCTTGTCTTGTCATACCCTTTTCTCTATCTCGCCAAGGTCACGATACTAGAAAAGAACCCAGAACTCTAAGAGAATTTTTGCTTTCTCAAAATTTGAAATTGCGATTTTTAATATCACACACACACGCACACACACACACAAAAAAAAATCAGGTTTCTTTGTTTTTATTTTATTACTTAATATTAAGAATTTCAAAAAATGTGAAATAGGAAAGCTTTTCTTCCTGTTCATATTCTGTCATATGTTATATCATCTTAATATGGGGGGGGGGGGCAGGGGGCGTTTGTGTATATATGAATAAAATGCTTGTATTATTTGAAAAAGTCGTAATTTTAGTAATTGATAAAACAATGTGTGTACATTTTCTAGGGGGGGGGGGGGGGGGGGGGAAGGACACTGCTTTATGTAAGTTTTACATATTTGGAATTACTACAACTTTGAATTTATGGAGATATACAACACAGCGTCTGGAAACAATATTTTGAGAACTGTACCATACTGTACTATACTCTTAAAAAAACCAGGGGTATACGCTATGAGCAGAAGATATACCCAGAGAGACGTTAGTTTTATTTGAGGAGCAGTGAGTATAGTGAGTTTCTTTAAAAATTTCTGAAGGTATACGGCGTATACCCTCCACTACACTCCTTGCTATATCTATCTGATCGGAGCAGCACAAGTCGCATGTCCTACGACATTTTCAACAAGAGGCACAAATTATCTAACTCTACTCTCAATAGCACAATTTATGCCTGGATTTGTCTTTTTTTCAGGGCTGTTAAACAAAAGGAAAAATTTAAAAAACTGTAGGAATTTCAAAATTAGAAATAAAAATCGGGGGTGGGGGGAAATACAGAATTAAAGAAAAACTTTTCGTTGGATAATTAAGAAAACATCAGGGAGTTTTATTAAATTTTTGTTTATTTTCTCTTGCTTACGCCAAATTTTGAAATTAGATTTTTTTTTTTTTTTTTTTTTTTTTTTTTGTACAAAACGCATGTATACTTATTTTCGAAATATAACTCATCGTATGTTTCAAGGAAAGTACTAAGTTTTCATTTCTCAAGATTTGAGGGACAACTCTGCAGTTGAAGTAAGAAATTTCTAACAACATTTCGAGTTTTAAAATGTACCTTTATATGAAACATATATAACGTTTTTCCCCATTTAATCTAATAAACTTATGATCAGAATAATTTTTTTTTATGGAATTTGTTATTTAAAGTTCCTATAAGCAAAAATAATGCCGATTTCCATTTAAAAATAAGTTGTCAATTTTATTTTTCTAAAAAAAAAGTACAAAAATTATCTTAATTTGATGAGTGTTACACTAGCATCCCCCCACCCCCTTTCTTAGAAAAAACAAGAACGAAAAATCATGCGTCAAGCATAGATTATGTAACACTTTCCAACGCTTCCAAAATAATTTTACAAATCATACTGTTTAATAAGCTAAAAGATAACATCTAAGTAATCCGAAAACTTTTATTCAGCCCTGTATAGGATCTATAGATTTGTATATATACTACATAGGATGCTAAATTTTAGTTCAGTTAGGAAACGCGTAGCACAGTTTAAAATTCTCCGTCTGGAGTTAAATAATACGGAAATGTGTTCGCGAACTTTTGTGCTTCCCTGTATAGGATCTACAGAATTTTTACACACCACGTAATAGACATAAAGCGAGTTAAAATTAAAATCGCGATCAGTAACTTAAAACGCACTTCCAGGAATTATTGTTAACATACAGTAGAGAATTCTTTTGTGTGTCCCTGTAAATGAACGATGACTGCTATACATACAATATTCTGTAGTAAGCCTTTTGTAATGCACCTTAGTGATATATATAAATTTCAATGCGTTTAAAATAGGGAAACATTATTTAAATAAACCGCAGACGATTTTTCTCCATATACGTAATGTAACGGAATTCTTTTGATTGTCCCTGTAAAGTAACTATAAGTTCTATGCACACCCTATTCCATATTAAGCTTCTTCTAATGCACCTTAGTGATATATATAAATTTCAATGCGTTTAAAATAGAGAAACATTATTTAAATAAACCGTAAATGATTTTTCCCCATAGACCGCAATGTAACGGAATTCTTTTGAGTGTCCCTGTAAAAAAAACTATAACTGCTACACACTTCCGTTGAAATAGGGAACATGCTATAGCTAACGACTATAACATATAAAAATTACAGAGCAATCCGAGCATATTTACGGGAGTTAGAGCACGGAGAGACGGCCAGACGGCAGACACAAACCGAAGTCATAAACACTTTTCAACTAGGTTGGAAAGTGTTAAAAAACAGTAAAAAAAACGTGTCTGAGTGTTTAGTTCTAATAGAACCATGCGACAATCTTTCGGACATCTTGTTAGTACGTGTTATTCGTGCGTTAGAACTTTCTCAGCTTTTCAAGCGCGGAAATAGGGTCTTCTTCGCCAGCAATCAGAGCGAAAAATTCCCTTCCTTTTCATACAGTAGCTTGTTTCCAAAGGCTCACGTCAGATAATTATTAGGATTATGTAAACTAATTTGACTAATCATTGTAGAAAGGGAATTATTTGTATAACTAATCATATTATTTAATTCATGGCGTCTTTACCACGTAAACTTGCTTAAACTTTTAAAATCCAGAGAAATATTGCGTTCAGCCCATTGTCTGTCACCTTGACTGATTGTATACTTCCTGTCCAGATAATATCTGCCATATCTACAATCCTATAAATCATAACTCATTAAATACATAAACGTCAAAACTCAAAAAGCTTCAAGTTCAATTGTGACGCTCTTTGCGAGCGAGATTTCTACATGTAACAGTTTAGTGTTACCAGAAAATGTATTTAATAAAGTGTGTCTTTTTGTCTGTGTGGTGCTTATTTCATTTCATTTCATTTATTAAAAATTTCTAGTTCAAAATATGTGTATTTGACTTGATTTTTTTAAATTGACTGTTATGGTTGATGGAGAACTCGGGTTCATAGTCTTTTTAAAGCTGAGAATAATGGCTCATTTAGTAGCGATGACGAATTCTTCTACTTTCTGTTATTGGCAAATGCAAATTGAATAAAGAGATGATGAATGCTCTCTTTTAAGTGGCTTCATTTGTTCACTTTGATTATTTGCATGTAAGAAATCTTTTAAGTGGATTTTCTCAAGGTTATTTTATTTATTTATTTATTTGCAGAGATTTGCGACAAATTCCAAGACTTTTTTCGCAAACAAGTTATAGGAATATTTGTATGTGTTATTTTAAAGTAAATTACACTGAACTCTTGTATGAAATCCGTTCTAGTATTTATAGTTATTTTTCTTTAAATATCAAACCTAGAACATTAAAACTTTCCTAGTTTTCAAGTATATAAATCATAAAAATGCTTGCTTAAAGGCTGATACAAATAACGATGGAAGAATCCATACGTAATTTTGTCTAATGAATGCATACACAAATTTAGAAGCCAAAACATTAGAACGTAAAAAAATACCGAAAATTTAAAATACATATATACCAGCAAAACATGAAATTCAGCTGAAACATGTTTCTAAACATGAATGATTTTTTTCCCTTTTAAAATTCACTATATTTCAAGAGAGTATTATAAGTAAAGTGGCAAATTACATCATTACAGTAAAACAAAAAATTTAATGTTAAAGCGATTATGAATTTTGTTAAGGGATAAACCACTTAAGAATAGAAAATGTGCAGATCAGAGGTTTCGACGTCATTTGTGCATAGGACGTATTTATATACATATAATTTTATTTAATATCCGAAATCGCGCAAGGAAACTTCAGTTCTTTCATATAAGGTAGTTTCAAGAACGTTGTCGTGCAATTATGCTTTTAGACTGTTTATTGTGTATATTATATATATAAATAAATAAAACTTTTATAGAAATATAATAAAACTTCTTGAAATGCTATCTATGAAATCACAGGGAAATCGACAGTATATAAATGAACCAAAAATTATAATGCACTATATAGTTTAAGATATTTCCTTATTAGGGGTACTCCTAAAATTTACCTTCTCTGACTCTCCATCGTCTCTTAATTTCATAATTTTACTTTGCAGGCAATGCACTCTTTGAATACATTTACATTTATAAATGTTATTTACATTTTTCTAATATCAAACCGGATTTATTCTTTTTCAAACCAAACAGAAAATTTCAAACTAATCGGATAATTTTCCCATATACGTATAAAATCGGATTGAGTCTCAATAAGAAGCCTTAACTGATATTTTGGAAAATAACATACCAAAGCGCACGCATGATGTTATGTTTATTAAACAGTATATTCCCGATTAACAGTATACCCTATTATCCCGAGTCGAGTGTCTTGCATCCGGTTATGCAAGACACTCGACTAACCGACACCCTTTAATGTATCCTGACCAATCCTGGTCCGTAAGTGTCAGATAATAAAGAGTCTACTGTTGTTTATGTGGCATGTATATATGATGAATATGTACATCCGATTAGAGGTGTGCCCGGGCCTGGGCCGCAGACTCGGGCTAATTTTCATTCACGAGACTCGGGTAGGGCAGGGTCTTGTCTTCACTATTTCCGAGTCAGGCCGAGCCTGACTTTTTCTGCAGACTCGGGCTGATCCGGGCTAGACTTCATTTTTTCGGGCCAAGCTGGGCTTGAGCTTCATTTTTCCTAGAGGTCGAAATTTTAAGGCCTTGTCATGACCCAGCCCGTATGAAAACCATTGGCACGGCTCAGCCTGGTCCGTGCAAAAATCAGTAAAATGAGGTCCGGTACAACAATTTTTGCAAAAAATGCATATCTTTTTAAATAACCATTATTCCAGAATTAAAACTATTTTTAAAGAATAGTACATACATTTCTAGGAAAAAAAATAAAGTACAGTAAAACCCATTTCATAGGTTTTTGTCAGTAACTTGTGTTAAACGGAAAGATGTCTTGATCCGTGCGAAAAGAATATAATACATTTACAACAGACTATGTACCTGCTAAGAATAGAACCTGTCTGTACGGATTTTACTTCTCTCCTGATTTTTCTTCTCGTACTGAATCTTCCTTTGAATGTAATTGTCTGTCAATTTTTTAATAGACATTTATGTTCGTAATTGCCTAAGTGGTCATTAATATTGTTGATATTTTGTATTCCACGCATTTCGAACTTAATCTGAAAATACAACCCATGCATAAGTGTGCTTTTAGAATAATTTTAATTGCATTATAATGTTGCTTCAGAAATATCGGCATGTTTTATAGAAATTTAGTCGGGCCGGGTTGAACTTTTAACTTTTATTCTGGGCCGGTCTAGTGCTGAGATTTTAGTTTTTATACCGGGTAAAAAAATCGGTCCGAGCAGAACAACAACAAAAAAAAAAAAAAAAAAAAAAAAAAAAAAAAAAAAAAAAATCTGTCCAGTACGGGCCCCAAAAAAAAAATCGCTTAAAGGCCGGGCCAAAAAGAAATGTACGGATCAGGCGAGATACGAGCCGGAAAATTTCGGCCCGTGCAGTCCCCTACTTCCGATTACCCGGCGATTTCTATTTTCCCGACAAACCCCTGGTCCCGTGAATGTCGGATTATCGGGAGTCTACTGCACTGTAAAAGACTTGGAATATTCGAAGGAAAAAAAAGATTCTCTTTTAGAACACATTTCTTTTAGAATAATATAATGGAAAATCGCCCCAGATTACTTAATTTGTCTCTACTTTGCATTCTTTCCCCATAGAATGTAAATCGCTGAGTAGAATGAATCAATTAATTACGAATCTATTCCACAGAAACTTTTATCTGAAAATGATAATGAAAGTCGATAATCTTAAGAGAAATCAGCAAAATTTTACATAATCGCTGGGTTACGTGACTGTAATTAAGCACTTTCAAGTTACATTATAAATGAAGTCATTGTTTCACACACAAAAAAATGTATATCTGTAGGAAAGATTTTTTTTCTTTAAATAAACAGATGTTAATACCCTAAAATTTTCGTCGGAAAATTGTGTGTTCTGAATAAATGATAAAATATTTATGAAAGTCACGTAAAGTTTTATTTTTGTGAATATTTTATAGTAACATTTTTTTCTGTATAAATATGTGGTTGTGTTATAATGTATTGGAGGTCAATGATATTGTTTTGTAATAAATAATATGAACATTATTTGTAATTAATCTTATAGTACCTTCGTAAAACTTCTATGGAAACTATATCCAAAATAGTAGAGGTATTATTAAAATGCAATGTATTAACTGTTCAAATTATTTAAATTTTCCGCTGGACTGAAACTGCGCGTAAATTCAATAACACTGACAAAGGATGTGAATTAATTTTCACTTTGTTAAACAACGCATAACCAACACAGTGAAAACATGTGTCCAGACCGGGGATCGAACCCAGTGCGCTGTACCAGGGTATCTGGGTTCGATCCCCGGTCTGGACACATTTTTTCACTCTGTTGGTTATGTGTTGTTTAGCAAAGGGAAAATTAATCCCCCTTTGTCAGTGTTGCAATTATTATTGTTCAAAATATAATTTTACTTAAGGCTTTGTATATAACTATAATAAAAATTTAAATAATATATAAAAATTTTTTATTAATCGTTG
Organism: Maratus michaelseni; assembly: GCA_963931845.1. NCBI lineage: Eukaryota > Metazoa > Arthropoda > Arachnida > Araneae > Salticidae > Maratus > Maratus michaelseni. The sequence goes on from OZ007593.1 coordinate 231,806,285, forward strand.
AACATTTTACACACTTCCTATATCTACCCACACATATTTCATAAATCGATAAATTATACAAAAATAAATTGTGTAACTTTTATGTAATTCGTGTAACATGAAAAATTAATAACTGTAATCTGAACTTTATTTGTCCTTTTACGGATGAAAAGCTATTTACCACGAAAACTCCGAAGTTAAACGGCAAAAATTTTGCACGCATATGAAATTATTTTTCTTATTTTTTTTTTTAAACTTATCTGGAGTTAGTCTCTATAAATATATTAATTTTCAAAGTATCTCTTTAAATAAATATAGAGAAAAATTGTTCCTGGTCTAGTTAAAGCGTTTTCTTCTCAACAGTTTGTAAATCACTGAACAGACTTACGAAGCTTATATTCAAAATAAATTTTTATCTAAAACTGTTATACTGAAAACTGATAATCTTACGAAAAATCATGCAAATTCTGCAAGATCTATGGGTTACTTGACTGCAATTACGTGTTTTTAAATTCCATTATGAATGACAAATAATAAGTAAAAAAGAAATTATCATTGGTTCATATATCAGTAGTCAAAAATTTTGTTCGAATAAAACCTTACTTTTAAAAATATTTAAATAAATGATTAAGCACTTTTGAAGCTTGCTTAAATTTTTAGCTTCAGAAATAGTTTGTAAATAGTGATTGTTAAGCGAAAATTCACCTAAGTATCCAGTGACTAATTACGTGATTTTATTTTAACCTTTTAAAAATTATAAAGATAATTAAATAGATCCCGCACTTACAGAAAAACTTTGATTTAATTTTAAAAACAAAAAATTCTTAAAATGTAACATTATGGTGGAAAAATCATAATTTCATATTTTGAAATCAACTCTTCAAGCACACGTGGACAATATTTTTGCGTATGTGTTTAACGACTTATAAAATAAGTTGTGCAAGATATCAGTATATAAATTGGTATATGAATACCTTAAATTTTTATTTATCTTATGCATAAAATAAAGTTAAAAGCTCCAAAAATTTTGCACACTAGCCTATTAATTTAGCAAAGTAACATGATGGAAAAGACTGTACAGAGTTGCTCAATTGGTTAGTTGTTGAAAATAAAAATGCACAATTGTGTATATTTTACATTAAAAAAAGTAATTTTACATAATAAAAGTTTTCATGAAAATTTTTGAAATATGAATTTGTATTATGCATTAATATTTTTTAGATATCTCTTTTTAATCTATAAAATGCAGTATATTATCTTACTTAAACAATGTTATAATAATAATAACATTCCACAGTTTTTGAATAATTTAAAAATTTTAAAGATGTCATTTATTTATTTTTTTAACCATGCGAACCCAAAGTTAAGTGACAAGAATTTTGCCCGCTCTGTAACACGAATACATTCGTGACAATAATTTAATTCAATCGGAATTGCATAATTTCAGTTTTTACACCGTCGACTATAATTATATGGTTTTTTAACTAATTTTCAAGCTTACACTCTAAATAAGAAAGAGTGACTATTCACTCCGGAGGAGTGGATATTCACTCTATCGCAGAGTCAAAATTTGCCCAACCTCTTTAGAGTGACTATTCACTCTAGAAAAAAGTGAAATTCTTGACGCACATTTTTTAGACAAATTTGATAAATTATTTTAAAAGATGGAATTCTTTTAGAGGAAAAAATTCTGACAACAACTTATTATGTGTAATTTATATTATCGTCTGATACTTTCAAATTTATTCTTATTTCAAGATTGCGCATGCTAAAAAAGCTGCGAATGGGAAGATGCGTTTGCGTTTTTTTTTTTTCTTCTTCCGAACAGAAGTATGCTAATTCCACAGTCTAAAATGATTGCAAAACGCATAATATAAAAACTTTTTAGTGCGAAATAAACATAACAATTGATTGGAAAGTGCTATTCCAAAAATCAGTACATATACATAGTAAAAAGATATCAGATGAAAAAAAAAAAAAAACAGGGAAAAAAAGAGCCCATTTCAAGGCGGAGTTTCAAGTAAGGATTTATGACTATCGCAAATTTATCTTACATCGAAAACATCCATCGATATCCATCGAAAGCATTATGCAGAATTAGAATCAAGAAACAAGATTATCATACAGATTATTTCAGAAAGCAATATTCATATTTTAAACGTTAAAAACAACAACGCCGAAATCGTCTAAAAAATGTGCGAACACCCGTCTGTACATTTCCGCTATGACAAAAATTCCGTTACAACAAAGCAGTTATTTATTTATTCATTCATTTTTTTCTTGCTAATAATGTTTCCATAATTAGAGCAAGATTAAGATTGTCCGAGGCCCAGGCCTGTTTACCAAATAGGCCCGTGAAGCCGAAGTTTACTCACTGAAATACAAAGGGGCCCCCAAATTTACTTTTCAAAACTAATTTTTAAGGGGGAAATTTTAGTCAGGGTAAAAAACGTTTTTTTTTTTCTTAAATTATAGCTGTTAAATTTTTCCTAAGATTATTTCCGACACATTTATACTCTTTTTTTTTTTCTATAATAAATGTTATAAAATCAGTGATTAAATGCAACGTTTTTCATTTCTCTTATGTTTAATTTCAAACGTGCTAAAAATAACAGAAAATTTAATCTGTATAGTTATATTTTGTTTATATTCATAAAGAGGTTAGAAATGATATAAAATATGTAGAATAGGTTATTTAAATAAAGAGGAAAATAATTAGCATTCAGAGATATTAAATTTCTGTTTATAAAATAGAAGCAAAATTGTGTTGCAGCTAAGCATAAATTTACTTCAAATATTTATTTTCTCTGCCCTTTTCTTAGCATTGGCAAATCCTGCAATTTGTAAAGCATAAAATATATTTCCTGTCCATAATTCTATCGATTCATTTATTATTTCAATGCCTTTTTCAGTTTTTTTTTTTTAAATCGTGCTACTATATATAAAGGATTTCATTTTAGGTGTTTCGTTTCGATAACTGAGATTACTCGGATTCTCATCCGTCAGCTGGCGCCATCTTGTAATTTTATTGGAAAAAACTGTTTTTCCTCACTCTTCAACGGAGTGAAATATCTCACTCTTGTCAACGGAGTGAACAGTCACTCTCGACAACGGAGTGAGATATTTCACTCTTTTCTAGAGAGTGGAAAGTTCCACTCTTTAAAGAGTGCATATTTATAAAATTCACTCCTAAAAGAGTGAAAATGCCTCTCACTCTTCCAAAGAGTCAACTTCTCACTCCTTCCAATTTTAGAGTGTAGGTTTTGCTTAAATCTATCTGTATCGTGTGCAGTCCGATTATGAAAGATTGACTAATTTGTACTTAAAACAATGTAAATATAGCTCAACATTTGTTGCCGGCTAATATTCCATAACAAAATGAAAACTTCATCGATAAATAATAAAATAATATAAATAAAACACAAATTTAACAGGCATGTAATCAAACTGCGAGCTTAAACCTCTGAAATTATCAGAATTAAAAAGGCTGCTGTAAGTAGCGATCTTTGACGGTTTCTACGGCTATTAACTCCTGACATGCAACTGATACGAAAATATCACTTTTATTTATTTCAAAACTTTATTTGAATATTTTTTGTGGTATTTTTTCATATAAAAATGTTTTTTGGCGTTGTTAGTGGGCAATCTAAATATATATATATATTAAATGTAAAAAATCTATTATAGTTTCCAGTAAAAAAATTTCACCTATGCTAATCATACCATATATAGCCCGGTAAACCCCAGGTTCGATCTCCTAGTTTTTTCTTAATGTAGTTCTCAAATTCCATGCTCAACAACGTGAAACTTTCTGACACATTTTCTGACTCATTTTCAAACATCATAAAGGCATAAAGTTGGCAGTTCTTACTATTGAAGAGATTTGAAATCGAATAGCGTTTTCCATTTTTTGTATATAAATTTACTTATCGAGTTATAAGCGATTCTTCTCATGTGACAAGTTTTTCCCCTTTCTCGTGCTGTCGCATCGGGAATTCGGTTCAAAACGTCAACTTTTGTAGTATTTTCTGAAATATCTTCTGCCTTTAACAAAAAATTGAAAACTTCTGTCGATTACTTAGTTTCTGAATAAAAACACCTGCCAATTTCAGACGCTTTCGAACAAAAATGAATTCAGAAATGTGTCAGAAAGTAGCTCTTTTGGATTTGAAAGTAGCCTTAAAGTCATAGCGTCATGATAATAAGGCTAAACTGAGATTTCGAAAAATGAAACTTTCAATGTCATACCATGCAAATTTTGCACACACGGATAACTCATCCTGGTGTCATTTTTATTTTAATACTTCAAAAGTGTTAGAATTATTTTTCACCAACAATGTCTTATTTAGAAGACATCTTTTATAGAATAATATAATGAAAAATTGCCCGTAATGTAATTAAACTGCTTCTTCCTCTTTCATATTTTTTCCCGACAGCACGTACATCGCTGAACAGAATTAATTACGAATCTATTTTAAAAGAAATTTTTATCTAACGCTGATAATGAAAATCGATAATCTTACGAGAAATCAGCGAAACTTTACTCAATCGATAGGTTATGTAACAGAAGTTAGGCACTTTCAAGTTACATTATAAACGAAGCCATTGTTTAAATGTAAATAAATTTCACTGTTACTCTAAAATTATATTACTTTAAACTATTTTTTTAAAAATTGAAAATTTTCATATTAATTAGATAACTTTTCAATCTATTAAAAAAAATTAATAAATAAATCAGATTGAGTCTTCATTTATAACCCTTAAATGAGATTTCGGAAAATCAAACTTCCGAATTTATTCTAGGCGGATTTTGCGCGCACTCGTCCTGTTATTTTTATTTCAACAAAATTGGAATAATTTTTCTCAAAGAATATTCTTTCTAGAGGGCACCTCTTTTAGAAACAATATAGCGAAAATTAACCCTCACCTGTTTAAACTATGTAATTTTCTATATCATTCGACAGAAAACGTGAACATAATTATGAATCTATTTCAAAAGAATTTTTTGTCTGAAAATGATAACGAAAATCGATAATCTTATGATAAATCAGTGAATTTTTACATAATCGATAGGTTATGTAACATAAATTGGGCACTTTCAAGTTACATTATAAATGGAATCAAAGTTTAAATGTAAATAAATTATCTGTGAAAGAGATTTCATTCGTTAAACAGATTCTATAACTTTTACAGTTATAGAATCTGTTTAACGAATGAAATTTTTTTAAAAACTTAAATTTTTCAGACTAATTGGATAAAAATTTTAATCTATTAAATAAAAAAATAAATGAATCGGATTAAGTCTTCATTTATAACCCACAAATGAAATTTCGGAAAATGAAACATCCGAATTTATACCAGGCGATATATATATGCGATATATATTTGTGCGCACGCGCCCTGTTATTTTTATTTCAATAACTTAACAAAATTGGATTTTATTTTTGTCCAAGAATAGTTTTTCTGCACCTGTTTTAGAAACAATATAGCGAAAATTGACCCTCGCCTGTTTAAACTATGTAGTTTTGTATATAATTCGACAGCAAGCATGAACATAATTAATTATGAATCTATTTCAAAAGAAATTTTTGTCTGAAACTGATAGCGAAACTCGATAATCTCATGAGAAATCAGCGAAATTTTACACAATCGATAGGTAATGTAACTGAAATTAGGCACTTTTGAGTTACATTATAAATAAAGCCAATGTTTAAATTTAATTAATCTGTGAAAGAGATTTCATTCGTTAAACAACTGATTCTATTATTGTAAAATATTTTTTTTTAATTGAAAATTTTCAGACTAATTGGATAAATATTTCAATCTATTGAAACAAATTAAATAAATAAATAAATCAGATTGAGTCTTCATTTATAACCCTCAAATGAAATTTCGGGAAATGAATCTTCCGAATTTATAACAGAACTGATTTTGCGAGCACGCGCCCTGTTATTTTTATTTCAATAACTTTACAAAATTGGAATTATTTTTCTCCAAGAATATTCGTTCTAGAACCTCTTTTAGAAACACTAAAGTGAAAATTGACCCTCACCTTTTTAAACTATGTAATTTTCTATATCATTCGACAGCAAGCGTGAACATAATTATGAACCGATTTTAAAATAATGTCTGGAACTGATAGCAAAGCCTGATAGAGAAATCAGCGAAATTTCCCGGAATCGATGTGTAAAGGTTTAATACTATCCGGGTAGATTTTCCATCCGAATAATTTTTTCTATAAGTCTAATTGTCTCAGTAACAAGTCTCAATTATAACGTTAGTTTTTCTACGCAAATTTTGCTTCCTGCTATTTTTATTTCAGCAATTTAAGAATTTTTTTCTAAGATTATTTCTCTTGTAAGGCATATCTGTTAGAGAAATATGTAACAAAGAATTGACCCTGCTGTAAATTACACCATGTTTCTGTTCATATTTTTCCTCTGCAGTGTACAAAGCGCTGGACAGAATTACAGCTCAGTTTCAAAAGAAATTTTTATCTGAAGATGATAATGAAAATTGATAATCTATGAACGAAATTTTTACGCTGTCGATGAGTTACGTGACTGCAATAAGGCACTTTCAAGCTACATCATAAATAAAGGTATTGTTTAAGTCGTTATGTACCAAATTGTGAATTAATCAAAATTTCGACTTTCAAAGCAGTTTTTCCGAATATTCACAAATATGTTTGTAGATTTCTCCAGTCATTAAAAATTTTTCCTTTATTAAAATGTAATGAACTAAATCAGTATTTACAGGGATTTTGTAGACTATTTACAACTCTACCCAAATTATTCCTTTAAAAGAGAAGGCAAGTCCAGTTGATTAATCGTTCAAAACTCTAGGTCTAGATAAATAGTCTTGAAGTGTGTTTGAAACCTGCTTAAAATTTCTTGAATAATTTGATAATAATGAAAATTGTACATCTTCAACTCTTTTAATCCCTTGAAGGGCGATGGGATATATTTTATTCAAATTAATTTTAATCAAAATTTGTACCAGAATTTTTAAATAAATTTTTCCTTTTATAACTTTTTGAAAAAATGGTGTAAAATTGCATCCCCTTATTTTAAAATAAAATGATTCGAAAATTAAGGTATGAATTCAACATTACAGAAACGCAATTAGCCCCTGAAAGGATGAAAGAAGGAAATTTACCTAACAGCGGTTTTTTTCCCCCCAGCCCTCCCCGCCCCTAAGCTTTGATAGAAGTTTTGGATAATCTTGATAATATTTTCTCGTTTGGATATGCTAACAAAAAACTATTCAAATTTCGTTTTCATTAATATACTTGATGGAACTGCACGTTACGTTACTAATAATCTTACGTTCAATTTTCCGCGACTTTTTCTCAAAAGATTTTCATGCTAAATGCACCTGTTTAAACTTGCACGGATTTTATGGACCGATTGTTCCTAATAAACTTATTGCAGCTGCATCAACAAAAGAGACAGTGTCCTCTTTTGACCTGACAGTTTTTACTATAAAATGTCTTACGTCATTGATCGCGTTTCTCCTTGGAGGCTTTTCTTTTTCTTTTACTTTCTGCAGTCATTTTTATGTACTGTGAAAATGCGGATGTTCCTAGTATATACTGATCAACGTGATTAAGTACGGAGATTTCTTTTATAGATGTCACGTCATGATAATGGTTACACAGAAGATATTGTGATGTGAACAGGATTTTAACCGACTACTACTCCATGCTAAGGTGAAAGTATTTTGTTGTTACAAAAAAAGTAAGAAAAACGCCATGCTTTTCGTTTAATAAATGTAGTGTGGCCATATCATATGTGTATGGCAATCGGGCCGGGCTTTTAGGTTTAAAGGGACCCGGAAGCAAGAAATATTTTTAGGTACCATATATTATTTTCAAAGATAATTATTTATTTACTTTTTCTGCTGATTTATAAAAATTTTAATTTTGAAAAAAAAGTTTAAATCAGCCTTTTTGACAGCTGAAAAGGCAAAAGGAGTATTCGTATGAGATTTGACAAGAAACTCCATATAATGTCTATAATCTGCAAGTCTTTTTTCTGTTATTCCAATTAGTCTATGAGATATAGAGTCTGGAAATTGGAGAAAATGATAATCGGCCACGAAGAAAAGGAAAATTTGTGACAAATATGTCGTGTTTAGAAACACTTTTTATTAAATAAATTTTCTGAGTTTAGTTACAGAAATATTCCTGGAACCCATTGTACTATTGTGTTAAAATTTAAATGTTCAAAAGGCAGAACAACTTGTTGATAACAGATTTGATTATTTATTGTATTAGAATATTGGATACATAAGGTTACCACACGTATATCCCTATGTCCGTACCATATGAGTTCGTGAAATGACTCTTTCTGAACGCTTTATTGGCACTAAAATCACCAAAGAAAATAAATTAGAATGTATTTGATTTCACGGAGTCATGGTATGTACATAGTCATATCTGTGGTATAAATACTGGTATATCAAATATGTTGCAAAGATTTTTTTTTTGCCTCTTAAAACTTTAACACAAAAATACAGTGGATTCCAGGAATATTTCTTTAATCAAACACAAAATTTATTTAATGATCCTATTACATCTGATAATTTCAGATGCTTTTATTTTAATACAGGATAATATGTTAGTCAACATAAATGTAAGACTGGCTTTAGTAAATATTGGAATATGTCACCGCTCAATAATAATAATAATAATAAAAATAATGTGCCGAAGTATACAAGTAAAAGGCAATCAAAGGCTATCCCTTCTTCCGTGTAGAGTCTAGAAGGACAAGGTCAATTCTGTCTAGTAAATAACTTCTTTTAAAAAAGAATGATCCATTTCATTTTCCTTTAAAAAAAATCATATAGTAAAGATAATTCAATGTCGACGGAAAGCATGATCCGGTTCGGAAACTGATTATAGCAGCGCAATACTGATAAATGCAGAATTGAGTAGGTAGAATAAATAAACAAATAGATAATCATAACGAGTAACAGGTTTGTCAATGAACCGAACAGACAGACGCGAGGAATATGGACCAATTTGCTTCCTGCCGTATCATGTATGCTTTTGTTATCTGTTCTTTATGATTATCTATCGCTCCGTGACCTTTTCCTGTCCGCTTCATTAAGATAGAGAGTCATTTTGTACTTAAGTTTCATTTGGTTTTTTTCTAGTAGAGAAACGCTGACAAAGAACAGTTGGATCTGCTTGAATTTATAGTGAATAGATTTCCACCGATTAAATGAGAGATACGACACGCTGTTCAAACAGGATTTTTGGATTAGATTATTTTTCTGTTAAGAGCGGTGTACATGTGAAAATTGTAAAAGAGACAACTAAAGAAATGAGAAAAGTGAAATTAATGGGGACATGAAAAGAGAAGATGAGATTGAATAAATAGAGGAGCTGTTCATTCGTGCCAAAATGAATTGTGAAATATTACAGTGCGGTGGAATATTGTTTATATCACTTAATTTTAATCAAAATATGTGCCAAAACTTTTGAATAAAATTTTAAATTTAGAATCTACATGGAATTTTTTTTATTGCTTTTATATATTTTCAAATTAAAGTTTTCGTAAATTTTGGAGCGTTTTCGCAATTGCATCAACATAATTACTTACCTCCGAAAGGGTTATTACAGAACTGTATATTTCTCCGGTTTCATTGGAGTTTTAAAACTTTTTTTTAAGCAGAGTCAAAGTCAGACAGAGTAGAGCTGTCAACCTATAAACGTCTTTAAGTACCAAATATCTGGTTATGGATAATGTTTGAAGAGATAAAAACACTCTATACGTGAACTACCGGGTCAATAATATAGCTTTTTTTTTTATTATTATTCTAAAATTATTTATGCAACATTATATTTTTATGTAGAGTTGTGCAAGACATCATGTAAAGAGAGACGAATCTAGTTTTAAATCTTAGAAGAAATTTGTTTTTAAGATTACCCCCCCCCCCCCTCCTCTCCCCCCAAGTACATAACCGATTTTTTATAATAATGCTTTTGCATATATTTTGGAGTTCTTCGCCACTAATGTTGTTGAAGCACCGATAACTTTTTTAAAGGTAATAAATAATAAATAATTAAACCAAAAAAAATCTTGACTGCACCACACTAAAGCAAACTTTTACCCAAAAATGGTTCATTTCTCCTCCAAGCAATTTAAAGATAGTTATTTAAAAATGTCTACAAAATATGCGCATGTAAAGAATTTAATTCGAAGAAAATTTCTTATTTAAATGCATTTTTTAGACCATTGTATTTATAATTTTTAAATCTTCGCGTATTAGTCGTCTACTAACTTTGAAAAAAAAAAAGGAATTCCAAAATTCCTTTTTTTTTTCTTTTATGTCTCGAGAACCTTACATCGCCATCGTGATCTCGAGTTTGCAATATATGAAGCCGCTGTCGCAATCGAGATTACAGGGGTTACTGTGTAATGTATGGCTTCAAAGCCATGATCTTTCTAAATTGCACCCTCTTCTTGAGGGAGGACGTTACATCCGGTTTTTACCCTCCAGAGAAGTTTTTTTCGTTATTTCTTTCAAATGAAGGTTATTGGAATAGAGGCCCTATATTTCCCCCCCAAAAATAGCTTTTCTGATCCATTGTAAAACACAACACACACACAAATAACTTTTACATTTCGACATTTTTAGAAACTGTTCTGTGCAAGCACTTATGTCTTAAGTGACAATCCTGTCAAATTTCAAGTTTCTAGCCCTAACAGTTCCAAATAAAAGGTAATCTAGAACTTTATAATTTTTTCAGCTCATTTCGCATTTTAAATTTCGAACATTTTAGAAATTGTTCATACCGAGTATTTATATCTTAAAAGTAACCACTACACAAAATTTGAAGTTTCTAGCCCCATCAATATCACAGAAATTGCAATTTTAGAACATTTTTTGCTTCTGCCACTCCCTTGGGGGTCTATGTTCTACCGACATAAAATATAGTGTGAGCATGTTGGAACACAGATGGCCACCAGCATTTTGCCACCATTATTTTGTTTCATAGATTACCCCTCCAAACAAATGTTACTTCTTTATATTATTAGTACTAGGGCATCCTACCCGAGATAGAGAATATATGTGAAAACCATTTATTTTTTTTAATTGAAAATTAATAGATTTTTTATATTTAATATTTTTTTATATTTCCCCCTAACAACACCAAAGAGCATTTTTACATGAAATATGTCTATTATATATTCAAATAAAATTTTGAAATTTATTATCAGCGGTAATCTGGTATTGGCCTCGTGTCAGAACTTAATTGCCGAAGAAATCGCTAAAAATTTCGTTATCTACAGAAGTTTTCTTTATTCTGATAATTTCAGCGGTTTTAAGCTTTCCATTTACATGTCTGTTAAATTTGTGTTTCATAAAAACTATTTTATTTATTGCTTAATGAAGTTTTAATTTCGTTGTTGAATATTAGCTGGAAACAGATGCTGAACTTTTTATAGTGTTTAAAGTGAAAACAGATTAATATTTTGTAATCGTCTGCAAACGATAGAGATAGAGTTGAAAAAAAATTATGCCTGAAATTTAATTTAGATGCTATAATAAATGAGTAAATTGCGATACAATTTTCAAACAAATTGCATTTGAAATTAGGTTTTCTTTTTCCTATATAACAATGTAAAAATTGAAAATATGCGATGTTTAGGAAAAAAAAAAAAATGCAGTAGCAAAAATCGTAAAACCGAAATTTCATCGTCAATTCGCCATTCGCAAAATGACGTCAGCATTACGCACGGACACGTTTGTCCTTTATAATATAGATAGAATGAGCATTAAAATATAATGAAGAGCATTAAAAAGTATAATAACTAGTACAAACATAAAGAAAATTAGCAAATGCGAAGTGTTGAGATACGTTACTGGAAAACCTATCTGCTTGTATCCTCATAAAACGTTTGGAATCGTTCATTCAAATAATCGCGTCTTCTCCTCCTCTGTTCATTAATAAAGAAATCTCAATTCATACGCTGGACTTTTAAACTTTCATTTTTATACCCGACATATAACGCGCGCACCTTGTAAATTTTAATCAGTTTTCTCGTTCAAAAGTACGCGCTATACTCCCCAATATGCGGTAAATAAAAATAAATGTTTAGTATTTCGCAAAAGTTCAACTCTGTACATGGGTTTTGTATTAAAAAATCGGTGAATGTAGAATTGTGAATGGACTTTGAAAATAATTTGCATTTTTGAATTGCTTTCATCCGCACATGGAATCCAATATTGAACTAATGAGAAAAATTCTATGCTAGATTTTCAGTATCTCATACAATTTTTAAAGTTCTCGTCAGATACGTTCTGCTTTCTCAAAATTTGTCTTCGCATCTCATGAGCTTTTAAAAAGACAATAAACTTTGAAATTTTTACCTAAGTGATATTTATTACCTTTTTAAAAATACCTAAGTTTTAGAAAACGCATTTTAAAACATTTTACACCTGGTTGCAATAATTAATCCAAATTATTGTAAATTCATTCTATGGTATCTCATCGAATCAAAATAATTCCGCTACATTATGGTCTATGGGGAAAATCGTTTGCAGTGTGTTTTAATGGTTTTACTCTATTTCAAGCATAATGAAATTTATATACATAACTGAAGTGCATTACAAGATGCTTACTGTAGAATATAAGTGTGCACGGCATTTATCGTTCATTTACACACGAAATAATTTTTACAGTATATGTCTATGAACGATAATTGCTGAAAGTGAGTTTCCAGTTGGGGTATGCGTTTTTCAGTTTAAAAAATATTTTGGACTCAGATAAGTGGTATGTATAAATTATATAGATCATGTACAGGACAGCACAAAAGCACTCGTAAGCATTACTGTCTATCAGGGCCATCGCTAAGACTTTTTATTGAGGAGGGAGAGGACCTTAAATTGCCAACTCAAATTTCAGCATTTGCCAACTCGTTGAGAAGCAAAAATGAAAAGTTTTCGCCAATTCAACAAGTTTGCCAACTAGTTTTATAATTTTGCCAAGTTACCACAATTGGAAAATATAATATAGTTCTTATTTGTAAAAAGTTTAATAATATTCCCGATTAGATTTAAAACTTTTGCCAAATCTATCAGAAATAGAAAGTATATTATAGTTTTTATTAAAGTTTTAAGCAAATTTGTCAACTAAAAGTTTTTAAATTTGCCAAGTGTAACAGCATTAGGGAACGTTTGGTGGGGGAGGCTCCCCCCCGTCCCCCTTAGCGAGGGGCCTGCTGTCTATGTGCGTGAATTGCTTAAGGGTGGTTTTAAATTGTCTTACACATTTTCCAGCTGAACTGTATTTAGTATACGAAGAAGTGTTTGTAGAATCTAAATAAATTCATATACAGAGCTAAGCAAAGAGCTATGGATACATTGGGGGTTGTACATATATAACGTTATTACTTTAGGGGGGGAGGGGTGTCTGACACATGATATCGCAATATATCTCTAGGGGGAGGGGGGGGTGTCTTTGATATCGTTATCATTTTTGATCCGACCAAAATTTTCTTATTTGATGTAAAGAAAAAGTAATATATATATTTTTTTTGCCTGTTAAACATTTTTATGAAAATACAAAGTTATTATTAAAATCATTAAATAATTATAACATTATTTCATTAAAAAATATGGAATACTCCAACGTTTGGCATCCCTATTCTTCTGCCATATGTGTATGCGTATTGCGTATATAATCCGTGTAGAAAACTAATCCATTCATTTCAATCACTTAATATTTTCCACTCAAAGTAAAATAAATAAATAAAGAAAATGATGAAGCACGCAGATAAAAACCCAACGATAATTTTTCTCTCATCTCTTCAAAACAAGTGACCTAATTTATGACTCTTAAGTTTAAAGTTTATCAAGCAATAGATATTTATTACCTCGTTATAATCGTTCTCTTCTAATAATGTGAAGTATGTTTATAATTTGTTATTTGTGATTATGCCATTATAAACTTATTACAGAACTAAAACATTTAAAAGGACAATTATTCAACGTCAATTTGTTTCAAAGAAATGATGCAACTTTACTCGTAACTTTCCAAACTTTGTGAAAATGAGTCAGTGTATTACTATCCTTCATTCTGTAAAGTCACAGGAAAAAATGTTTCCTGATGTTAAAATTAATCTAAATGTAAACCTTTTAAAATTTTAAGTAATGTAAAATATAATTTTTAAAATCAATCCAAACGTGAACTTATTTATTCAATGTGAATTGTGCATTAATATAATTTTTTACAAGTCTTATTTCAGCAGTGGTACATCTACACGATTATTCAAGAAGTGTTTATAATAAATTCTCAAATAGTTGAAATATATAAACCAGTGGATATTTCATAAATTGGATAGACCTTAGAAAAGGTAAGCAATTCCTTTTCTTTCTGCATGTTGAAGACCAGAGTTAATTTTAATTTGAAGAATTTAATATTCTGATGTTACCCGCTTACCTCGTTGGCCTCGCCCCTTCAAAAGTGATCATGAGCCTGATGAATATATGAACTCAGAATTTATTCTTAAGGATTAATAATTGACTCTAATTAATAAAAATAATATTCAGCTCTTATGCTAGATTAAAAATTCAAGAAAACATAATTGAATTTAATAAACTATTTAAACTAATAAAACTTTAAAAACTGTATAAACAAGTTCTCCGAGATGGCGACAATAAAGGAAATGCAAATAGTAGATAAATTAAACAATAATAATTATTCTATATGGAAGTTTAAAATTAATATGTTGTTAATTAAGGAAGATTTGTACGAACTCGTAACTCAGGAACCCCCTACACCAATTAACGAAGATTGGAGAAAAAAGGATGCAAAAGCTCGCGCTTTAATAAACCTGAGTATAGACGATACGCAAATAGTTCATGTAAAACATTTAGAAACAGCAAAACAGACATGGGATAGTTTAAAAAATATTCACGAGAGAGCCAATTTGTCCAGTAAATTGTATTTGTTACGAAAATTGTATAGTGCAAAACTTCCCGAAAATGGGAACATGCACAAACACATTACTAATATACTGGAAATAAAAGATAAGCTCTCCGCAATAGGAGAGAACATAACCGACTCGCATTTATCTGCACTTCTATTGTGCTCGTTACCTGCGAGTTATAATACTCTAATAACAGCTCTCGAAGCCCGAAATGAAATTGAATTAACTCCCGAATTCATCAAGAGCAAACTTACTGATGAATTTAATAAACGGGTAGAAAATAGTGAGCAAGTTGAAAACTCACAAAAGGTGTTTAAAACACAAAAGAAATACACTCAAGATTATAAAGGGCAAAACAAATATTGTACCTACTGTAAACAATCAAATCACACTTACAAACAATGCTGGCATCTCAAGAACAGAAACACACAGACCACTACACCTAAAACACAATACAAATACAAAAAGTACACATCGTTGTGTTTTGAAAATACAAAAGGTGATAGTAAAAATAAAATGAATGAATCAAAAACAGATGAACAGGTACAAATAAATAAAAGTGAACATAAAGATGCAGCATTCATAATTGTCAATCCCGCTAATAAAACCTGGTTAATAGACTCAGGAGCATCTTCGCATATAGAGAACGATAGGGATATATTTACAAAATTCAACGATACTGAAAAAACTACAGTAACAATTGCTAATGGGAATACATTAAATTCTTACGGAACCGGCGAAACACAAATAATGACAAAAACATCTGATGGATGTATAAATAGAATTACACTTAAAAATGTGTTATTTGTTCCACAATTGGAATCAAATTTAATTTCCGTAAGTAAAGCCACAGAACATGGCTACAAAGTATTTTTCGAAAATGAAAAATGCATACTATCGTGCAATGGAAAAATATACTTAGAAGCATTAAAGAAACATAACTTATATCAAGTTGAAACACTAGAAGAAAGTTCTCAAAACAAAATAAACATTGCACATGATTGCAGAAATAAAGATTGCCTCGAAATTTGGCATAAACGCCTTGGCCACAGAAATAATGAAAGTATAAAAGAATTAGTCAAAAATGACTTGGCCAGTGGGATAAAAATAAATAACTGTAATCATAAAACAAACTGTGAAACCTGTATAAAAACAAAGTCAACAAATGCACCGTACTCTAAATCTATCGAAAATAAAACAACAAAAGTATTAGATTTAGTACATACTGATTTATGTGGGCCTTTTAAAACACCCACAATAGGAGGAAAAAATTACTTCCTTACATTCATAGATGACAGTTCTAGATTCACAGTTATTTACTTATTAAAAAGTAAAGATGAAGTTTATGAAAAAATAAAAGACTATGTACAAATGGTCAAAACCAGACAAGGAAAATATCCGACGGCGATTAGATCGGATAACGGTGGGGAATACATAGGAAATAAAACAGAAGCCTTTCTAAGGGAACATGGTATAAAACATGAATACACAGTTCCATTTTGTCCCAGCCAGAATGGCATTGCTGAGAGAAAAAACAGAAGTTTAATTGAAATGACACGAAGCCTATTATCCGAAGCAAATTTACCTCATAGGTTCTGGGGTGAAGCGATAAATACTGCTAATCACCTCCAAAATAGGCTCCCCACTAAATTGACAAATAAAACGCCATATGAAATTTGGTTCAAAAGAAAACCAAATCTCTATTATTTACGTGTATTTGGCTGTAAAGTATACACTTACATAAACAAACACAAAAGATCTAAACTAGATGACACAGCAGAAGAGGGTATCTTCATGGGCTATGATAATAATACAAAGGGATACCGCGTTTTCACTAAAAATGGTGAAATAATAATTTCCAGATCTGTAAAATTTCTGGAAGAAAAACTGAACAATTTAAACGAGAAAATTAATGATCACGAACAATTAATTGAAGATAAAAAATACATTGAAATAGAAATAGGTGACACACCCTGTACACCTGACGCGCCCAAACAATCAGAAACACATCAACCTCGTAGATCTGAAAGACAAAACAGAGGAGTACCACCTCAAAGATATACTTCCGACAATTTTATTGCTTTAGCAAATGATTGCGATACAACAGAACCTGAAAACTGGAAACAGCTTATCAAAATAAACAATCCACTAGAAAAGAAAAACTGGCTTAAAGCCACTGAAAACGAAATACAATCGTTAATGAAAAATAATACATGGGATCTAGTCGATCCTCCTCTTAATAAAAGAATCATAGGAAGTAGATGGATTTTCAAACGAAAAATTGATAGTTCAGGAAATACACAAAAATATAAAGCACGTTTTGTTGCCAAAGGTTTCAGTCAAAAATATGGGGAAGATTATCAAGAAACATTTTCACCAGTAGCACAACATTGTACCATCAAAACACTTCTTTTAGCAGCAGCTTATAATAATTTGAATGTGCGACATGTAGATATTGACACCGCTTTTCTTCATGGGAACTTAAATGAAGAAATATATATAAATCAACCTGAAGGCTATGTAAACGAACAATTTCCTGAAAAAGTTTGCAAGCTCAAAAAGGCAATCTATGGCCTCAAACAGGCCGCCAGAGCTTGGCATATTAAAATCGCTGAAACACTAGACAACTTGAACTTTATCCAAAGTACAGCAGACACATGTCTTTTCACTAGAAAAGAAAAAGATCATACATCGTACATAATAATATATGTTGATGATATACTCATCGCCAGCAAAGATGAAATAATAGAAGAAATCGTAAATTCTCTAAAACAAGAATACGAATTAAAGGATCTAGGCAATATTAGTAACTATTTAGGTACTCAAATTCAGAAATTACCTAACGGTTATTCTCTTGATCAAAAAATTAAGATTGAAAATTTAGCGAAAAAGTTCAATCTTGAAAACTCCAAACCGTGCAAAACTCCAATGGAACCAGGATATAACAAATTAAATGATGATGATAATTTAATGCCAAATAATATTAAATATCGCCAGGCACTTGGTTCATTGCTTTATATAACAACAATAACTAGACCTGACATTTCAGCAGCAGTAAACATTTTAAGCAGAAGAAATGAGAATCCTCGCGAAAAAGACTGGCAAGCCGTAAAAAGAATAATAAGATATCTATATCATACTAAAGAACTAAAATTAATAATTAACACTAATGAAGAACCAATATTAAAGGTATTCGCTGATGCCGATTGGGCAGGTGATACCAAAACCCGTAGATCAACATCGGGAATATTATATATGTTGGGCAACAACCCAATTCAGTGGACGACGAAAAGGCAAAGTTGCATTGCCTTATCTTCAGCAGAGGCTGAATATGTGTCCGCAGCACATGCTATCCAAGAAATAACTTGGTTATTGAAGTTACTTGACGATCTAGGCTTTCCACAGCAAAAACCAATCACTTTATATGAAGACAATCAAAGTACCATAAAAATGGTTGAATCAGAAAAATTCACGAAAAGATCAAAGCACATCGACGTCAAATTTAATGCCATTAAACAATATAGCGAAGAAGGCATAATTGAGTTAAGATATCTTCCAACAGAAAAAATGATAGCTGATGCACTTACCAAACCTTTACCCAAGCCTCGATTCATCGAACACAGAAATTCAATGAAAATATTAGTTAATCCCCATGAACGGATTAAGGGGGAAATTGTAGAAAACTAATCCATTCATTTCAATCACTTAATATTTTCCACTCAAAGTAAAATAAATAAATAAAGAAAATGATGAAGCACGCAGATAAAAACCCAACGATAATTTTTCTCTCATCTCTTCAAAACAAGTGACCTAATTTATGACTCTTAAGTTTCAAGTTTATCAAGCAATAGATATTTATTACCTCGTTATAATCGTTCTCTTCTAATAATGTGAAGTATGTTTATAATTTGTTATTTGTGATTATGCCATTATAAACTTATTACAGAACTAAAACATTTAAAAGGACAATTATTCAACGTCAATTTGTTTCAAAGAAATGATGCAACTTTACTCGTAACTTTCCAAACTTTGTGAAAATGAGTCAGTGTATTACTATCCTTCATTCTGTAAAGTCACAGGAAAAAATGTTTCCTGATGTTAAAATTAATCTAAATGTAAACCTTTTAAAATTTTAAGTAATGTAAAATATAATTTTTAAAATCAATCCAAACGTGAACTTATTTATTCAATGTGAATTGTGCATTAATATAATTTTTTACAAGTCTTATTTCAGCAGTGGTACATCTACACGATTATTCAAGAAGTGTTTATAATAAATTCTCAAATAGTTGAAATATATAAACCAGTGGATATTTCATAAATTGGATAGACCTTAGAAAAGGTAAGCAATTCCTTTTCTTTCTGCATGTTGAAGACCAGAGTTAATTTTAATTTGAAAAATTTAATATTCTGATGTTACGCGCTTACCTCGTTGGCCTCGCCCCTTCAAAAATCCGCTGTTAGAGAAACTAGGTGCAAAGTATATTTGAAATGTACTTGTTGTGTTTACTATTAAAGAAAAGAGAAAGAATGTTGTCCACCTGATTTGTTGATAAGATGTTCTGTTTTCCCCCTCCCCGTGTAGGGGGCAAGTGCAAAATACATTATTACTGTTGAATGAATTAAGCTACAAAAACATTATTTAATACTTTTAAATATAGTAATTATTTCTTTTAAGCGTTATTTGAGATAAGGTTATTTAATATATAATAGTGATATTTTATTAACTTATCTGCATTCGAAACAGTAAAGTATGCGAATAAAAAATGTATAACTGTATATGTATATAACTGCAAACGAAAGAAAAAAAAATTGAAAAAAAAATTAGATACTGATAACGATATCATTCGGAGGGGCGGGGGGGGGGGTGTCAAGGAATGATAACGTATGATATCGTAAGGGGGGCAGGGGTTTAAAATTACCAAAAAGTTGATAACGTTATCTATGTACAGCCCCTTGCCAGCCGCTTATGAATGGTGATTTCTGGAAGTGTATTTTTAGTTGTGTCAATGCTTTTTTACCTGAATTAAATTTTAGCTTAATATGTGGTGTTCATAAAAAATCTGTAGATAATATACAGGTTTGTATACAAAATAATTCGAGTACAGTTCCATCTATTGGCGTAAATTGCTAAAGGTGATTTTTCAACGGTGTTATGCGTTTTCTAAAGAAAACTAAATTTTAGCATATTATGTAGCATATACAGTAGAACTCCAATTATCCGAATCAATTGGGACCGAACCCTATTCGGATAATCAAAAATTCGGATAATTGGATTTTTTCCAAAAAAGAAGGGTATATTTTAATTAATTACTGTATGTATGTTGAAAATGGAAGATAAAAAATATTTTTAAAGAAAAAGAGCTTTTAATTAATTAAATGAAAAGGCAACACTATTACATGCTAAGCATATTTACAAGTGCTGTACATTAGTACAGTATGTACGTACCGTACTGTAAATGAAAGTCTTGAAAGAAACTTGCGCAAGTCTGGAAAGAACTGGCTGAACATCTCGGTCAAAGTAAGCTGTTTGACAGTCTTCATCTGTTTTCGGGGAGCCAAGTCGCGCATCCTCTTGACAGTCAGAAGTTGCTAGTGGTCACACTCGGGCTGACGCTCCATCCACTTCAACGCAGTTTCAAGGCAAGCAAATTCTTCACTAACTGATGGTCCCGTGTATGCTTCAACTTAGACATTAAGGTCATCTTCTTCCTCGACACTTTCTTCTCTCACACTTTCAATGAGTTCATCATCATTTAGAATTTGAAACCCAGGGTCTTCGCGTCGGGAAAGACCGTAGCGCACGTAAACAGAATCATTATTTTGGGAATCGCAGTACGTTTCCGTCTTCATTTGTTTTTTCTGAAATTCTGAAAGCGATTCGGATAATCAGCGATTCGGATAGTTGGAGTTCGGATAATTGGAGTTCTACTGTATACAGATCTATAGCTCAAATACAGGGCTGCAAACAAAAATTCAACTACCTTTCTGACTATGAAGGGTAATTGCTGAAATTGGGTTTTTAAATGTGTTATGATTTTTTTTAATTGTTTACTAAGATGTATTCTTTCACCTTATTTTAAAAGGTTTAGTTTTGTTACAGTATTTTGGAGGTATTGGAAAGTGTTTCATATTCCCTGCTTGACGCATGTTTTACTTTTCTTGTTTTATCTTCCAAATAATCCATACTACTCATTTGGCTGGCGTCAATAGAAAGTGTTTTATGTACAGATACCATTAACTTTGTCACAAAAATGGTTTCTAACTTTGGATAGGCAAATTAAAAAATACCAAACAATAAAATTGGGTTTAATATATATATATATATATATATTTCAATGATTTATTATTAATGAGATCGACAGAATATTATCTATTGATTGACAATAGCGTTACCAAAATAGCTTAACTTTGAAATTATGTAAAATACGATTGTTTACTTGTGTTGTGATTTTTTGATTTTGACTTGTTTTTGATATTTTACTTGATTTGAGATTGTTAATTGTAACCCATTAACGAACATAAATCCATAATGTACACAAATCATAGTACATTTGCGTACATTTATTTAGTCAAACTTTTAGCACTTCATATTTTCTTATGAAAGTAAATGTTAAAAACGTATATTTTTAGATTAATCTCGTATTTTTTTTTAATTATATAAATACATATAGGGACTTTTTAATTTAACGAAACTTTAATTCTTTGAAGAAATTTGAAGTACTGTAATATATTCAGTATTTATTCTATCTTTACATTATTTGAATGGAAATAAATTTCATATTCCTTACTGTGTTCAAGGTATTCCCGGAAATATATTTTGTATTTATAAATGTATTTTTATTAATTTTTTTTGTAGATATATATTTATATGTATATGTATTTTCATTTAAAAAAATTATTTGATTTTTAAAAATTATATTATTTTAAAGCTTTAAAACTTGAATTATGTTGGAAGTAGGCCTCTTTTTGATTTCTTTTCTTTCCTTCTTGAATGCAGAAAAGAATATTAATTTGACTTCGGGATTTATAACAATGTTAATTTAAAGTAAATTAATTAATTCTGAAAAAAAAAAAAGCTTTTTTTTATTAGTAAATTTTATTACGAGAATCGGTATCATTTTTTTTTTTTTTCGTTTGAAATAAAAAATGCTTCATAACAATATATTTTATATAAATTTAGATGTATCAATTTGAATGTGACATGACATACCTTGAAAAAATATACATTCTGAGATAAAGGCATTTCAATCTTCGGAAAGGACATTGCAACACACAATGATCAGTGTATATACACTGTGAAAACAAAAAAAATGACTTTATTGTATAATACTAGCACCCCAGCTGGCAGTATTATATCCTAAAATTAACAGTAATAACAGTAAGATAAGCAGTAATACGCTACCGCGCAATTATCGTGTTTACATGCAGTTTGCGTTATTTTATTCTAAAAATGCTAGAGTATTTTTTAAACCGAAAAAAAAGTACAAAAAAAATAGATTTTTTGTAATATAAATATAATAATAAAATATGACCAAATGTAAAAAAATTATATTTTTTGAATGAACTGTTCGTGTATGGAAGTTATTTAGAATATATATAACATTTCATCAATGCTCTGAAAGGCTACGCATATTATGTTATTTTTATATTATTGTTTTCTTTTCTAGGCATATTCTTGTACAAAGAGATTTACTTGAATTTATCCATCTCTGCAAAAATATAATGTATCAGCAGGATTAATGGGGACTTAAAGAAGATACAATAATAGGTAAGAAAAATTGATTCCTTCTTCGATTCCGAGGCTTACATGATAGTCCAATAAACCTTCAATATTTATTAATGTGCATAGGGAAAAATCATTATGTATATACATATATATATAAACTTATTTATAGGGAACTAACAAGAAAAATGGTTCATTGTTCTATCTTTGGCTAAAAAGTTTAACTGTTGCTAATTTGTTATTGAAGAATAATTATCTCGATGAAACAGCCATTCCTCCCAACCTGTTTAGATTTAATGAAGTTGCTAAGCTTTAACAGATACGCAATATTTCAGATCGATTTCGCCAGTTTCTAAAATACTGTTCAAACGTGATCACGCATGTCGCACGTGAATAGAATATATTTTATAACATAATATACTTTTAATTTTCTCGCCCAATTACTGCTATTTATAATTTGTATAAAAAATTATGTATGTAAATAAAATTTTTAAGTGCTCCGTTTACTGGAAGCATTTTGTATTTTATCATGCATGCGAAGTAAATATATTTTGTAATGCACTTTATCATATTTCCGCTAAAGATTTAATTGAATAAATGAAAAATAACTCATACCCAGTAATGACATTAATGTAATTTTTTACTTTATTTTCAGCTGTGCCAATATGTTAAAGATTGTTGAAATCTGATCGCGATCGTGCACATGTAAACAAAATTTATTTTATTGCGTACCTTAATTTTCTACTGAAGAATAATTACCGCATATAAGCAACTATTTATGTTTGTAAGATCTATTATTTAAAATTTTCGTAATTTATGATATATGTAAGTAAAATTCTTAGATCCTCCTTTTACTAAAAGATGTTATCATCCATGCAAAGAAAATATTTTTTATAAAGTACTTTTAATTTTCTGTTTAAAATTAATAGAATCAACAGAGCTGAAGCAATTATTCATGTCCAATAATCTCTGTAGTTCACATTAATATATTTTTATTTATAACATGAACTTTTGGTTTTATGATACGCCAGTTACTGATATTTATCATGAACAGAAATTACTTTTCTATTGGAGAATAATTATCTCAGCGAAGTTATATGAAATTCATATATATATTTTTTAAACGTGGGCAATTTTAGATTAATTAATATATCTTCGTACTATATTTTATTCCCCATTTACGTGAATTGCAATCTCAGAAATTGCGTATATGTTGTTGTTATACTTTCTGTGATTTATTCTTTCAAATATGATTATCCCAAAGACTTTGATTTTTATTATTACTCCTTCTTTATATAATGACTTTCCGAGTAGGCAAAGAGATAATGAATTTGGCTAAGCTATCTTATACCTTTGATGAAGAAATACATTAATTTTTCTAAGCTACTCTGTAAAATGAATTTCGTAGCTTTATTCTTTTAATTAGTTTCTTTTTATTCAATTCTAATCTATATATATAAATAGACATGTGTGTTCCTATATATATATAAATATGGGGGTGTGGGAGATATGGTGATTGAAAGTGGTCGACTAACGACATTTTCATATAGATGTGTGTATCCTTATATTTCACTTTGCAGCCACAGCTACTCAGCGCAGACCAGTGGTGTTTGTGTGTGATAGTAGCCCTGAGTATGTCATCATGCACTATGGTGGTCACATGTCGGTAGCTGTGGGGGGTGTGAGAGATATGGTGGTTGAAAGCGGTTGACCAAGGGCATTTTCATATTTCGACCAAAGTGTTCTAAAAAATGTTTGGAATATTCTTCAACGGAAATTGGGTCATTCAACTTAACATTTAACTAATTAAGATATAGATAACTGAATAAGATGATTTCGCGCCGCCTACCGGTGAAAAATGAAACCGGATGATATTGCAGCGCCTGCTATACAGTGCCGTAGGCACCCGAGTTCGTTCGGTAAGAGGTTTGTTTAGAATAGAATGCACGCCGAAAATGACTATTTTTATCGAAATCGCAAAAGAAAGTTACAGATTTCCGGTCAAATCCATACGAATCAGCTAGTTTTATTCTAATAGGCTTTGTTTTACTTCAACATTCATATTTCTAATATAATATTTCATTAAGGGCATTTGGTGTTTCTGTTTTTGGAGATTGTATTTGTACCTTGATAGAAAAAGGGCTAATGTTTAAAAATCACTTTTTTTGGTCTGTCCACCAAGCACTTCGCAATAGTCATAGGTATAACAGAAAAAAGTTCCAATATTTTTTGTTTAATATATTCGGTTAAAAATAAAAATAAAAAAATAAAAAAATTAGCTTTTTCTGAAAAATTGGACATTGGTCCCTTTTTCTATCAAGGCTATACAATCTATGCAATAAAAGTCTAAAATTTATATTTCAAATTGATATTTTAAAAAATCAAAGCAAATTCCATTTGCATATAAGGCGATAGAGCTATTCTCGGAAACTGAAATCTAACGAAATGAGAGCTTATTTTGAGTATGTAGTTCATTCGACGTAGACCCAGAATATATCTTATATGTCGACGTATAACGCGCAATTTTCATACAAGAAAATTCATAGAAACTTAGTTGTGCGTTATAGGCCGGTTATTTAAAAGAAAAAAAAGAGAGAGATTTAATTTAATGAACATTTTATTTCCGTCGTTGGATTACATGAAAAGTAATAGTTATTAGACTTTTACAATAATCTTTATTTTGTTTTTCGCTATTGTATTTCGTGAAGATTTCTTCGCAAAGCTTAGGTACGAGTTATATACCGGAGCGCGTTATACGCCATAATATACGGTACTTCGGTTGACAGCGTACCGATGATCAGATAATAGGTTTTGGTTGACGGACATCGTCATATGATTTCCACGGATTCATTTTGTGGGTAAAATTATGCGTACATTTTGTTTTTTATTATCTTGTTTGATCAATCTCTTTGATGCCATGTTCCTAGACTGTATGTACAAAGTTAATGGTAACCTAATTCTTTATCTTGAATTTTTAGTAAAATAAAGTATTGTGTTTATCCTGAAATTTTGATGATTATTTTTCGTTTAACCACTTGTGTTGTAAAAAGCATACGTCGAAATGTAAGTTATCCAAGTCGAGTTATCAAATAACACGGAGATACTGTTAGAATATAGTGGTTATGGTACTTGGCAGCTATGCAACTAATTCACAAAAATATCTTGACAGGCGTGGCACGATTTTCCAACGCAAGAGTTAGACATTAATATGACCATATATAAAAGGTTGAATTTCGGTAAGGC
The DNA here is from genome assembly GCA_963931845.1 of Maratus michaelseni. Lineage (NCBI taxonomy): Eukaryota > Metazoa > Arthropoda > Arachnida > Araneae > Salticidae > Maratus > Maratus michaelseni. The sequence goes on from OZ007593.1 coordinate 231,832,178, forward strand.
GACAGTCTATATTTCAGTATCTTAAAGTATAGAAGGTGTTCACATTTTTTTTTTTTAACGATTTTGACTTTCTCTTTGATTTAAAATAATTAAATGAAAATAAATAAAACCTGTATGGCATCAATTCAGAATAATGTTTGATTCTTTGATTATCGTCTGCATCATTAAAAATATTATTTGCTTTAAAACGTTGCTGGAAAATAAAGAATGGATCGAAGACTATGTATTTGTGCTTTACGAAGAGAAATACTCTTATTATATTCGATTATTTAAAAAAAAAGTATAAGCGTGGTTTCAATATTTCTACACGTAAAATGAGTTGTATAAGTAATAAAAAAGGGAAAAAAAGTCAGTTTATATTTGACGGGGAAAAGGATAAAAAACGCACGCCCAACAAAGTTGGTATTTTTAATTTATAATGTACTATGGTATATGTGTTTAATTTACTTATTAATATCGTATATTAATAAGATTTCGTTTAGTTATATTTATCAGTAAGATTTCGTTTCGGTTAGATTTTTAATATAAATTAATGATTAAAGATATTAATCATTAATTAATATATTTACTTAATCCAAATAAATTCTTAAGAAATTTATTAAGAATTCAAAATTATTCACCGCTTATTATATCTAATGTCGCATCTCATGTTAAAAAAAAAAAAAATCTAACCCCACAAAGAACTGTCGCAAAATCTTTAAAAATCATATAGGAACTATAAACAAAATTATAAAATCTGATTTAAAGATGATTAAAAAAAAACTGTTCACCGCCTAATGTGAAAACATGTTTCTCAGTGTAAAACTAAGTACGGATTGTTGTATGAAAATTATTTAGCATGTGAAAAATGGAATTATGTAGTTACAATTGATGAGACTTGCATATATTTATCTGATTATAATAGAAAAAATCGATTTACTACCGAAAAAGACCTAATATGTTAGTTCAGAGAAAACGAGGTGAAAGTTTTGCTAAAGGTTTTATGGTTATTGCTGGATTCTCTTATAACGGAAAACTAAAAAAAATGTCAAAATTAACTCTGATTGCTATCATAAATAAGTTTTAAGACCTATAATCAAAGAGAACGTATCGCCACTTTACCCAAACAATCTTCATTGTGTTAAGTTCCATCAGGAAAAGGCTACCAGCCATACCTCTAAATCTACTGCTATATTTTTAGAAAAGAGAAATGAAACCGAAATTGAGGCTATTCCATTTAAATGGTCCTACCCAAGTCCCCTGACGTGTCTTCTATACTGTGGAAGCATTTGGACTTATAAAATAAGCTTTTTATAAGCGGCATCCGAAAATATTGGATGGACTCTGGAAGATTATGTGGTCGAAGGTGAAACAAAATCAACCTTGATATTTTAAGAAAAGCTCTTTTATCTTGGAAATCAATGTGTAATATGATAATTCAACAAAAGGGGCTATCAGATTTGAACACATAAGAAAATAAGTCTTATCTTTGTTTATATATTTCTTGTTCCAAAATCGTTACAAAAATGTGTGAACACTCTGTGTAGTTTTACATTATCTGAAAGAAACAACCAATTTCAATTTATTTTATAAATCGAATTTTTCATTACTTAACGCATTTTCCCTTTCCTGTAGTTTGGCTGGATTATATATATATATATATATATACATAATTACAACATTATTTGCACGCACTCCTTTCAAATAATAAATGCATCTTTTATAAAATAAACTTACATACGATCATTTATACTGAAAAGCAACACAATTTATTCTCGGCAAGTTATTTATTAATGATACAGTACATTAGATGTGTGTAATTTATTTGCTTGGAGTCTGTGCGTCTTAGTTCCTTATATGTATTTGAAGTTCCGGATATATGCGTGGATGCTTATAAAAGGATAGATCTTTTATAAAAGGTGAACAGTTTTCATATATTTAGAGTTTTTCAGGAACTCATAATATTAAGGATTGATAAAATATGTTATTTTAATAAATTCACGGATATTTATTTAGAATTGAAATTTTTCGAAATAAATGTCGGAATTGTATTTTTTTTTTTTTTTTTTTTTTGCAAATACGAGTATATCAACTGTAATATTGCTTATTGCTGTCCTGTATTGCATAAGGGACGTATAATTAGGATTTAAAATATTTAGAAATAATCATACATTCCTAATATTTGTCAGTCTTTAAAATCTCGTACACAGAATAACTATAATTACATTAGATCTCAATTTATTATTATTTTTTTAGGTGATATCAAAGATAAGATTTGTTTTTGGAAATATATATGTTTATGTAAACATTTTTTAAAAATTTTTTGCTCTTTTGTGTGTGTAAAAAAACGATCTGGGAAGGAATAATTCTAGTTTCTAATTCTTCTCTAATATACTTAGCTATTTTTTTTCTTTTATGATTTTGAAATCAGTTCACAAAATATTAAAGGATCTATTAGACTATTATATTCTTGTGAATGAAATACTATATTTGTGTATATAGGAAAGGTTACATTAAGGTCAAAGATACATTACGCATAAAATTGATTTGTTACAATAAAATAAAGTTCTATCTATTACAACAAAGTAAACACTACATTGCCTACCTTAACAATAATAAATTTATTGGTGCTTTTTATCCTTAAGCTTTTTATTTACATCTACTGACATTAAAACATGTCCTGTAATTTATACACTGTATTTGTATATGACTTTTCGACGAATAATTATAAAAGTAAAAATAGTTTCTTTAAAAAACACTGAAAAAGAAAGAAGATATGTAAAAAGTAATGAGATGGGTGGAAGAAAAGACAGATAAGTAAAAAAAAAATAATATAAGAGAGAGAGAGGGGGAGATGGAGGGAGGTAGGGGGGGAGGTAGGTAGGTGGAAAAGATTTCTCTATCAATCTTAAATATTTGGTGTGTGTATAATGTAACTGATGTATTAATTTTCTATTTTTTTCATTACTTTTTTTAAACTGGATAATGAATGGCCTTTTCTACATTCCATCACTTGTTGTATCATGAGGTAGTATGTATGTAGAGTATTCGATAAATGTCGCTTTCACTCTCTCTGTTGTAATTGCTATGTTATAAACTATTTGTTCATGTCATTAACTGGATTGGCAGATTGAAGCTTTTTTTTATCTAAAAGTTTTGGAGTAGCCTTTTATTTAACTTTGATAGATCGTATTCATAAAATCTGTGGTCGATGAAAAATCTAAGTTAAATTTTATACTTCAACTATATTATAAATGCAGCTCTATTGCTGAGCCGTGCTCAAAACATTGTGAGGTCTGATACAAATTACACCTATGACTCCCCTAGATTCCTTGTACATGCATATATTTCATACGAAATCAGTTTCTAATACAGCTTTCTTCGACTTAAGATCCGATAAAACTGTACTTTCGCCCCCCCCCCCCCCCGTATACACCCCCACACAGTGACCAAGTGGCTGTTTTGCAAACATATGATGACCGCATATGATGTGCGAAAGCCTACACTTACTTATGTTCCAATATACCTATGCTTTGTTATGCCTTTTTTTTTTTACATAGAATCGGTTGGTGCCATTGAAAATACCAAAATATTGCAATTATAATGCTTTTTTTTACGAGTCTTATTCAAATATTAAAAGATATTTTTGATGAGGTTAGTTCAGAAGTTATGTTTTTTTTACTTAGACTTTCATTCAATCAAACATCGCTAACTGAAAAAGTTGGAAATTGTACGTCAAACGTGACAAATGAGGTGCGTTCGCACTATGGCTAGTTATATAAATATTCAGATCTTGATGATTTTTAATTCTGTGAAATAAATTATATCGTCTGCAGATTAATTTCTGTCATAAAATAAGTATCTCGGTCGCTTGACGTTTAAACCTCGGAAGCTCCTATAACAAAAAAGCACCGATTTAAAAAAAAAAAAAAATCACATTTCTTAATAAATGTTTTTATTAATATTTTCTAAAGTTTTGATTAGATTTTTATAAAATTTGAAATGTCTCGACAAAATTCTGCAAAGATAATATATCTTAAATTTCAAACCTCGGTTGGGTAGTTTTTGCGTTGTTATATGCGGACGGACGGACCAGACGACGACAATAGGTGCTATGTATTTATATAATTACGAACGCACCTAAAAAGTCGTGCCTAAGCACAGGTAATTCCAACGTTTCTCACCTTTCAAATGTCTAAAGAAGAGGAATGTACCAACGATTTTTCTGAATATAGCGGGATCTTGACTGTACAAAACGAAAATTTGAAAAACCATACATAGGTAAAAAAAACCCTATTGTTATTTTTAATTAGGCTCAGAATATTGGTCAAAAGACGAAAAAAAAATAATTTACAACAATATAAAAAAAAAATTGACTTGGATAACAATTTTTTTTCATCAGTTATTCATTTTAAGTTTTCACCTGTTTTTCCTACTTTTACGATACATTTCCTTCTAAAAACGGGGCTTAGACGGTATGTAAAGAGAAAAATAAACATAGATGGTTTCTCATGCTTGTGGGTCTAATCGAACATATCTACATAATTCACAAATCTTGGGAAAATACATACATGTTCACCTATGTCGTGGAAATTCGTAGTTTCGCACACTGCGTGCCCCTGCACCACTCTCTGCATTTACAATGCTCTTTGACTCCAGACAAATTTTATCTATCTCTTCAAATTAGCTTGAGGCAGCATAATTTTTAAATTTTAAGCAGGTATCGTTTTGATTTTATACTGTTATTTGGTACTGTTCGTGACAGCGACACATTTATTACAACATTAAACTACGGTAATTGTCAAAAATATAATGGGGCAATCTCACTCCTTTCGTACCCGCATCTACTTGTATAATGATTACAAAGGAATATGGCATTACGTTCACAGTAATAAGCCTCGTAGGGGAAAATCATTCATTCAGTATATTGGGAGTTGAATGACATGAATCAGATTTTTAGTTTCAATATCATCAAAGTTCCGCGTGTATTCAATATACTATAGATATTTTTCTTTTTTTATGTTCTTGAAATTTTAAAAACTGCTCCGACCGTTAAATGGATTAAAAGCGTGTAGCACGCAAGCTGTGTATTCTTTCAAAAAAAAAGATTAAATTGTTGAAATTAGCAATTACCAAGCTCCTAAATACCTGATAAGCACAAAAAGACACTTTGTGCAATAAAACATGTTTTTGTAATGCAATGGGAAATACTTAGATATCAGACAAAGGGAAATTTTAGTGAAATAAAACATTTAAAGAAAATTACGTCACGTCTTAATTGCATTTTTGTTTATGTATGCATTTGTTTATTTCAAAATACTTTCTTTCAGACGTTTCTAAACTTTGTAATCATACTTTCGGTTAATTTTTTTAGTCACAGCTAATCTCCTGTTTTTTATTGAGTATCCTTTGGATAAAAAAAAATCCAGTTTCGAATTTTTGTATTTGTGTAATATTTTTGTATTTATAGGTTTGAAATGTAATAGAGAAACGGCTGTATTTGGTTTCTTTTTTGAATGCGCTCATTAAATATTAAAGTTTCTCGTAAAGAAAAAATAATAGTATCTTTAAAATAAAAACTGAAAGAAAATCGAAAAGTATCTTTTTTTTCCTCCTGTAAAAGTGATAGAAAGATATAGAGATCGACCGAAACAGATTTTTAAAACCGAAACCGAATTTCGGTGATCTTTCCACTTTCGGTCGAAACCGAAAGTGTAAAAAAATTTACAAACTTATTAATACATACACAACTGCATATAATTATTAATTAATAACAAATAACTACTTAATAATAAATAATTACGTTACTAATTTATTTATACGTGTATTGAACCACATTTCTAACAAACAAACGTACGTATGTGTGTGTAGTGATTAGCAGTGTATGAGTCCTTATAGGTTAGTTTAAGTAAAAGGCACAAAAGCTGAAATAATTTGTTCAATTTGACTAAAAAAAGAAAATTAGCAATAAGACAACATTTTAAGCCTAGAAATTATTAATTATAAACTTTATTTTCCATTTCAATATTCTCAAAGTGAGACATGTTTAACATTATTTTGTACTTTAGCTAATTTTAAATATATACGTATATAAGGATGAAAATGGAACAGTTGTCAATTTTCTTTTAGAATGTGCACAATAAAATCAAAATAAATCTTTGCTCACTCACCGTCTCCCCCCCCCCCCCCCCAAAAAAAAAAGCTTTGCCACTCCCTGCCTCCCTAAGAAAGTATTGAAATGGCACCCCTGTTTGAAATTTTCATCTCCAGTGCCAAGTTGACTCTCTGTGCTTCTATCCAAAACTATTTATTTTCATATCAAATAAAACGTAATTAATTTATCAATAAGACAGAAATACTTTCCAATTATATTAATTTCATCTAATAAAAAAAAAAATATTTTAAGTATATATACCTCGATATACCTTTTGTAATAAATTTCGTAAAACTTCATATCTTTTAACATCGCCTTTCTCAGAAAGCGTTCGGAACAATCTGGAGTTTCAAAGTAAAAATTTTCTATTACTATCAAGTTTGCAGCTTTTAAAGATCACGTGATAAGTCTTTTAAGTTTAGTCATACATGCATTGCTTGCTTTATAATTTTAACTCTCATCATGAATCGGTCATGACGGATAATGATAAACAGTGGAATTCACAGCAATAAACAATATCACATTTGAGCCGATACAACTCATATCAATGAGTAAAGTTGAAGAAGGAACGATATTTTGAAATACAGATAGTTTCGGTCAGGCTGAAATTTTGGCAGCAGTTTCGCCGAAAACGAATATTCGACGAAACTCCGCTTTTGCGCCGAAACCAAAACCAAAATTTCGGTCGATCTCTAGAAAGATATATATCTTTTTCACCTGGCACAGCGGCTGCATACAATGCTAACTGTATAATGCCCCATGACACAGGTTCTAGATTGGAGAGTGGGTAACTCATAACACAACTTATTCCTAAAAAACTAACTTTATGCAGTGCATCTTAATAATTTTTCTATTACCCCCCCCCCCCCTCACCCTTTCTAAAAAAATCGCACGTTTAAATTTACAGAATCTTAAAAGCCTTTAAATTATGCAACATTTTAATTTTCTTTTTAAAGATAGAAAATAAAATGTGTCACATTTTTTCGTGTATTCTGGTTACATTCGAATATTGCTATTTACTTCCTAGAAATTGCAGTGCATCATTTGTTACAAATAATTACGAAATCGCTTTTTTTTTTCTTGTTTCCCATTTTTTAGATGTTCAAAAAAGTCATATAAATTGTTTCAAATATTACCGCAATACTTTTATATTTTTAATATATTATTCAGAGATAGGAAAATTGCACAATTTATTTCAAATGTTCTTGCAACTTTTAAAAATAAAACGAAACTTAAATGTGCGTTTGTATTCATCGTTAACAAACAACAAATTAAACTGTATCTGTGAGCAATCATCGCTGCCTTGTGAAACTATAGAAATAATCTTATAGATGACAATTTGTCAATCATTTTCCGCTCGATAATTTCGGGATATCCGTAAAATGATTAGATAACGTGCATTCTAAACTTCCTGGCTTTCAGGAGAGAAAGTTAGTTTTCAATTGCATTTATTGCCGATCATCTTTTATATGTAAGTATATAAAATACAATTTATATTCTTTTTAAGGATGCTTAAAGGCATCAAAGGTATTGTATATATATAGATAGATAGATGATTGAATAGTAAATAGTGAAATGACTTAACCACAAAATTTTTCAATTGACAACACTGAACTTGAAGACTAATACATTACATTTAAATAAAAACACAGTACGTAATAGAAGATGGTTGGATAATAATTAAACATGGCCACATGCCAACTCTACAAAAATAAAATTAAAGAAGCTCTTTTGCTTTCTCTCATCAAACGAAAACAGTCACTACCGTCAAGCCTTGAAAACTAACTGAATACTTAATGATGACGTAATCCCTCATCTTCTTAGCTCGTAAATCTTTTCTCCAGTCTAGTTGAAATGTTACATGTTTCCCTAACATTTGTGATGGGGGGGGGGGGGGGCAGACTGTACATATCGCTCTATTTTTTTGAACAATTGAGTGTTCAGAAACTGCTTTAATCGTCGTCGAGCTTCTGTAACATTGTAATTAATACAAATCATTTGCAGAAAAAAAAAACTGGTATTGTTACTCCTTGAAACAATAGTTTCATGTGTATCTTCAGTAGATGCACATGGTAATTGGTCAAATCACAATTCCGTGTTTAAAAAAAAAAAAAAAAAAAAAAAAAAAAAAAAATCGTGAACTTATTTATAGCGATTGTTTGAGAAAATTGTTGGTGAGTATTTTTTCAAATAAAAATTTTAAAATGTAAAGGCGTTCCTTTTGGATATTTGAAAAGTGTATGCGAAAACGGGTTAAACATTTTAAAAGAGAAGAAAACAATGAAGCATTCCATTTCGATTAGACAAGGTTTCAGCCCCACCCGAATAAGTATTCTCAACATTTGATATACTTGATCTCTGAGAATTACTCCGAAATACCGGAATTTTTGTCAATAATCTAAAGGTCTTGGTTGTTATTAAAAAAATCAGAAAGCAGCTAAAACTTGTTCTTCGGGGGAGGGGGTGTGGTATTTTCCAAAAGGGGAAGAAAATCATATAAATGCCCATAAAATAAATTTCAACTTTTAATTTATGCATTCATTCAAATAACAAAAGTAAATGGTTTCTGAGTATGTTTTACTTAACCCTTTGTATCACCATGTTGCATGTCTGAAACATACCCTAAAGTCAAAATTTCTTACACAGTGGGCTTTAAAAGAAGATTTTATTTATTTCTGTTGTCTTCCAACACAGCAGTTAATATACATTGCTAATAGGTTCTCAACAGACGGCGATACTGAGTTGTTATTTTTTCATAACAATGTTTTATTTATCATTTGAGCAGTTTCACATCGTTATTGCCAAAATGAACTTCGTAAATTTTGTCAAAATAAAAAGGCTAAAGACGTCAAAAAATACATTTTTTAGAAAGGTAAGTTTGTATTACTTTACAATTTTGTATTAGGAAATTGACAATATTTATAAAAATATGTAATTTTCTGTTTGGTGCAGATTTTAAATAAATCACCTTTTAGTCAAAATACACACACATTTATTTATATATATATATATATATATATATGTTCTAAAAATTTTCAATTATATTTCACATTCTTAAAATGATGTTTTCTATCATCTGACTAAATCATTTTCAAATCCGAGTTGTTTAGTTACAAAGGTGTTAATGTTGAATTTTTCCGTAAGTGTTATGTGACAGAGTGCTAATTTACTTCTAATATTACTTCTAAAATTACTTCTAATTTACTTGACATACTTCTAATAGTATATTATGAATTAAAAGAGCGTCTCTTAAACTGTATTCACTTTAAGTGGTTAGCCATATTTAATAAACATTAGTAGCATAATGTAATATAACGTTGAATATATATAGGAAAATATACATTAAATAAAAGTTTTTGTGAAAAGTTATAAAAATGTTTAGTATGTCTGTGAAACCGTGTTAAATGAAAAAAAAAAATCTATTTTTGAAAATTAGATGAATTAATAAGACTGCATGTTTCTCTCCTTATATAGAGAACAAAAAGTTTTATATAAGTTGCCCATGCAAGTAAGTTGTTAGCGTACCTTCTTATCATGAACACAGCAAATGTAGATTTAATCCACATTTGAGCGAATTAAATCGACAATCAGTTTAGCTATTATTACAGTAATTTTAACAGTCAGAATGTGTAATTGAATTAAATATGGTATTGAAGAATAAACAAATAAATAAATCTTTTTGTAATCCCAATAAAAGTTTAACTTGAATGCCAAATTAAAAATGGTTATTTTTCTATTCTTATATATATTAATTAATGAATTATATATATTAATTAATGAATTATATATATTAACTAATGAATTATATACATACATATTTTTTGTATTGAATAAAATTTAAACTGAATGAGAACGAACCAAATTTAAACATCCTCCCCTCCCCCCCCCCAAAAAAAAAATGTATTAGGACAATAATTAAAACTTCAGTCTGAGTGCTTAAATGAACTAAACAAGTTTGTTTTCCATTGATTTTTTTATTTTTTTAATTATCGCAATAAATGAATATTTATTTTGAATGGGAATGAATTAAATTTAATGCTTTCCAAAAAATCTATCACCAGTAATTCAAATTTATTCTGATTGTATTAGTGGAATTAAATTTTATGCCTTTTTCCGCGGATTTTCTTTTATCGCCAGCAATGAACATTTTTACCTATATACGAATTAATAAATTTTGGTACTTCCTAAAGAGATCTTCCGTTGTTGCAAATAAATAAATAAATAATAATAATTTAGCTTGAATGTATGAATACATTTATTTTTAAACTTTTTCTCTCTCGTTTTCTTATTTTTCACAATTCAGCCTTGAACGCAAAGGGATTAAATATGGTATTTTCTCTTAAAAGATTCTTGATGAACTAAAACTTTGCCGAAATATGCAAGCAAATGATTTCGATGTCTTTACCCGGGTTTTCTTCTATGACAATAAATAAAATTAGCCTGATATCATGCTATAAAGCCAAATATTTTGTTAGTTCCACTTGAAAAAAGAAAACTCTGGGACAAAAATACAAAGTTGGTGGAGTGAAAGGAATTCGTTTTTGCTTGTTTATTTTTGTTAAAAACAAAAACTATACTGTCTCTAAAATAGAACTGCGTACTATTTACAGAACGAAATAAAAAGAGCCGCTTTTTTAATTTCTTATACTTTTTATAAACAGTCAGGTGTATTTCTAAAAGTTATCTGTTATTCCTGCTACATTATACATGTGGGATCATTTTAATCTTTCATAGATCAACGCTTCAATTAGGAACGTCGAATTGAAAAATAATTTAAAAATTAAATTTTATTCATAGATATTACTTTGAGAAAAAACCATACCTTATATATATATATATATATATATATATATATATTACAATTCAGATATAAAAAGGGAAATTATAAAACTGATCTTTTTTGTCATTTTTCAATGCGCACAATTTAAAAATATATTCCATAAAAATAAATGTCATAAAAAATTGAAAAAATGGTTCAATACTTCTTCAGCTCGGTATACGCACTTAAAGTAATTCTTTGCATTTAAAAATTAGAAAAAATCAGAAATGTACTTGCCGCAATTCGTTTAAAAGCCTACGCTAATAACGCGAAGACTAAACTTCGCGAACTAAAGTTAAACGAATAACGGTGTTCATTTTAAATTAAGGACGTTCAGTATCCACTTCAAGAAGAAATGCAAATGTTTTTCATGCGTAATTTGAATAAACACAATAATACAATATCGTATGACTAATATTCAGGGCTTGACAAAAGTGGTCGCCAGGTCGCCACTTGCGACCAACTTTTTTCATCTAGCAACAAAGTTATTTAATCTGGCGGCTTTTTTGTAACAATATTTACCTACAAAATGAACACTTTGTCTCTCCTTCCAATATTAAGAAATAAACTTAAACTATATTCCAGCAAAAAATATTTTTAACTTTTATTTTTACTTGGCAAAAAATAAATGTTCATCAACTGCAAATTTTAAAATAATAAAATCAGAATAATTTGACCGACTTCGACAGAAAAATAGGTAAACAATTGTTTTCCTGCTTCACTATTTTACCAATGACCTCTCATTATATATAGATTTTGTAGCACTCTATCCGGATATTTCAAGTATCTGGCAAATCAGCATTTTCCGAACATGCCAGTTAATTCAACCTTTACAGTATTTCTTTTCTTTTTTTTTTTTTTTTCAGAGATATATAATTTTGATATGTTCCATCAGAAAACTTAGATATCATCTTTCTAAATTATGTACTATTCTAAACTATGTAACGAATAATTGTAAACTGCGTTTGTTATTATTTTTTTCCCAATTAATTCATAAAAAAACTTTTTTGTTTTTATCGAAAATCGATAAAGGGTGAAAGGGGGGGGGGGGTATTTTTTACTCGCGAGTAGAATGTTTTGCTGGCTACCAGATTTTATTAAATTTGTGAGGCCCTGGATAATATTAATGTTCTGGCTCATGCATTTAGTAATTTTAAAAGCATTTCTATAAGAATAGGATTTAAAGATTAGAAGCCATTTTTGCTTAACAACTATTATACGGTGTATGTGCGGCCGAAAAATATTTCTCCTCTTAACCCTTTCAGGGGCAAATCATTGTGTTTATGTAATGTTGAAGTTACACCAGAATTTAAAAAAAAAAAAAAAAAAAAAAAAAAAAAGAAAAAGAAAAAAAAAAAAAAATAGAATTTTACAGTTTTTTTTTTTTTTTTTTTTCCCCCACAAAAGTCATAAAAGTAAAATTTGTTCAAAAATCTGATACAAATCCAGATTAACCCTTTCTGACTCAACTCCGATTTGAAAAATATTTACTCGGATGTTAGAAAGCCGTATTTTAAGCGTTTAAAAATAATTAAAAAAAAATTTAGGACACAAAAATAAAAAATTGACTAATAGGTACTTTTTTCACATCTGCAATAAACAAAAAATTACTTACTTCATATAAATATTATAATTTTTTTAATACAAAATTTTAAAGTACACGAACTCACCTTTTGTTAAAATCTATTTTTGGACATCTCTACCACTTTTTAATTAGACAAAATGTACGAAGTTCATTTTAGCAATAACAATGTGAAACTGTTCAAATGATAAATAAAACTTTGGCATGAAAAATTAACTCAGTATCGCCGTCTGTTGAGAATTCTCTTGTGTTGGAAAATATCAGAAATAAATAAAATCATATTTTAAACCCACTGTATAAGTAACATTGACTTTTGTGTATGTTGCAGACATGCAACGCTACAATATTATATTCAAATAAAATTTTGAAATTTGTTAAAAATGGTTCTTTTGTATTAGCCGCATGCCAGGCTTTAATAGACGAAAAAATTGCTAAAGATATCATATAAAAATACTTTTTGGTGGTGTTAGTGACAATCTAAAAATATATATTAAGATATAAAAAATATATTAGTTTTCGAAAAAAAAAAGTTTCCACGTATGTTCTGTAATCCGGGAATCTCGGATTGGATTCCTTTCTAAAAAAATCCCTGACGGCTCGGCCTACAGGCACAGGTAGATTTCGAAGACGCAGACCGTGGGGAGCCTGTTTGTCGGGAATTGCGGAAGAAATGACCTTTTTGCGATGATGCGGCAGTTGGAACCGCCTACTTCGAAACCTAACTTGTTTGCAGGCGGAGCCAGCAGGGATTTTTTTTGGCTATAAAAGTTGGTCCTATAAAAAAACTTGTCAGTATAAAAGTTTTAGATAATATTAAGCGGATTTGAAATCTTGGGAATTGACGAAGTTATGAATTTTTTTCTTCTAAAACCGCCCTCCCCCCCCCCCCCCTTAAGTCAATTTTTAATTATATCAAAAATCTGTCATACATAAATTTTCGGCCGCCCTTCTAGACGTAATAATAACTTCAAACAGATTCGATACGTATCATAATTAAGAAATTATGGGGTTTTCCTGTTTTCACAAAAAGCCCCTCCATCCCCCCCCCCCCCCCTTGGTTCGATTTTACCCATTAACGAACTTGCCCGAGATTTTATGCCCCTTGATTTTATGTATCAGTTTCGAAAAGATGCGGGAGTTAGAACCGCCTACTTCGAAAAATAACTTGTTTGCAAGCGGAGCCGGCAGGGATTTTTTTTTTTTTTTTTTTTTTTTTTTGGCTATAACGGTTGGTCCTATAAAAACTTGTCAATATAAAAGTTTTAGATAATATTAAGAGGATTAATAATAAATGTACGCGGATTTGATATCTTGTGAATTGACGAAGTTATGAATTCCGCCTACTTCGAAAAATAACTTGTTTGCAGGCGGAGCCGGCAGGGATATTTTTTTTTTTTTTTTTTTTTTTTTTTTTTTTTTTTTTGCTATAACGGTTGGTCCTATAAAAACTTGTCAATATAAAAGTTTTAGATAATATTAAGAGGATTAATAATAAATTTACGCGGATTTGATATCATTTTTTTTTTTTGAGACCGGCGACCAGGTCCCTACCTGCCAGGTTTCCCTAGCTTAAACGGGTTTAGTGCCTGGTACCGGGGCGCGTAGCGCCACTGAAGAGACGCCGCGTAGCGGCTGGCCGTTGCTGACAGGACGGCTATGTGGAGGACTTAGTTTTGTACCCATTTTGTTTTGCTGCTAATTGATGTTATTCTTTTTATATGGACCTGTCATCGTTGCGGATTTGATATCTTGTGAATTGACGAAGTTATGAATTTTTTTTTTCTTCTAAAACCGCCCTCCCCCCCTCCCCCTTAAGGATATTTTTAATTATATCAAAAATCTGTCATACATAAATTTTCGGCCCTTTTCCTAGAAGTAATAATAACTTTAAACGAATTCGATACGTATAATAATTAAGAAATTATGGGTTTTTTTTCTGTTTTCACAAAAAGCCCCCCATTTCCCCCCCCCCCTGGTTCCATTTGGCCCATTAACGAACTTGACCGAGATTTTATGCCCCTTGATTTTATGTATCAGTTTGGAAGAGATTTATGCAGAATTTTTCCAGTTATCGTGTCCATAAAAAAGTGACATAGATAGATAGATAGATAGATAGATAAAGTTTTGAACTGGGGGTGGTTTTGCGTTCTGGGAGTCATGATCGGCGTAGATCTGCAAAAATTTTTCAAAATTTCCAACTTAGGTGAGAATGTAATAGGTAGTATTTCTTACGAAATCTACCTAAAACTTACCATACAGGGTTAAATAAGGTTGCTACATTAGCTATTATTTAGTAAACAACAATCAAAAGAAAGGAACTGCTTCCAAAACAAAAATTAAGCACATGCCATGGACTGGTGAAGTTCACTGAAGGGTAAAAACAGAAGACCGCCTTCAAAATAAAAAATACTTTCACACTCAAAACCCACATAAGTATTCACAAGGATTTTGTAAGAAGTTTTCTTCAAAGCAAACTTTGCGGACATAAATCAAGAACTCTTTACAAAAAAAGCATTGGAGTAAAAAAGAAAGCCAGAAGCCGAGAGAATGCCAATCAAAGTCGAAATTGCTGCTGGCACGCGAGTCTGACACATACAAGGACGTTGAAGGCTTTTCAACACCGAGGACATTTTCTTTGAAGGAACACTATGAAAAGCTTGGTTAATATTCACGATAAACCTTCAAGCATGCATAAGAAGAGTATGACTGTTATTATTATTGTTAAAGAAAAGTAATGAAGGAAAGGCATTAAAGAGAGAGTCCATATTTTAGAGATACTAATAGGAGACAGTGCTGCCAGATGTACAATAATTATACCGATACAAGGTGAAGATTTACCTCAATAAACTACTAATGCACGGAATTTCACCAAACTACAGATTCAGTTAGAAGATAAATTGGGGCTGATTAGGTTTTGGTATAATTCGCCCAATTTGTAGCACTGCTATGCTGCATTTTTCCCGATTTCTGCGATAGCTATATCTCAAGCACAGAATTTCACCAAATTTCATATTCTGTTAGATCTTGACATAAATATATCCTTATTATATTTGGGTGTATGCCGCCCAACAGATGTCGCTGTGCTCTGTTTTTTTAACAATTTCCGTGCTAGCTATATTTCGAGAACGAATAGGTTTCCATTTAATTTTGCTTGCAGACGATTTCATTTACATATAAAATAAAGTTTTGTGATGGCCACAACATACTAGTTTTTGCATCAATTAATATACCTCTGTATGTGCACCATTGGTTGCACGAAGCACATAAAGGCGATTATCGTCGTTTTCATCTGATACTCTTTTCCGTCTACTCCTTGTTTTATGCATAATACTGAGCTGGCCTCCATTAATTTCGTGCGCCCATGTCCATCATTCATGAATGGTATTTTTACGATATTTTTTACTCTATTTTTTTTTTTTTTTTTTTTTTTTAATTAAGGCAAAAAACTGTTGAAGTTTTAATAAAATGTTTCCAAACAGGCTTTAAAAAAAAAAAACTGTACCAAGCTAAATTTAAAATTATCTGATGAGAAAAGGGTGTAAAATTATATAGAAAAGAAAAAATGGTAGAATAATTTTAAGAGACTATAACATAATAACAGTGCCGACTACCCATTTCGTTAGCATCATACCTGCTTGATATTTTGGCAAATGGCTAAAAAAAAAAAGGATAGATATCCTAAAAGTATTTCCAAAGTAACTTAATATTACAATATATATCAATACTTTTTGCCCTAATAATATATGTAGAACAATAAATCACATCTATGTTAAAAAAGAATAGTAATTAGAAAATAATCATCAGCATACAAACCCTTACACTCACGAGATTTACACATGATCCAAGAACTGCATAATATTAGCCTATTAGACGGAATTTAATTTACCAGGAAGTATGAGAACAGCGTGACAAGAATATTATAAATCAAACCTGATTATAAAATGCTAAGGTTAAAGTTCTTCAGCTATTAATAGCTTAAACATTTTACTCAAGTTTTGTGGTACCTACTAAATATGTTGATTAAAAAAAACTCTGTATATTTACATGAATAGTAAAAAAAAGAATAATAATAACTAAAAATTATGACAATAAACAACATACACTGTGTTAAACATAACCAGTTACATCATTCATAATAATAAAGAGAACAGGTTATAGCCTAAAGCCATCGCAAAAGAATGCGAATGCCGTGTTTTGTAACAGGTGGTTTGACAAAACAAGACCCTTCAGAAAGGATTGTAAGCATTAAATATAGCATTGAGATTGGATGAAGAGCGATTAAGAAATATCAAATGTGCATATATAGAAGAAAGTTTATTTAATCCTTTTGAACGAGAATTATTGTTACGAACATGAAAAACTTAAGAGATCTTGATGTACTAATAATTGTTCAAAAAGTTCAATCATTCATGTATTAGTCTTTCATCTATATTGATGATTATACTATTAGTAATCTAATATTGTTTAAAAAAAAAATGCTAATGCAATATTTAGCATTTCCTATAAAACTATTACTGAATGATTTCCCATTAATATAAAGATATTAGATAAGAAATATGACCTATATTTTTTCGATATTAATAAATTCAAACTTTCGTATAAAATGAATGTAAAAAGCAAAAATTATGACTAATACTGGAAATTTATAAATTTAAATTTTTTTTTTTTTTTTTTTTTTTTTTAAGAATCATAAAAGTTATGTTTATACCTGTATGTCTATATCTGTATGTCTATATCTGTATGTCTATGGTACATTAGAAAGCAACTTAATAAAATCTTTATTCCCCCCCCCCCCACTCATTGCAAGTTAATTTTGCCAGTCTCTTCCGAAGGATATTGAGCTAGTCGTTCTCACAAGGAAGGTCTCCATAAGCGCATACTCAGAAAATTTTGAAAAAATTACAGAATATTCTTCTTATGAGGATATATATGACTGTAACAAAATTTCTTGCGGAACCTCGATATAACGTCCGTAAAAAAATTATGAAAATTTCGTGTTTTTGGAGATTTATTGCTGGTTGGCGACACAATGGGAGAAAAAAAAAACTTTTTTCCTCTTTTATACTGAATTAGTTTAAGAAGTTTAACTTAAATAAATACAGTTTTATAACTACGGTTTTACCGTATATATTTATATATATATGTTACGGTCAATATGATTAATCCGGTCATTATTAACAATAACCGGTTATTATTAATAATGACCGGATTAATCATATTGACCGTAACATATATATAAAGAAAATTAACGATCGTATTCTACGGTTTAGAACAAAATTTAAATTGATTAAGAAATGCTTCAAACTAAAAATTAATGTCCGATTCTGAGCACTGTCAATTTGACTTAGTGTCGGAGACAACAAGATAAAATTATTGTTGCCATAGAAACGACGACTTATTCAATATCGAAATGTATTAATGAGAGCGTTCTTAATCGGGCAGTTATTGTTATAATACACTTAAAACTCATCTTAGCCTGGCGGCGAAACCGGGTAAATCAGCTATACGCAACTTGTATATATATTATATAAACTTCTAGAAACAAAAATAATAAACTATTTCATCGTTTAAGTTTAAATGCGTAGAGTATTTTATGAATTTAAACACTCATTTAACAAAGAATTTTCAAATACATTAAAATCGTTTGAATTTGGCGAGGAAAATGTGTTGCTCACCAAATTGCATCTTTTTGCGCCAAATACTCGAAAGTTATATATTTTTTGCAGATTTTCTACTGGGATTCCGCAGCTAAATTTGACTGATCCTTTATAACGGACATGAGTAGTT